>CM019148.1:19188976-19267984 GCA_009733165.1 Naja naja | reverse complement strand
GAGCGATGGAAGTTCCTGCCACTGGCTCCACTGAACTTAGCCTATTCTGCCCCCCTCATTGATTACCACCGGCAAAGTCAGACGAACCCGACTGTTGCCCCTGACCCTGGGTACTGGACCACTGGAATCTGGGGTAATATTGTCCCGGTAGAAGGAACGAGAGGGGCCCCCACGAAATGGCTGTGAGGTCGGAAATCCGGCCTCCTAGTCAGAGCTGGGAGGATCCTCTTCTTCGATTTTGTCTCAATAAGAAGAGAATCAAGGGCCTTGCCAAATAGCTTCTCCCCGGATATAGGTGCGGAAGCGAGCCTCCATTTGTGCTCGCATCTGCTGCCAATGGCGAAGCCACAAGAGACGCCTGGCGCAGACCTGGGACGCTATGGCACGGGAGGAGAACTTCACTGCACTAAAGGTCGCGTCTGCCGAAAACTGGCCGCCGCGATGATCTTGGCGACGTCTGATGCGCCGAGTATTAGACGGTGGTATACGTCTCTCAGATGGTGGAGCCATCTGAGGGAGGACCGTGTAAAAAAGGAGGCAGCCGTGGCCGCCTTAATGGCCCACGCATCAGAAACATGCGCTCTGCGCAAGGCCATCTCAGCTCTCCTTTCCTCTGCCTTCAAGGCGTCCTCCGCCTCCCCTGGGATGACTGAGGATACCAGGGAAGCTATGGGGTCGTCCACTTCGGGAGTGTTTAAGTGTCTGGAAAACTCGGGGTCAAGGTTATAGAGTCTCTTATCGTGCCCTGTGGGGGGAGGATAAGAGGCAGAGAGGGCCCATTGTTTGTCCACCAGGTCTGTGAACATGGGAGGGACAGGAATGGCTTCTGATTCGGTGGTAGGCTGGTGGAATACCAGGTCGCCTGGTTCCTGCTGCGACCCGGGTGACTGGACTGGGGGGGGGCTGGCAAGGCGGGCTGTGTTTTTTGCCTTGAACAAGAGTGACTTGAACAAGTGTGGCTTGAACAGCCCCATGAAAACTGGATGGTCGGGGGCAATCCCTTCGTCATCGGACATCCCCCTCTCAAGAGGGTCCGCTTCGGAGAGATCCTGGTCAAGATCATGAAGGGACCTGGTCTCTTGATCTATCCAAGCCTCCTGGGCCCCCATGTCCTGAATACCCTGTGTGCAAAACTCCCCTTGGGGGGGTGTCGGGTGATACTGCTGTTCCACCATACTCACGGAACAGCCCGAGAGAGACATGCAGTCTGGAACGATGGGAGGTTGAATGGCGCGGAGAGATTGCTGTACACTGGAAGCAATGCCCCTCTGTACTGCCAGTTCCATCCATGACCTCAGTCTGGGTGGTATTTCCTCTGGGAGCTCGGCCTCCGGGCGCAGGCCCGCCGCTGTGGGCATGAATGTAGCCTCAGGGGTGCTACATGGAGCCGGTCCCGACCTTTGGGTGGATCTGGGCCTTTGCGCGCTGGAGTGGATAAGTCCAGGGCAACCAGAGGTGGACTTGGAGGTCGAGCAGAAGAAGATGATCTGGGATGAGAATCAGGCCCGGGCTCCCTGGTGCGCTTTCACACTAGTTTCTCCAAGGCCTGGTGCCGTCTATGGGCGTCCTTCTCAGCTGCCCGGGATGGCCTGTTAGACTGTGACATCTGTGTCCTAGATCCTGATCACTAGCCATTGTAATGGATATGTTTCCTTCAAATACTATTATTATTATAATTATTCTTATTATAATTATAATTATTATTATTATTGTTATAATTATTAATATTGGTAATAATATTAATGCTGCTATTGACAATAGTGGTATCCTACCCACAACTTGTTACTATGCAGATGTCTATTGAAATACTATGAGCTCACTGGCCTAATCAGAATGAGGCCTGGTAGAGGCCCCCAAGGAGAGAAGCCTAAAATGGCGAAGGCCTCCCTGTCAGGCAGCTGTGTGTCAGGGGAGCTGACCAAGCCCCAAGAAGGGAAGCTTAAGGGCAATTAATAACTATGAGGCACGTTATTATGAAAAGAGCCTCGGTCCCCAAGAAGGGAAACCCTGTGAGGCACTTGGCTGCCGACGGCCTTCACCAGAGCTCCTCGCAGCCTGACAAAATGGCGCCTCGCCTCGTGGCCCTCTGCGCCGGAGCGTGCACAGCCCCCAAGAAGGGAAACTGCCCAGGCACGCTGCAGATAGTTGGGGCCACTACGCCAGACACACGCTCCTATTTAGGGACTGGAGAGCGATTAGGTGGTGGTGGGGGACGAGGCGAGCGCAGCGGAGATCGGGCCGATAAGAAGACGCGGCGGTGCACTGCTGCAGCCGCCCCCAGAACCAACGAGCCCTTACTGTTGCCGAAAGAGCTCCGCGATCGCTCCCAGCGATCGGCAAGATAAGGGTCTGAGGTCACCGCCTCAGACCGCTAGACTAATTAGTGATCCCCGACTGCCTGTTGTTAAATCTCAGTCGGGGATTAAGATCAAGGAAAGAACTCCTGACAATCTTCACTGCTCCAGTCAAAAAAAACCCAGCTACTCACATTGAGGCTGAGCAAAAAACTGGGGCGTTAGGGTGGAGTGACAGAGAAGGAGCGTCCCAGTAGAATTTTGCCCAGCCTGCTTCGCGAGACTCCGAGCACCTCCCACTTCTGGATGCTCGGAGCAGCTCGGGGGAGAAAAGTGACTTATTTATTTATTTATTGACTTATGACTGGTTTTCACGCACCTGTTGGCAGCATCCCCATGGTCATGTCATTTGGGCACTTGGCAACTGGCTCATATTTATGACAGTTGCAGTGCTCTAGGCTCATGTGATCACCTGTTGTGATCTTCTGGCAAGCAAAATCAATGGGGAAGCCAGATTCATTTTAACAATTATTGGTGCTAACTCCAAACTGCAGTGATTCACTGAACAACTGCGGCAAGAAAGTCAATAATGGCGCAAACTCAGTTAACAATTATCTCATTTAGCAACAAACTTTGGGCTCAATTATGGTCGTAAGTTGGGGATTACCTGTATATATAACTACAAATTCCAAAATACCTTAAGTATGTATGCAGGTAGTTCTCAACATATGACCATTTGTTTAGTGACTCTTCAAAGTTACAAGAGCACTGAAAAAAAGTGAGTTATGACCATTTTTCACACCTATGACTGTTGCAGCAGCTTCACATGATCAAAATTCGGACACTTGGCAACTGGCATATTGCAATGTCTCAGGATCATGCAATCACCTTTTACAACTTTCTGACAAGCAAGGTCAAAGGAGAAGCCAGATTAACAACCATGTTACTAAATCAACAATGCAGTGATTCACTTAACAAATGTGGCAAGGAAGGTCATAGAATGGGGTAAAATTCATTTAACCATTGTCTTGCTTAGCAACAGAAATGTTGGGTTCAGTTGTAGTCATAAGTTATATGTATGTATGTGTGTATGTATTTTTCCTTTGTTTTGCCTGCATGTTCAACTAATTAAAGCATTTAAAAAAACTTAAGCAGATTTTTAGATTGTATCCTTTTTCACAAAAACAATATTTTAGAAATCACCTCATTGCATTTATAATGTTGGGAATAGCAGTAGCAACAGCAGGTAGACTTATATACCACTTCAGTGCTTTACAGCACTCTATACAGAGTCAGAATATTTCCTCCAACAATCTGAATCCTCGAAAGAATGGAAAGCTGAGTCAATCTTGGGCTGATGAGGATTGAACAAGAGAATTAGCCTGCAATACTGTATGCTAACCACTGCTACGCCATGGGAATGCAATGAAATTGCTTCACTTTTTTTATTTTTGGTCAAAGAAAATGGACTTACAATTAAGATCAGTTATGGAAGACAATAATGAATTGTGGCATCAATTTATATGTCTATAAAACTAGTTAGAAAAGGATGAGGATTGTTGGGAGCCAGTTTACCGTAGTGCAGCGGATCCCAACCTTCCAGCTTGGCGGCCTGGTGGGAGCAGAGCAGATGGTTCGTTGTGAATGGTAGATGCACGCATGAATGTGCACAGTTCCATTTGTGCAAACGGCAGGCAGATATGCCTGAGTGCCCAACCACTTATGCAGCCCAGTTCTGAACGGAGTGAGGCCTGGTAGTGGGCTACGGCTTGGGGTGGGAACACCTGCTGTAGTGGTTAAGGCAGGAAACTAGAAACCAGGAAACAGTTCTTGTCCTGCCTGGTACAAAACCAGCTGGATAAACCTGGGCCAGTCACTCTCTCTCAGCCATAAGAAGGCAATGGGAAACTCTTTCAAAAATCTTGCCAAGAAAACTGCAGTGACTAGTCCATGTAGTAAGTAGGAGTCAATGACTGGAAGCACACAAAAAAGTGTATTTGTGGTTTTATTTTTTCAGCTTTTTTTCCCTCCATTTTCTAATTGTGATTTTTAATTTTTTTTCTTTTTAAATTTTTTTTTGTTAATTAAAAAAAAACTATTACAAGGACATCTGTGGATAAAGATAAAAAATGAATGCCCTGATATTTATGCACATGTGAATTCATCATATTTAAAAATCAGCTTAGATACTGATCATTTTCTTGTGATTAATAGATATTTTATTGGTATATATGAAGAATGGCATCTTTGGACAAATGCTGTAATTGTGAGAAGGGTTAATAAACTTTTAAATTTAGTTCTCTTATATTAAAATTTGAGTTAAATAATAGGAGAAATAAATGTATACCACCCCTAAAACTAATGATTTTAACAGTTAGGAATAAGAAATTTAACACTTTCAATTAATACATTTGAACATATAACCTCAAGATGGTGAATTACAACTCTCAACAGCCCCAGCTAGTCAGCTAAGGATGAGGATTGTGGGTGCTGTACCACAACGTTGACACATAAACCACAGACTGTTCTGCAATCAGACTTTCAAAAGAAAATTTCTGAATCCAAAGATGCATGCATTCTCTTCACTGTCAACATAAATTAATTAAATTCAGTGACATCTGGAGAGCCACACAGTGTAGATTAAAAAATTAATTCAAATTATTTTAATTATAGTGAGGAAGTAAGACGTTCTAGAACATAACTCTGAGAAGCACTTTTGTAAGATTAATGAATGCTGTAGAACTTGGCTGTGAGGAGAAAAAAGAAAGCAGGTTTATGAAAGTCTTGAACATTAATATCCAGCAGCCAAAGGAGTCTCAATGCTCCCCCCCGGGGGGGTTTATACAGGTGATCCCTTGAATGTTAGAGCAATGTCCAAGAGATTGTTACCCAGCTCTTCCAATTCTCCTCCGAGACCAAACTCAGCAGTCAATTCTCTGAAGGTGATACATATGCGACGACTTTTAATATGGCTGCGATAAATGGCATGCTTCCACTGGTAGCGAGCGGGTCCACTGAGAACGACTAGTGATCTCTGAGGTAGGTAAATAGCAACCAGGATTTCTCTGAGTGGGACTAACTTTGTGGATGAACAATCAGTGCTTTCTAATCTTTCTGGAAGACTGCAATCATTAATCGGATACTCTTGAGAAATATCAGGAGATTTATACCTGTGCATCTCCTTGGTTTCTTGAAGAACTAGAGGAACTAACTGGAGATTGTCCTCTGAGTCACAGGACATGGAAAGTACAGTATCTGAGAGCAAGTTTAAACTCACCAGCCTTTCCCCCCATAGCCACCAGTCATCCCAATGTGGGTCAATAGCAGATCCTCTCTCAGGATCATAATCTAAATTGCACTGCTCAATAGGAGAAAAACTTTCAAGAATTGGATATTTTCTCATTCGTGCCACGATCTCCTTGCTGAAGCTGGGCAACCCAGAAAAATTACCAGCTTTCAATTTCCGCTTCTTGAAATTCACTTTGGGGCCATAATCCTATTAAAAAAAAAAACAGAATATTTGAGAAGGGTTGAATTAAAAGATGAAGACTGTAAGCAATGAAATCCCCAATTCAGATCTTATCCCCCCAAAAAATGCAGGCTTAGAGAGGCTGCTATTTTTAGTCCACCACCTGCAATAACAGGGTAAGAATATTAATTTATAGATTCTAGTTGAGATTCTTGACAAACATAGTTAAACAGTGCTGCTTCCTGAACAACGAACTCTTGGTTATAATTTTAATTAAAATTATATATAGCTAAAACAAAATTTGAAATAAATCTGTTTAAAATATTTGGCTTCTACATATATTGTAGGACAAGGGTATCAAACTGGCAGCCTATGAGCTGGATGCGTCATGCGCAGGCCACGCTCACACCAGCTCCATGAAGGGAAAAAAAATCACAAAACGTCATGACAGCAACATGACGCTGCGAGTTTGACACCCGTGTTGTAGGAAGTATCTTAAAAGAGGTATCTCCTCCTATAA
Organism: Naja naja; assembly: GCA_009733165.1. NCBI lineage: Eukaryota > Metazoa > Chordata > Lepidosauria > Squamata > Elapidae > Naja > Naja naja. The sequence goes on along the minus strand of CM019148.1, from coordinate 19,261,701 downwards.
GTGATCTTCAAAACAAAATCCACCATAAATATATACACAGGAAAACTCAATTTCAATGTCAGAATTTATAACTGTTTTGCATCTGACATAAAAAGTGGTGAACGTTCTAAAACATCAGAATGTCAGACTATCAATGACTTTTGGGCAATATGGCAGTGCAATCAGTCAAGCATCAACATATTCCAGCAGGATTTGTATCCCGGTGATTATTGTGCTTTAATTGCTACTGAACTTGCTACCTGAAACATATTTCCTATTTTTGCTACTGAACTTGCTACCTGAAACATATTTCCTATTTAAGAACTGAAGAATATTTATTGATTGCTTAGTTGGTTGATACCCAAGAAATTCCTGCCCTCAATTTGCTTAAATACTATCGACAATCAAGAAAACAAATGCATCTTCAAACAAAACAAACTAGGATTTGTTTCTCATTCAAGGACAAATAAGAGCTTTGGTGGCTCAGGCTGTAAATGCCTGCTCTTAAGATCCAGCTGTCTACAACTACTGTAGGCTCGATCCCACCAGCTCAGGTTGACTCAGCCTTCCATCCGTAGGTAAATGAGGACCCAAGATTGTTGGGGGCAATTAGCTGACCTTGTAAAAATGCCGCTTAGTAATAAGCAGGCATATACAATGGAATGAAGGCTATTGCTGAGCACATTGGATTGTGCTCCAAAATTGTGAGGCCCTGAGTCTTCGGAGAAGCATATAAATGTAATTAAAAATAATAATAATAACCAAACTCCAATTATCATACTTTGGACACATTATGTGAAGATTTAATTCTCTGGAGAACTCTATATTTGGGTAGAAAGGTGGAAGTAGAGGAGGGTGACCAGAAGCAAGTTCGACAGACTGAGTTACAATGGTGATGGGTATACTGTTGGAAGGCCTAAAAGGATCACATTCAGGAAGTGTTGTCACAGAGAAAATCTGTATGGTTGCTTTGAGTTAACACTGGCTTGGTTGCACATAATCAAATTGTAACTCTAGTTCAACTTCCTACTTAAATATTTGCTTATTTTGAGTATGGTAGTTGTCTTTGGAACTACAAGGAAACATTATACATTGTTTTTTTGTAGTGGTTGGTTTTTTTTCCCTTTCCAACCCCTTTGCTCTTTCTTTTCTTTTCTTAATTGACTTTAAAATAGATAACTAATTTTAACAGGTCAAATGACAATTAAAAAAGACTTGCTTAAGCATGCCTAGAGATTTTCTGATAATGAGATTTGAATTATGCATCTTTATCTCAGTTTTGTTTCCCTCTTTTTTCTCCTCAGTGCAGCTCAAATTATTGTTCTAGCTTTTCCCCCTTTCACTGCTCTTTCTATTGAAAGATGGAAAAGTATATATATACTTATGTAATTCTGTATGAGGAGGTAGTTTGCATAACACATTGCATCACAAACTGACATGACAGTGTTCCAATATCTAAGGGGCTGCCACAGAGAAGGGGGGGGGGTGTCAACCTATTCTTCAAAGCATGAAGGCAGAACAAGAAGCAATGGATGGAAACTAATCAAGGAGAAAACCAACCTAGAAATAAAGAGAAATTTCCTGACAGAACAATTAATCTGTGGAATGACTTGCCTCCAGAAGTTGTGGGTTCTCCAACACTGGAAGTTTTTAAGGAGAGATTGGACAGCCATTTGGTACAGTTTCCTGCCTGAGCAGGGGGTTGGATTAGAAGACCTCCAAGGTCCATTCCTATTATTCTGTTCAACCATCTGTTATGCAAATGCAGCCTATGATGTGTACGTTTTCTCATGTAAACCAAGAAAACTGGATTGAATAAACCCTGATTAAATAAACCAAGTACTTATCATGATCAAAACAGAATGAAACTGGCTGCATCAGAAGTGCTTATTAACATTTCTCTGTTGCTTTAACTTATTTTTTTTTGGGGTGGGGGGGAAATCACAGGGAAAGAGAATGGAAGGAAGAACTCACAAACTAAATAAAGATATCCAAAGAGAAACACTGAAAAATGATCCCAACCCTACCTCCCAAAGTAAGGAGGAATTTAAGCTTGAGACAAGACCTGTTTTCTTCGGCCTGACTGTGATGGCTTCCATGTGCTCCGATCCATTAGCTCAACCATTTGATATTCCTCATCTGTGTTTATAAAGTCTTCCAGCAAAAAAACTCCTGGAAACTGGAAAGCCCAGCCTTCAAATTCTGATTGTTTTTCTCCCACAGCAAGGCCAGTCAGTGGGCAGTAAACAAAGTTTGCACTTTTCTGAGGAAAAAATGGAAATGTGAGAGGGAGACAATCTAATCTTCACGTTTGCTATTTGTCAAATGTTCTAGTTTGCAGAAATACAACCTTCTAATCACTTGCTTAAATAAATGCGGTTTTAGGCAGAATTCCTGCGTGTTATTTTAAAGGTAGTCCTTTACTTGAAATGGCTCTCTTAATGATCATTCAAACTTATAAAGCAACCCCAAAAGCTATTTATGAGCCAGTTTTAAAATTACACCAGCTGCAGCACTACTACTGCAGTCATTTGGCCTTATGGCCAACCCAGGGATGCTGTAGTGCTCACCCACCCATCCAGCTGGTTTCCTGCAGCCACTCATCCACCTTCACCTCCCACCCAGCAACCAAGGGGAGATCAGGCCTCTGGAGTTTGCAAGTTCCAGCAAGGAAGGGGAGATTAGGCTGTCTGGAGCTTGTGAGCCTCCAGTTTCTTTTCTACTCAAGAACTAGCAGGACTCAGCCTGCTCCAGAGCCCAGCAACACCCCATTTACCTTTCTGTTTTTTTGAAGCTTCAGAGATTACAGGATCTTACAGACCTAGTCTTCTGACAAAGCAGGTGTTAATTCTCAGGCACCTGTAATTTTAAGAAGGCTCCATAAACTCCATAAAGAAATGGAGCCTCTTGAAAAAAAATAAGTCTCCTTAAAATATGAACCCCACCCCACTCCCCATGCAGTATTGCAAGAGTAGAACCTAATGCAAAACAGCAGGAGTTTGCCAGGCTTTCTGGGTGGGAAGACAGCTAAAGGCTTGTAAACTCTACAGCTGGCTTGATCTCTCTTGCTCGCTGGGTAGGAAGGACTCTGCAGAGATCCTGAGGGACAGGAAATGGAGCATGGATGCCTCAAGGGATGGTGATAGCTTTGGGAGGTCCTCCAGGGCAGGCAACCCTGACCACTGAAGCAACCTGTACAGGTTGTCTTCAACTTACAACAAATCATTTAGTGACCATTCAAACAGCACTGAAAAAGTGACTTATGACAGTTTTTCACACTTACGACTGCTGCAGCATCCCATGGTCACATGGTCAAAATTCAGCCACTTGGCAACTGTTTATCATGATTGTAGTGTCCCAGGATCATCTGATTACCATCTGTGACCTTCTTACAAGCAAAGTCAATGGGGAAGCCAGATTCACTTAACAACCATGTTACTAACTTAACAATTGCAGTGATTCAACATGACACCCAATTGTTGGAAATGCAACTACAACCACAGAACTTATTTCCACATGTGATAGACGTGCCCGCATGCACAAAAATTTTGGCAAAAAATCAGAATTTGGATAGAGGACATAACAAAACAGAAAGTAAAATTCACCGGAAATTTTTCTACTAGGCATCTTAGAACCAAATATGGAAAAGAAGTATCAATACTTGATCTTGCATATTATAACTGCAGCTAGAATAAGTTTTGCTCAGAATTGGAAATTGGCTACAACCCCTACAGAAAACATGATAATAAAATATATGAATGTGCTGAGATGGATAGATTAACCAAACTGCTAAAAGATAATCAAGACAGTGAATATTACAAAACATGGGATATCTGGTATGACTGGCTAAAGAAAAGGTGATATCTGATGACTTGGTAACATTTGGAAAATAAGGGTGATGTGTAAACAATTGTAAATAAATTATATGTATGTATATATAGAGCTTAAAAGGATGAAGGAGTTATTACAACAATGTATAACACGCTATCAGAAGGAAAGCACAGATGTATCTATGGCTCAAAATGTATATATATGTTTTTAATTTTATAAATATTGAATAAACAGTTATTATCATTAAATATAATAACTCCTTGTTCTGTCCTTTATCTTCTGACAAACAATGTACTCAGCAAGAGAGGAGAGGGTTTTCTTAGACCTCTGACCTTTGGAAGAATTAGATTTTCAGTAAATGTACAGGTATTTAAGATATCCCATTGTCACCACATTAAAAGTTTGGTCATTTGTCACAGAAAAGCCTCATTCATATCCTCCTGACAGTTCAAGCAGTCTAAGCTCCCACAAAATTATTTACTCAAATGCTATTATATTTTTTGCAACCTTCTTAGTTACCTTGCAAATCCTTGGACTTAGATGCCACTTGGATAGAAAGTCTGGAGAGGTAACTTGGGTAACATCCTGCAAGGTCAAATGTGATTACAGGTAGCCCTCAATTTACAATTAGGACCCAGAACTCCTTAATGCAGTCATTAAGTGAGTCATCACATGATCACATCCAATTTTATGGCTTTTTTCATTAAGCAAATCAGAGTCATTAAGTGACTCTAGTTTCCCCATTGACTTTGCTTGTCAGAAACTGGCTGGGAAGGTCACAATGGCAATCATGTGATCCTGGGATGCTGCCAAGTGCCTAAATCAAGATTAGTTTACTTTACTTTATTGTCATTGCACCTCCTACAACAAAATTAAATACCATCTTCAGTGTACATTATGACTGAAAATAAACACAAATACACATCCTTCACATTCTATACATTGAATTGAAAACCCCTGATATTGCATTAATATTGCACTATACAGTAGAATTCAATCTAGTTGCTGCCCTGGGATAGAAGCTGTTTTTCAGCCTATTTGTGCTTGTTTTTAATATTCTGTACTGTCTGCCAGATGGTAATAGTTAAAAAAAGGGGTTCCCAGGATGAGATGGATCTTTGAGAATGTTTTGAACTTTCTTAAGGCAGCAGGAGCTATAAAGTTCTTCCAAAGAGGGGAGAGGGCAACCAATGATCTTCTGGGCAATGACATTAACCCTCTGGACTGCTTTCCTATCTGCCACTGTGCAATTGGCAAACCATACAGAGGTGCAGCATGTTAAGATAGTCTCTATGGTGCAGCGGTAGAAGGTCACCAGCAGTTTTTCATTCAGTTGTTTTCTGAGAAGTCTCAGGTAATACAAACTCTGCTGGGCCCTTTTGACCAGTGCTGCAATGTGAGCACCCAAGGTCAGGTCCTCTTTTATGGTAACACCCAGAAACTTAAAACTGGCCACTTGCTCCACTCAGTCTCCATTGATAAGCAAGGGCTGGATGTCTGATCTGTTCCTACTATAGTCCACTATAAGCTCCTTGGTCTTATTGGTGTTGAAGACTAAGTTATTGTCTCCACACCACAAAAGCAATAGGTCCACCTCATCACAGTAGACAGACTCATCCTCCCCCAGAGATGAGTCCCACCACTGTTATGTCACCGTGTGGATGCTAACAGTCATAAGTGTGGGGATCAGTTATAAGTCACTTTTTTCACCACTGCCATAACTTCAAAAAGTTGCTAAACAATGGTTGTAAGTTAAGAACTATCTGTATTCTGAATGCGGAAACGACATTAGATTTCTAACAGAGGATCCTAGAAAAAAAGGATTGTGTTGTTTCCTTTCAACTGAAATTCAGGACTAGGCATGGCACAAAAATAATACCAGTTGCCTTAAGATCTGGATGGAGTGTTATCTATCTTACTGACCTGGCCTTTGGTTCCTCCCATATGTGTTATGCAAGCCTTCTCTCTTTCTGCTCTTTGGCATCTGCCTGAAGCTTCTAAAAAATACTTTTTCAGTTTGGGATTGGGTATAACCAGTATGCTAATAAAACTAACCATACTTAGCAGCACTGAGTTGGGCTGATCACAACAAATGAAATTAAAGCCCAAAATAGATCTTCATAAGTGAGTATCTGGATCACTCCCATCTCCTAAATTTGTTCTGGATGGGGTTGAACTCCCCTTGAAAAAGCAGTTTTGTGATATGATCTCAATAACTCAAATCTTTATTACAATATAGTCAGGGACCAGTATAATACCTTGGTCTTTTATTCTTTGAGTAGTGGGATGATACTGCGACCAAGTATGAGACTCTCTAACAAAAATCAGAACTTGAAATAATAAATCCAAAGAACCAGCCTCTCTCAGTTCGAATTACCCACCTTTATTACGTGAAAGTGACACTAGGATTCTAGTCAATAGTATTATCTTTAATTGAGACAGCTATATAGAAGCAATCCTAAGCAGCTAGAATCTTTTTCTCATCTTTTTAACGTAAAGGAAATGACACTTCTCTCTTTTGAGCAAGAGGGACAGCTTATACTAGTAAATGGTTTTAGAAATGGCTACCAGCTTCCTTATTATTGTGTGAACAAGTTGAATATCTATGGAGATTCATCCAGGTCATGGTTATCCAAAGGTGCGTTTTCCAAAAGGCAACTAGACTTTCTTATTTCCTTTCAAAACATTTCGCTTCTCGCCCATTAACCTTCCTTAGTTCTAATGGAATGGAAGGATTTATATTCTTTGCAGTCATCTGGTTAGCTCTCTGAAAGTAGTTGAGGCCATTTGGGGGTTTATCTATTTCCTCAGAATCACCTGTTCACACAATCTGCCAAAGCATAAATAAAGACTAGGCAATCAGTTGATGGCTAGGGTCATAGGTAACATTTGGGGATGGAAGGGAGAAATACCATGGGTGAAGGCAATATTTGGAAAGCAGATTCATCTGTGTTGGACAGACTTTTCTGGATGTAAATTGAAGTTTGGGTAGTTTTTTTGGAAGATTTCCATCTCTCCTCCATTGTTCAAAATTTGCCTGCCTGAAATTGCCACATATCCTTTTGAGCTTTCCTAATATAACAGTAAAATGGATTTTAAAAAAAGATATAAAAGTTATGTTTAAAAATACAACGGCAACCTGAAGTGGGAACTTCTTCCAGCTGTAGCAAACGCGGTTTAGGATTCTTCCTCCCTTTCCTTGAGACGAGCACTCTGCACGTCCTCAGAGGCGCTCTTACGCCGAAGCTTGGGCGACGGCCATCCCCCTTCACACTTTCCCTCTCCCACCCTCCAACTCCCACCCCCTTCTCCACCCCTTCTCTGAAGCCGCGTGGGTTACCTGTGGGGGCGGGGCGGCCTCGCAGAGCAGGCAAGAGCGGATCCCCTTGCACCCGCAACCCCTGGGCTTTCCGAGGCCCGCTCCATCTCCTGCTACTCCTCCTCCTCGCGTTTTAGCAGCCTCCATCCTATCCGACCCCGGTAGCTTTTGCCGCCGTCGGCCCCCCTCCGCGCTTCCGGTTCGGCGAGCCCCGGCGGTGGCAGCACAAGCAGCACCAGAAGGTTCTTGCGCCCGCCTCAGGTAAGGCTCAGGCCGTGAACGGTGAGAGGTGGGCTGGCGCGGAGCCCAGGGGCGTGGGGACAAGGGCCGGCAGCCGATGGGGCGTTAAGCGAACGCGCGCCCAGCAGGAAATATTAAGGCGAGCCGCCTCCCTCTTCGGACTTTTCTCCTCAAGGCCCTACTGGCCGCCTTGACTGGAGGAGCGATGTTGTGGCGGGAAACTCGTCTTCCCAGCAGCGCTTTGCGCGGTTTATCTGTAAGAAAGGCATCCTCGCCTCCTGCCGGGGCGTGATGGGAATTGTGGTCTCGAGGCCGGTCGAGCATTTAAAGATGCCGCTGCTCCTGCCTTTTTACCCTCCCCTCTCCAATTTTCCTCACCGCCGCCACACGGCGCCTCTTTCTCCCAGGGCTCGGTTTTTATAAAATCTGTCCCTCCATAGTGAAATGATGTGTAATTTTGTTTACAGGTTGGTAGATATCGGTCTATCTGAGGAGAGAGGGGTTTTTTTTGTTTTCATTGTTCAGTAGGGGGTTAGGAAGACGAGGCGGCAACCAGACCCTCAAAGCCTGCTCATTTTCCTTTTGAAACAATAACCCCCTTTTGAAAAAGACACATGCAGTTTTTCCCTCTTCTGTTTCACTTCAGACCGAGGTTTACCTCAGACATAAGATTCAGAGTCGATTTTTCCTTTTCGGCATCTCCCTGCTGTTCCCCACCTCAGGCATATCATTGTAGCTGAAAACTGCTCTTTAAAAAATAATTCTGTTTCTCCAAGATTCTTAGGCATATTTTATTTCTTCCCATACCTTTGAAACTGCCTATGCTCTGATTTAGTTCGTTTCAGTAATAGCACACACAAAACACTTTTTATTGGGAACAGGGGAGTCAAAGATGCCCATCATTTGACACAAGTCAGCTACTATAAATGACTTGGAAACCAATATACCCAATTAATGTTTCCCAAAGCTGGAAAACTCTCTTGTTTTTACCCAATTTCTATTCATTCCCTTCTTGTGATGCTTCTCTGGTATATCCAGAATTGCTATCCTTATTTGTAAGAATTCTAGAGCTGAGATAAAAAAAATTTTAAGGTCCATAATATAGGGATAGTGATATATAATATATGCATGTATAAATATGTGTTTCAGCCATGAATTTCTGAAAATCTGTGTAAGGCAATGTAAAGCAAAATTAAAATCAAAGTGGTAGGAGGGACTATTAAGATAAAAATCTTGTTCAGTTTAGGAATTTGAATTAAAATATCAAACTATGGCCTTTCAGCCTCTTTCTGTAAACATTGAGTCAGTGGGTTAGGGTTAGGGTTATATATATTTATATATTTTTTGGATAAATAATTTACTATCAAACTCTTACATTAATTTTTTTCCTAACTGGACATTTAAAGATTCTTACTCCATATTTTTGCACTATGGAGCGATTTAAGTTCTGACCAACTGTTGATCAACCTTCTTGGTTCTATTTCTTGGTAATTGCTATCAGATCCCCTTTCAATTGTTTTCTGTTGGGAATAAACATACAGTACAGATTTCACTCAGATATAAAACTAAATTTTTAGTCTTTTGATCATTCTTGTTGCATTTCAATTTGTTTCTGTGAATCTTTAAAATATAGTACCTGCAACTGGACACTGTATATGAAGTAGAGTCTGAAGAAGGCCGAATATAGTTACTTTGGCAACAGTTTCTGTTGATACATTATGAATTACATTTCCCTTTGGAGCTGTATCATGTTGATTCATATATAGTTTACAATTAACATTCCCAAATCATTTTCATATGTTCTAGTATGAAGTCAGAGATCATATATGTTTCTATTTTATTTCTTTTTCGTAAGTGAAAAACTTTGCATTCATCTTTATTAATTTTCATTCTAGTTTGAACCCACTTTTTTAGCCTATTATTCATTTTGAATTATGCTTCTTCTGTAATACTAGCTATCTCACTCAATTTTGTGTTAGTTGTTATAGATTCTTCTGATTCCTTAAATGAAAGTGAGGATCAGATAGATATATAGCCTGCTGTGGAAAAGAGGTGTAATATTTTTTTCAAAAACTTATTTCCTCAGCCATAACTCAGAACAACTGCCAGCTAAAGAAAAACATTTGTCTCTCTGATAGAGATAATGAAATCTTGGGAAATGTTAGTAGAAAACTAAAGAATGCATCTTAGAAGCTTTAGGAAGATCTTTACATATGTTAGCAAAAGTATGGCTTCTGGACTTGGAAGGAATTAGGACAGAGTTGGGATAATATCTGTTTATAGAGATTAGAAATTAATTAATAATCCTGAGCTCTGTTTAAGACAAGCATTTTTCTGCTTGGGTTATATATCACTGTGTCCTGATTTGAGTTTGAACTTCAGTCACAGGTTCAGATGTTGATCTGGGTCACAGATTGCCTGTACATCACTATTATGATTTAAGTTTCTTTAACAAAATATGGAAAACACTGGAGTGTAAATAAAATATTCTATCTCTCCTCCATGTTGTACTTTTATTTACTTTAATTTAAAAAATGGATATTAATTGTAAAAGTAACAGGTTGAAAAGCAAAATTTAACATTGTTTCCTTTTGTTACAAATGATTTTCCAAAATTATTGGCTTTATAGCATTGCCACCAAATATGAAAAAATGATCTAATATGATATTGCATTTCCAGCCATTTTTACAAAATGCATTATCTATTTTGGCACTCAACACTGTCTAATATACCATCAATAGAACATCTTATGTCATTTTTCTCTAGGTGTAATATTGATGGTATATTACCTATTTTTCCTTTGTTATCCCTGTAGTTACATATTTTTGATCTGTTTGGATTCTGCATTCATTAAAATACATAATCTTTGACTTGTTCAATGTCTGAATGATATCATCAACAATTTATAGACCTAATATATTATCTAAATTTTGTGTAGTAAGCTTTTTAATTCAGGAAAAATCTCTTAAGTGTCTAATCTAAAGCTGCCTATATTCACTTTCAGATTAAAAAAAGTAAAAAAATCTTACACTCATTAACATTGACATTCTAAATTGTAAATAACAATTGATATACCTTTTTTTATCAACAGTAATCTAAGTTACCTAAACATTAGTTAATTTCCAATCAATACAAATGTCACTGTAGTAAAACAATATAATATATTAAGATTTACAAGAACATAAGAAAAATATATGATAGGAAAAATTAGATGAGGGCTAACTGTTGCTTTCAGATACCTGCATATACATAATTGTATATGTATGTGTATATTCCTCGATTTACTACCCTTCATTCAGTGACCATTTTACACTGCAGTGGTGCTGATCAAAGAGACATTACCTGTGCTCAAAGTTATAGCTATTGCAGCACCCCCAGAGGTCATGGGTGCTTGGCAGTCTACCTGTATTTATGACTGCAAGGGCACTGCAGATACCCCCCCCCCAATGCACACACCCTATCTATCTCTTCCCCCATCTCAGCCACACACTTGGCCCACCTGTGCATGCGAAGTTGCTATGGTCAGAAGGCTCCAACCTGTTCCCATCCTACCAGGCCCAAGAGGCCTTGGCTTACTCCATCCTACCAGATCCAGGAGGCTGGCTTGACAAAGCCCAAGTGGTCTTGGCCTATTTCCTGCCTCACTAGCACAAAGCACCCCACTTCAGCATTTTTCTCTTCTATTGCCAGGCATGCTCAGACTATGCGGGGTGCAGTTTTCTTACCAAAGCTACCTTGCACCATTCTTCAAGCATGACCTGGAGAAGACTTCCAAAGCATCATAAAAATGGAATCCAGATAAAATAATAATAAAGAAAAAGTGTTCTCCTTTAACTGTAATCTTTAGTTCCTTATGGTTTCCTCTAATGTCCAACCTTCAAAGTTCCATCCTATAATGTTTTTTAAAGGGATTCAAAACAAAAACATTTTCCCATAAGAAGAATTCTTATAATTTCAAATCCACCTGTTTCTACTTTCCAAAATCAGTATTCTAATCACCTGTTTATAGATTATTAAAATAATAATAATTTAGGTCCTCAAATTTGTATTTAAAGCTTCTTTCACTAAGAATTGAAGAAAATTAACACAGTGCTGTAAAATGTCTAAATCCAAAGGTTCCTGATAACTGAAAAGTAATTAAGCCATTTCTGGAGGTGATTAAAAAAGAAAGTATGGGAACCACTATCCTTTTAGACAGGTGTCAACTGCAATATCAGCAAAAATAGATTTCTCTTGTATCCAAGAACTCTAAACCTACTGGAGACCACTAGCTTGCAGTCTCCTCGCAAAGAGAATTGTATTTTCCAGATTTGAAAAATAAAATAGAAGGCATTTCAAAATGGAAAAAGTTGAAACTGACCTGTTAGGAAGAATCACAGCCCTAAAACTGAGCATTTTGCAAGAGCCAACTTTTTGATCTAAATAATTCCTAAAAAGAATTGAGGAAAGGAAGACTTCCAGATAGGTTGTACAAGTCTTTGGTCTGAGTGCAGAAAAATGCAATATATAATAGAACATTCAATAATAAGTATTGTTTTGAAAGTATGGAATAAACAATAAAAAAGGACCTACATGCTCCTCACTTAATGATGACTTCTGGAACTTCTATAGCTAAGTGGTATGATCATGTGAAATTGTGCTTTATGCCGGTGTCACTTAGCAATGGAAATTCCAGTCCCAATTACCTTCATTAAGACTACCTGTAAATTAAAACTCTTCTAAGAGAACATTGTTAAATTTCATTAATTAGATATATTAATAGATTGATCAGAATTTCTTAGAAAGTCTTATATGATATGGTAGAAAATCCATCAGGTTCTACAGATTTCTTCAATTTCAGAGTTTATATTGTTTTTTATTTCCTTTTCAGTATTGTCACTGGTTTGTAAAGTGCTTCATTCATTCTGTGAATTTATAAACTCTTGTATATTCATACTGTTCTAATGTTAATATTTACTACGTAATCTGGAATAATGTTTAAGAAAATGATTTATTTTCTGTTGTTGAAACGTATCTGTTGCCATCCCAATTAGTCATAAGAATTTTGTCTTGTTCTTTTCATAATACCCAGCAGTTCATCTAATGTATTAGCTTTTTCAAAATATTTTCATTTGGCAAAGCTCAGCTTCTTATAAGTGTCATTTACTTCTATAAATAGGTATACAGATAGCTTTAATCTTTTGTTCTAAAACAAATCTTAGTTCTAGCTTCAGTTCAATGATCAAGTTGTTGGTTTGTTTTGTATAATTTTGTATTTGATGCTATTGAAATAGTTTCCTCAAAAATGCTTTATTTGAATTCCATACTGTAAATAACCATCAGAAATTGAATTGGTTTAGACGTTCTTTAATTTATATTGATCCTTCAGTTTAATATTCTGTCAGCTTTGAAATTCAGCTGCCAACATAATGGGAAGGGGAGTGGAGGAGTTGACAAGTTCAAGGTTATTCTGTATGTGGTACTAAGAAATTCCAGTTGCAGTTAATTGGTTCTCGTGATTTATGAAGTGTAGAAGTGGGAGGAGAAAAAGGTGGATTCTGTGCAGCGCGCGAAAATTCTTTCACTTTGAAAAATGCCTTAGACATACCAGATCTGTTTCTAATAAATCAATTGGAGAGAATATGTCTCGGAGTGATTGATATCCTGGATACTTTCTGGATGCCTTACATATTCTCTTTTAGCAATAATAATAAACACTCTGTCACTCGAAGATTCCTCTGTGTAAGATTACAGTTATTGGATTATGATCAGCATAGGTAAGAAATCAAATTTCCATATCTATATGGTTAGGAATGAACTAGAACATGACACTCTTTGAACAACTTCTAGGAATAGAAGAATAATACATATATTTCTTTACTGAAGGGTACTTGTGGCTCTCTGCATCTGAGAGGGACAATAATGATATGTAATCTATAACAGTTTTGGACATGTACCAGATATCATTTTTTGTAATCCAGAATTATTTAAGCTCAAAGAGAACATTCCAAAACTAGAACATCTTTTTCTGCAATTTCAAGAAGTTATTCTTTTCATAAAATTTTGTTATCATTTGTACCATAAATTAAGGCAATTGATGTTTTCCTATGTTCAATCATTAATTGCTTCTAGCTCAACATGTAGCACCTGGAATAAATGACAGAGACCCAAAGGACCAATTCTAGGAGGTTCTTATTGATAAATTATAAATTAGCAATAGCCCTTAGACTTATATACCACTTCACAGTGCTTTACAGCCCTCTAAGCAGTTTACAGAGTCATCATATTTCCCCCAACAATCTGGGTACTCATTTTATCAACCTCAAAAGGATGGAAGGTTGATTCAACCTTCAGCCAGTGAAAATCAAACTGCAGGTAGCTGGAAGTCAGCAGAAGTATCCTGCACAGTGGTGGGATTCAATTTTTTTTACTACCAGTTCTGTGGGCATGGCCTATTTGTGGGTGTGGCCTATTTTGTGGGTGTGACCTAGGGGGTCATGTGACTGTGGGTGTGGCTTATTTGGTGGGTGTGGCTTGGCAGTCATGTGACTGGCTGGGTATGGCCTGGTGGCCATATGACTGGCTGAGCGTGGCTTGGCGATCATGTGACTGGCTGGGCATAGAGCTGTATTAGGAATTGCCCAAAGCCCTTTCATTACATCATTATCTAGCAAGGCTCAACCAAGTCTGGGACTCAGGACAGCCTACAGAGTTGCCCCTGCATGGCCCCATGGGAGTCTGACAACCAATCAGAATACAGGCTCAAATTCAAATCCCAACAGAGGGCATTCTAGATTTACAACCAGAAATATTTTGTTGGATTCATTTAATTTTACACATACAACAGCTGCTAGAATTGTGTTTGCACAACAATGGAAGAACAAAGATATGAAAATGAATTAAAATATTAGAATGTGCAGAAATGAATAAATTAACAATTATAAATTTACAATCAAGGAGAAGGCTTAGAATACTTTTTAACATGGGATTTCTCTTATCAATGGCTAACTAACAGAAACAGAAGTTAGAAATGTAAAAATATAAAAGAAAACACCATTTATATAAGGAAACTTCAGTAAAAAGGATAAGCAACTATTATTATTTGATCATTGTTAATGAGTAGATAACTTTGAAAGCATACACACACACCCCCAAAAAAATACTGCAGATAAAAACCAGTTTTTTTACTTAATCCCCAGACAAAGCCACTGCAATAAAAACCCTGGGTTGTTCCCCCAAGGACCCAAAACCTCACACCAGAAATCTCAGCCCTTCTGCCGTTAAGAAACCCCCAGGCAACAAGCAAGACAACAAAAAGCACCACTAAAGTACAGCCATTATTAAGATAACTCACCTGGAGGTCCCCTTTTCCTGATAACTGGCAGAATTAGCCACATGATAGGAAAGACAAAAGACCCAGGCAAGAACAAAAGCAGGGCGATCATGAGCACTCATGATCCATCATGAAACCCATCAAGCAGGCTCAGCTCCAGAAATCTCAACATGTTAAAACCAGCTTTAATAAGGATGAAGTATTATACCCCAAAACAAGTTACTAATTTTCTCAGAAACCATAAAAACAGCTGGGCTTCACGTAAAATGTCACCTGGCCTGCATGCTGCGAGTACCAACATCAAAAAATGCTAGGACATGTAACATGACTCGATTGGCAGCAGACCCACAAAACTACACAACTGAAAACATACTCCCTACACAACTGAAAACTACACACACACATGCACACACACTCACAAAGCAGATACAACTGGAAAAATCTAAAAATATAGCTTTAATTTATAGGCACATAACTTTTCACACAATTTAAAATAACTTCCATATAGGTAAAACTCGAAAAATTAGAATATTGTGCAAAAGTTCATTTATTTCAATAATGCAACTTAAAAGGTGAAACTAATATATGAGATAGACTCATTACATGCAAAGCAAGATAGTACAAGCTGTGATTTGCCATAATTGTGCTTACAGCTCATGAAAACCCCAAATACACAATCTCAGAAAATTAGGATATTACATGCAATCAATAAAATAAGGATTGTACATAGAACAATATCAGACCTCTGAAAAGTATAAGCATGCATATGTACTCAGTTCTTGGTTTGGGCCCCTTTTGCATCAATTACTGCCTCAATGTGGCATGGCATGGAAGCTATCAGCCTGTGGCACTGCTGAGGTGTTATGGAAGACCAGGATGCTTCAATAGCAGCCTTCAGCTCTTCTGCATTGTTCGGTCTCATGTCTCTCATCTTTCTCTTGGCAATGCCCCATAGATTCTCTATGGGGTTCAGGTCAGGCGAGTTTGCTGGCCAAACAAACACAGTAATCCCACGGTCATTGAACCAGATTTTGGTGCTTTTGGCAGTGTGGGCAGGTGCCAAGTCCTGCTGGAAAATGAAGTCCGCATCCCAATAAAACTCGTCTGCGGAAGGAAGCATGAAGTGCTCCAAAATCTCCTGGTAGACGGCTGCGTTGACCCTGGACTTAATGAAGCACAGTGGACCAACACCAGCAGATGACATGGCTCCCCAAATCAACACAGACTGTGGAAACTTCACACTGGACTTCAAGCATCTTGCAGTGTGTGCCTCTCCATTCTTCCTCCAGACTCTGGGTCCTTGGTTTCCAAATGAGATGCAAAAGTTGCTCTCATCAGAAAAAGGACTTTGGACCACTGAGCAGCAGACCAGGTCTGTTTTTCTTTAGCCCAGATAAGACGCTTCTGATGACATTTGAAGCCCATGTCCAGGATCCGTCTGTGTGTGGTGGCTCTTGATGCATTGACTGCAGCCTCAGTCCACTCCTTGTGAAAGTCCCCAACACTTTTGAATGGCCTTTTCCTGACAATCCTCTCCAGGCTGCGGTCATCCCTGCTGCTTGTGCACCTTTTCTTCCACACTTTTCCCTTCCACATAACTTTCTATTAATGTGGTTTGATACAGCATTTTGGGAACATCCAACTTCTTTTGCAATTACCTTTTGAGGCTTTCCCTCCTTATGGAGGGTGTCAATGATTGTTTTCTGCACAACTGTCAGGTCAGCAGTCTTTCCCATGATTGTGATTCCTACTGAACCAGACTGAGAGACCATTTAAAGGCTCAGGAACCCTTTGCAGGTGTTATGGCTTAATTAGCTGATTAGAGTGGGACACTTTGAGCCTAGAATATTGCACCTTTTTACAATATTCTAATTTTCTGAGATTGTGGATTTGGGGTTTTCATGAACTGTTAGCCATAATCATCACAATTATGGCACATCACAGCTTGAACTATCTTGCTTTGCATGTAATGAGTCTATCTCATATATTAGTTTCACCTTTTAAGTTGCATTACTGAAATAAATGAACTTTTGCACGATATTTTAATTTTTCGAGTTTCACCTGTACACACACAATGACAACCTCACAAAGCAGCTGCTTTCTAAAAATAGAAAAGCAGGTCAATTTCCCAAATTTTATATGACTATTTTTTTAGGAAAAAAATTAACACACTTTTTTTTTAAATCAGGGGTCTTCAAACTTGACAGCTTTAAGACTTGTGGACTTCAACTCCCAGAAGCCCTCCTCCAGTCATGGTAGCTCAGGAATTCTGGGAGTTGAAGTCCACAAGTCTTAAAGCTATCAAGTTTGAAGATCCCTGCCCTGATTTAAATAAGAAAGAAAAGCCATTTACTTACCTAATTGAAGAAAGCAGGCAGGCAGAATCAGTTGCTCACCTAGGACCTGGATGCAGCAGAAGCAAGGCAGAAGACAAGTTTACAGCAGCAGTTCGGGAATCAGGAGAAGGCGTCTGAAGGAGGTAGGTGCTTGCTGGAGGCTGGAGGTGGGAGGGAAGTGGGTTCTTTTAACAAGGCTGGCTAGGCTGGAGCCTATGAGCTCTAGCCTGGCCAGCAAGGACCTCTGAGGGCTTTTAGAAGCCCATGGGTTGGGAGGGGTGGCCGCAACAGGCAGCAGCAGCCCCACAAGCAATCGTCGCAGCTTAGCTGGCTGTGCGAGGCCCAGGCTTTATGCTACAGCCGCAGGAGGCTCCAGAAAGGCCTGGACGAAGCCGGGCAATGGGAAAGTGCAGCAGAGGCCCTGGCAGCATGGTGCAAATGATCGCCACAGCTTGGCTGACTGTGCAAGGCCCGGGCTTTATGCCACGGGTGTGGGAGGCTCCAGAAAGGTCCAGACGAAGCCGGATGATGGGAAAGTGTGGTGGGGGCTCCAGCAGTGCGGCACAAATGATTGCTGCAGCTTGGCCGGCTGCGCGAGGCCCTGGCTTTATGCCACAGCCATGGGAGGCTCCAGAAAGTCCCGGACGAAACCAGCGGTGGGAAAGTGTGGCAGGGGCCTCGGCAGTGTGGTGCAAGCCATCACGGCAGCTTGGCCGGCTACATGAGACCCTGGGCTGGAGGCCATGGCCTCCGGAGGGCCCCAGAAGCCCAGGGTGAGGCTGGGCAGTGAGAAGAAGCACTGGGGGCTGTTGGAAGCCTGGCAGCGGGGGCGGGCACCTAAGGGTAGCGGCCGGCCACAAGGGACCCACGGCAACTTGGGGAGCTATGCCAGGCCGCGGATTGAGGCTGCAGCTGGCAAGGTGCTCCAGGGGCTTTTGGAAGCCCGGCAGCGGGGGTGGGTGGCCGCAAGGGAAGCGGCCAGCCCACAAGAGACCCAGCGGCTTGGGGAGCTATGCCAGGCCGCGGATTGAGGCCATGGCCGGTGGAGGCTGCCGGAAGCTCGGGGCAAGGCCGGGTGGTGGGAAGCAATGCTGGGGGTTCAGCCCTGGGTCGGGGCTGGGCGCTGGGGGCTAGCAAGTCAGTGCTTACCTGGTCCTGTAGGCAGGTCCTGTAGGAGGTCCACTGGGGAAGAGTAGATTAATCTCAAATCAACTTAGACAGTCAGCTGCAGAGCAGACTAGCATGCATAAGTGATAAGACCATGTGGTAATGTGTTTTTATAGGGTGGGTTTGGGATGGGCGGGCTGAGCATATGTGGGTGGGGCAAGTGAGCAGTGAAAGGGTGGGCGGGGCTATTAAGTGAGCAGTGACTGGGGCGTTCAGGGGCATGGCCAGCCAGATGTCGCTACTGGTTCCACGACCCACGCCAAATTCTTGCTCCCGGGTCACGAGAACCGGTGCAAACCGGCTGAATACCACCTCTGATCCTGCAGTACTGCATTCTAACCACTGCACCACCACGGCTCAGTGTATCCTTTCAGATTGTACACTGTCATACAATTCTTCTATAGTATCTTTGGGTATTTTGGGTATTATGGGTGACCTGAGGAAAAGTCTTGTGGAAAACAAAAAGATCACAACTTGTTTCATGGAGATGGAAATCAGTGCTCCAGCAAATAATATCATGTTATTTCAAAATTCATAACAACCCAGATTTAGTAGTTTTGGTCATCCTTCAGGTTCATGGACATCTGTGAGAGAGTTCTCTTCACCATCTAATTTTAAAAGCTGCAAACTTAAAATAGGTGAATTGATATTGTACAATGGCAACAAACGAGTTAATGTGTTACCATCACCTAATGAATATGTAGAGTCTGTCTAGTGTAGTTAAGGCACCAGAGGAGAAACCAGGAAATCATGAGTTCTAGGCCCACTTGAAGTACAAATTCCGCTGGGTGAACCTGGTTCAGTCAGGAAGGTGGCAATGGCAACCCATTTTTGAAATCTTGCCAAGGAAACTGCAGAAACTTATCCAAGCAGTAGCCAGGAGTAGCTCAGGGTCGAACTGTGGAGTCATTGGTGATATAGAGATACAAAAATGTGTTGAAGTATTGGCATAAAAAAGAATTAACAAACTTAATGAAGGGGAATACTTAGAACAATTAAAATGGAGAATTCTAGTTTTGCTATGGTAAATTCTTCCCAAAAGTCTTCATAAAATAGAAGATAATAACCCCTAGGCTTATGCATAGTTTTTATCTGGTGTTTTGACTTTGTCCAATAACAGCTTCAGTGGTAATTTCAACTTACATTCAACTAGTAACTGCATATAACAAAATTTATTAATGTAAAATTATTGTGGAGAAGAGCACTGTAAGATTACAAGAACAAACAAATACAGTACTTTAGGGAGTAGGGGATTTAATATTAAAGGATTCTGAGACAAGGAAAACAACAGTAATATTAATTGAGAAATATTATTCTCTGCATCTTTCCAAAATATGAAAGCTTACATCCCAAACCTTTGAATAAATATGTAATTTGTGTGTGGTGTTGCTAAATAGTGTGACACTACAAGTTGTTCTGAGTAAGGGCAGATGGCACGACAGATGATTAATAGTTTATTCTCTCACTCAACTTCTGCAGTGCCAAGTGCATTCCAGTGACTTGAAAGAAATTTAATGTCTGACCAGCTGCAATGGATTTAACAGAATTTCTTATTTTTACAGAATTTGTTAGAACTATGAACTTCTAATAGTCATCAAAACCATATAACAGGACTTTTCTTTTCCAGATTGGAGATACACACTATTAATCATATAAGCATGCACCAAAGAGGCAGACAAAAAAAAGCAGCAGCTGTATCGGTATAAACGGGTTGCAGCTGCAACAGAATCTACAGCAGAATTCAAACTGATAGTAGATCCTTTCTAAAACTCATATTTGAGTTAGTGTGGCTTGAGCACTGAGAAGAATATCAAAAAGATGTCAGTGTGTACATTACTTATGGAAACCCCTTTGATTGCCCTTATCATTAAGTAGAGAGAGCTACAGAATCATTTGAGTCTTGGGCTAACCAATTCTATAAGTGTTCGGAATTGAATTTCCCAAGGTTGGGCCTGCTAATACAGTAAGTGAGAATCCATTATGTACATTAACCACACATATCAGAAAAGAGCAAACTTGCGAGGTTGTGATTGGATGAAGAATCTGCAATAGCATCTGGTGCAAGATGAAGAAATATAACATTGGCCAGAGAAAATTTCATGGCCAAGGTATTTTATTTTCTCTAACAAAATTGCAATGTAGATTTAGATTTAGAAGATTTTGCTAAATGCAGCAAGAAGATACACAAAGTTCTATTTGCACACTTCTTGTGAAGGTGAAGCAAGGAGAGATGTAGTGACTAAGAACTGAACCACTAGGAAAAGTAAAATTCTGACAATCTAAGAACTTGAGAGAAAAAGAGATTCTTGTGGCAAATATATTAAAAGTCTTTGTAAATAATCCTCATTTAGCAATTGCCTTGTTTTAGCAACCTTTCATAGTTATGATGGTGATGAAAAAGTAACTTTACAACCAATCCTCACATTTATAACCTTTGCAGGTCTGTAAAGGAAAAGACAGCTGAAGCAAGATCATAAGCATTCTTGCATTTTCAGTTAGTCACCACTTTGCTTAATGATTGAGTTGCCATCCCAATTATGGTTTCTAAACAAGATGATGAATGGGGAAGTGCTACCCACTAATAGTTAATGATGTAGCATCTCCAAATCCAGAGGATCACAGAATAGTCACTCGGTCTTGTCAAGATTCAGCCTGTTTTTCCCCATCAAGACCCACACAGGCCCTAAACCTTGGATTGCAGCAGCAGCCGCCAGTCTGCCTGATGTTGAGATGTGCAGCTGGATATCATCAGCATATTGGTGGTGCCTGATTCCAAACTGACAAATAACCTATTAGTTTCATGGTAAACAGAAGGGGAGAGGAGAGAGCATGAAACCCTGGGCACCCCAAAGGGATGGCCAACGGCACGATCTCTCTCCATCTTCCAACAACTTATTTCAAGCTTCATCTTTCCATTTATACAACCATTTCCTCAAGTAACTATTTGTGGTCAGATACACATTTCCTCTTTAGCTTATTATCATAAAATAGCATCCTGCAAAGTCTAAAAAAAAGGATGAGGCAGTGTGAAAATAGGTTGCAGGAGGCTTCAAAATACTGAAGTGCAATCAGTCACATTTATAAAAAATGAATTAGAAGCATTCATGGAAATAAATGACACTGTAGGCTGTATTTACATTGCCTCCTAGATAAATAAATCCATAAAAATAGTAATGCTTTTTATTTATTTATTATTTTTATTTTATTAGAGTTGTATGACGCCCTTCTCCCGAAGGACTCAGGGCGGCGAACATATAAAAAGAAGGATATATACAATAAAAAGATATTAAAATAAAGACAAGTCTAAATTACAAGGAACAGCTAAAAACAATTAAAATTGCAATAATAAACAATACCATTAAAACTACCCACCCCCATGGTCAATCCAGGCCGGCCTGCTGAAACAGCCAAGTCTTCAGGTCTCGACAAAGGAGCGGAGATCAGGGGCCAAACGAAGATCCACAGGAAGCTGATTCCATAGGGCGCTCCCACAGAAAAGGCCCTAGCCCTGGGAGCCGCCAGCCGACAATGCCTGACTGACGGTATTCCCAGGAGGCCTTTCCTGTGGGAGCACGGGCGATCGAATGTGATGCAGGCAGGAGGCATTCCGCAAGTACCCTGGACCCAAGCCATTTAGGGCCTTATAAGTCATTACTAACACCTTGAAGGAAACGGAAGGCAACCGCAACCAATGCAAGTCGCAGGAGGGTGTAACATGGGAGTATCGGGATACCCCATCACAGCCAGCGCCGCATTCTGCACCAGCTGCAACCTCCGAGTAATACGCAAGGGTAGCCCCATGTAGAGAGCATTGCAGTAGTCGATTCTGGAGGTGACGAGCATGGGTGACCGTTCAAGGGCATCTCGGTTCAGGTAAGGACGGAGCTGGCGAACCAGCCGAACCTGGGCAAAAGCCCCTGGCCACAGCTCCCACTTGCTCCTCCAAACTGAGCTGTGCATCCAGGAGGACACCCAGATTCCTCGCCCTATCCACGGGGTAACACCTCCCCCATGACCAAAGATGGCACATCCACTGAACACCGAGATGCGGTAAGAACAGCCACTCAGTCTTGGCGGGTTGAGCCTGAGTCTGTTACTCCCCATCCAGGCCTGCACCGCCTCCAGGCACCAGGACATCACCGAGAAAGCATCACTGATCTGGTCTGGGGTGGAGATATACAACTGGGTATCATCTGCATATTGATGATACCTCACCCCGAAACCACGGATGATCTCGCCCAGCGGTTTCATGTAGATATTAAACAGGAGAGGTGAGAGAACCACCCCTGAGGTACCCCACAAGTGGGCCTCGGGAGGTTCTCTGCTCTCCTGCCAACACCAACTGCGAGCAGTCTGAAAGGTAGGAGGAGAACCACCGTAAAATGGTGCCCCCACTCCCAACCCCGGAGCCGCCGCAGAAGGATACCATGGTCGATGGTATCGAAAGCCGCTGAGAGATCTAAAAGGACCAGGACAGAGGAAAACCCCTGTCCCGAGCCCTCCAGAGATCATCCACCAGTGCGACCAATGCTGTCTCGGTGCTGTGTCCGGGCCTGAAGCCCGATTGGTACAGGTCAAGGTAATCAGTTTCCTCCAGGAACAGCGGAAGCTGCTGAACCACCATGCTCAACAACCTTCGCTAAAAGCGAAGGTTGGAGACTGGACGATAGTTATTCAAAACGGTTGGGTCCAGAGCAGGCTTCTTAAGGAGGGTCTCACCACGCCTCTTTCAAGGCGGCGGAAAAACCCCTCACTCAGAGAAGCGTTGACAACTGCCTGGAGCCAACACGGTAACCTCCCTGGAGGCATAAACCAACCAGGAAGGACACGGGTCCAATAAACACATGGTGGATGACAGCCTCCGCATGATCCTGTCCACTTCGTCCAGGGAGACAGGGTCAAACTCAACCCAGATAGAATCCACAAGACTCATCGCCACTCCATCATCCAAACCCTGCCAATCAGAGTCCAAGCCAGCCCGAATCTGAGCGACCTTATCCACTAGATGTAAACTAAATTCCTCTGCTCTGCCCCGCAGGGGGTCCCCCCTCTCCTCCAATTGCAGGAGGGAGCGAGTGACCCTAAACAGGGCTGCAGGGCGATCATCTGACGCATCAGCGGAGAAGTAAGCACATCTCGCTGCTCTAATTGCTTCCAGGTAAGTCCTAATATAGGCTCTTAGCTGGAGACGGTCAGACTCAGAACGACTAGTCCTCCACCTGCTCTCTAGGCATCTCCTCCGCCTTCATCCCCGCAGCTCCTCTGAAAACCAAGGAGCCAAGCGGGGTCTACGGCGAGGGAGAGGCCACAAGGGGACAACCCGGTCGAGCACTGCCGAGGCCACCTCTTGCCAGGCAGCCACCAAAGTCTCGGTCAGGCTGTGGTCAAGGGAGGTGGGCAAGGACCCCAGGGCCATCTGAAACCTCTCCGGATCCATCAGGCGCCTGGGGTGGAACCATCATATCGGCTCGTCATCCCAGCAGCGAGGAGCAGAGGATTGGAAGACCAGCCTCAGGAGATAGTGATCTGTCCATGATAGGGTAGAGTGACCGGAAATCCACCCCCCAGGTCACTACACCATTGCCCCGAGATAAAGACCAGGTCAAGTGTGTTCCCCCCCTCATGGGTGGGCCCCTTTTAAAGAGCATTACATTAAGTTTGGTGTACGCCAAGGGATATTTCTATTGATGCCGAGGATCCCTGCTGGGAGAAAAGTCTGGCTTGTATGGAGTACATTTTCAACATGGAAATAAGTTATGTATGTAATAAAGAACTGGCGTTTTTATGTATCAGACATTTTAGTTTTTGACTTGAATAACTGGGAGTTCCATTCTTTCTGGCTGTGCAACTTGTCAAAAATGGGGAAGATACAGCTGATCTAAACTAAATAAGTAAAAACATTGAAAGTATTGCTCAGTTTCATAAAATGCCAGTTGAATATCCAAGTAACATCAAATTTATTTATTTATTTGACTTATATGCTGCCCCCTCTCCCAAAGGACTCGGGGCGGCTCACAGCTAAAATACAATATTAACAATAAATTACCTAAAACTACCTAAATTACCTAAAACAATGAAGCCAAATGAACAAACCCCAAAGAGTCAGCACAGCCCAGATTGTAAAAACAGCCAGCTTTTTAACTCGTGGCGGAAGGTGCGGAGATCGGGAGCCAGCCGGAGCTCCAGTGGAAGAAGATTCCATAAAGTGGGGGCCGCCACAGAGTAGGCCCTCCCCCGGGTCCCCGCCAGGCGACATTGAGTCGCAGACGGCACCCTGAAGAGACCCCGTCTGTGCACCTGTACCGGGCGGTTGGTACTTGATGCAGGGAGGAGTCGCTCTCGTAAATATCCTGGACCCATGCCATGTAGGACTTTGAATGTTAACACCAAAACCTTGAATCTCACCCGGAGGGCAACCGGAAGCCAATGCAGGCCGTGCAGGAGGGGTGTGATATGGGAATATCGGGGGGCACCCATCACTACATGCACGGCCGCATTCTGCACCAGCTGAAGCCTCCAAGTGGTATGCAAGAGCAGTCCCAAGTAGAGAGCGTTACAGTAGTCCAGTTGGGAGACAACGAGCACCTGAGTGATCATGCGCAGGGCATCCCGGTCCAGATATGGGCGCAACTGGCGAACCAGCCAGACCTGGGCAAAGGCCCCCCTGGCCACGGCTCCCACCTGCTCCTCCAACTTGAGCCATGAATCCAGGAGGACCCCCAGATTCTGTGCCCTGTCCACGGGGTAACACCTCCTCCCCCATGACCAAAGATGGAACCTCCGAACTGGACCAGGATGTCGGTATGCACAACCACTCTGTCTTGGCTGGGTTGAGTCGAAGCATGTTCCTGTCCATCCAGATCCGCACCGCTTCCAAACAACGGGACATCACGGAGAGACCATCACTGATGTGGTCCGGGGTGGAGATGTATAACTGCGTATCATCAGCATACTGATGATAACTCACCCCGAAACCACGGATGATCTCACCCAGCAGTTTCATATAAATGTTGAACAGGAGAGGTGAGAGGACCGACCCCTGAGGTACCCCACAAGTGAGAGACCTCGGAGTCGACCTCTGCCCTCCTGCCAACACTGTTTGTGAATGTCCCGAGAGGTAGGAGGAGAACCACTGTAGGACAGTGCCTCCCACTCCCAGCCCCCTGAGACGCCGCAACAGGATACCATGGTCGATGGTATCGAAAGCCACTGAGTGGTCTAACAGGACCAGGGCAGAGGAAAAAACCCTGTCCCGAGCCCTAGAGAGATCATCAATCAGCGACCAATGCTGTCTCCGTGCTGTACCCGGGTCGGAAGCCCGATTGGTACGGATCCAGGTAGTCCGCTTCCTCCAGGAAAAGTGGCAATTGCTGAGCCACCACACTCTCAACAAAAAGCGAAGGTTGGAGACCGGATGAAAGTTGTTCAACACGGCTGGGTCCAGGGCAGGTTTCTTCAGAAGGGGCCTCACCACCGCCTCTTTCAAGGCGGCAGGGAACAGCCCCTCCCTTAACAAAGCGTTGACAACTGCCCGGAGCCAGCCGCACATGACCTCCCTGGAGGCATAAACCAACCAGGAAGGGCACAGGTCCAATAAACATGTGGTGGAACTCAGCCGCCGCATGATCCTGTCCACTTCATCCTCAGAAACAGGATCGAACTCAGTCCAGATTACATTAGCCAGACCGCTCGCCTCCCCTTCCTCAGACCACTGCAAGTCCGAGCGCAACCCTTCCCGGATCCGAGCAATTTTATCCTGCAGATAAAGACCAAATTCCTCAGCTCTGCCCCGCAGGGGGTCCACCACCTCCCCCAACTGTAAGAGGGAATGGGCAACCCCAAACAGGGTGGCTGGGCGGTTATCTGCGGATGCTATGAGGGCGGAAAAGTAAGATCTCCTCGCCACCCCCACAGCTACCAGGTAAGTCCTAATATGGGCTCTCAACTGGGCTCAGTCGGATCCGGAGTGGGTCGCCCTCCACCTAATGATAATATTAAGTGAGGAAATCCACCTATTTGCCAGATTTGTCTCCCAGCATCCCTTTTTAGGTCTTCAACCCCGCTCCCTTCGCAGCTTGCCCTTTAAGTCTCTGTAAAATGTAAGGGATCCACTTCCCCTTTATCCACCCCAGCAACAATATCTATTAAAAGGAACAGAAAATAATGCCTATTCCATTTTTAAAAAATTCTTCCCTGATCATTAAACAAATTGGCTGGCTGAACTTTTGCTTTGCCAAGGAGCACACTGCAGCACTAAGTGTGGTTATGTTTTCAAATTAATGGGGCATGGAAGAAATAATTATCTTCTTCCACACCTCCATTACAATTGGGATGATGCTGAAGCAATATGCACTTTGTTTCAGTCTATTTTCCCAAGATTGGATAAGATGTTCTTGCTGCTGAAGTGAAGGTTTGTTTATCTTTCTCTGGGATATTCTCCCTGGAATATATATATTTTTCTTTCTGGCTACTGCTTTGCTTTGAAGACCTAATGTAAGCAGATGTATATAGCCTAAGAAAGTGAGACTGAATGAATTCTGAATGACTGAAAGAACTTTTGAACAAGGCTTAATATTGACCATAAGTAATATTGAAAGAAATCTTAATAAATGAATGATTACCGTTCTCTATTTCATATGGGAGGGGGACAGTAAACAACAACTGTATGATTATCTTTACCAGATCAGAGTATTAAACAGAGCCAGAGGTGCCTGGACATAGTTTAGCCTCTGAGTTAGCTGAATTGCTGGTACAGAACAAACATATGATAAATTTATCATGATTTTGCTATGCCTGGCATAATATACCCAAGACGGCTGATGATAGCCTAGAAGCCCATAATAGCAGAGTTAATTCACTGGAGAATGATTTGCTATGCAGAATAGTTTACTATGCAGTCAGCAAGTACTAGAGTCCAACAAGCTAACATTAGAAAGCAGATAAAAACTAGAATACTGAAATGCCTTAATTTAGAGCTTATCTGGCTGAATGAAAATCCACATTTTTAAGGGGTGGGGGGATGTGAATGAAATGTTCAACCCTTATAAATGCACAGAAGCAATCCCAGAGGGGAGGAGGGAGGAACCTCCATTTACAGGAAACAAACCCCTAAAGCAGTTCAGAAAGATTCTCCGTTTAGCACAGTACCAAAATACCTATCAAGGACACTATGATCACCAAATGATCTAGAATAAATGGTTAAATAGGTTTTTTTTAATGAGGCATCTAATTGAGAGATCTGAATTTGAAAAACCTATAAAAATGAAGAAACTGGAATAAAGAGTAAAGTAACTTGTCACAATACCTCTGAGGTAGAAGGGCGGTCACAATTTCAGGAAAACATAGCTACTGCAGTAGGAGACCAATTGCTGGAGTAGACACCTTGTTTCACATAGGATTATTTTTCTAAAATAAAACTAAAGTCAGAATCCCAAAATTAAATAAATTGTTCGACAGATGTTGGTATCTTAAACTGGCATGTATAAATAAATACAGAAGTGTCTTCCATTTGACAAGAGACACAAGTCACATTTCTTAATTGTCTCCAACCTGCATTTCAGTCCAATATTACTAAAGAAGATTAGAATGCCTATACTGCAACAGTACCCCTACCTGAGCAATTATTTCATCGATCTGCAACATTGAGATGATATTTAAACAATTATCTTGTTATTCTTTTTACCAGCAACCTTTCAAGAAGATTAAATATATTCTTGGAGCTGCTGAATATTGGAAGGGATTAAGTATGCCTAAAATAACTACAGAACTTCTGTTGGAAAGAGCAGTGCCCAAATCTACAAGGCTACGAAAGATCAAAATATTGAAGTAAGTGTATGTGTGTGTACATAGAACTCCACAAATCTGACTTTTAAGAAAAAGAAAATCCATACAGTATTACTCCTAGTCCCTCATTTTTGTCAATCTTTACAGCAAATTCAGTTGTGATTTTTCCCTTTCTTTTTTCTCCCCAAAATTACAGCTACAAAATACATAAATTAACCTAAAGCAAAAGTACAAAGTTAACATAATATTATGATTTAATTTTGTTGTTGGATATTAATCTTTGTATGCCACCCAGAATCATTATTGTGAGATGGGCTGCCAGATAAATTATTTAAATAAATAGCAGTATCAGCAGCAATCATGACAACTTTCAATTTGAAGTTGATACTATACTCTGTAATAGAGTTTTAATCAACAACAATTCAGTTCTGCTAAATGTAAACATCCATTCTGATATCTTTTCCCAGATTAATTAGTGGGATGATTTTTTAAAAATGAGTATTTTAAGAACTATTTTGTTCCTGCTGGTATTCCTGAAATTATTCTGAAAAGCAACTGAAAATTCTTCAAATTATAAAATATAGATAATCTTTTATGTGAACAGTGAATTATTAAGGTAACAGTGGTTTTTAAACATTTTAATTAAATTAAATTTAGGATAGTACTTTGTTTCACTGTGAATTAATTGATGTAACCTAATAGTCTGTGCAAGTTAGTACAAGTAATCCTTGCTTAACGACCACTCATTCAATGAACTTTAAAAGTTATGATGATGCTTGCACATACCATCATCACTGCATCCCCATGGTCACAGAATCATAATTTGGGCACATGATGACTGGCCTGCGTTTTCAAATGTTGTAGCATCCTGTGGTTACATGATCACTATTTATGACCTTTCCCACCAGCTTCTGATAAGCAAAGTCAATGGGGAAGTTTAGGAAGCTGTAAAATGCAGTCGTATAAAATCCTTGCTTAACAATCTGTGGTCCTAGCTTAATGACTGCTGCAAAAATGCTATTGTAAGTCATCATAGTCATGACTCCAGCACTTTGCTCTGACACTTTTGGTCCCAGTGAAG
The DNA here is from genome assembly GCA_009733165.1 of Naja naja. Lineage (NCBI taxonomy): Eukaryota > Metazoa > Chordata > Lepidosauria > Squamata > Elapidae > Naja > Naja naja. Next base: position 19,232,653 of record CM019148.1, on the reverse strand, counting down.
GTCATTAAATGAGGATTACCTGTTTATGTTTTTCATCTTAGAGAGTCTGATGTTTCCATTTTTTTGGATTTTTAACATAAAACAGAATGTTCCAAAATGTGGATGGGATGGTTATCAGTAATATATATATGGAATCATTTCCCCCTCCAGCTTGTCCAAGTTGCAAATAACCACAGAAGATTTGGCACCACAGTTATTCTCTCATCTCCGCCATCTCCAGGAACTTGATCTCTCTGACAATCTCTTAGAACGGCTTCCTGACAATCTCAGTTTGCCAAACCTCCGCATCCTAAATTGTAACAACAATCACTTGGAAGATGTGACAGCCTTTCAGCAGTTTCCACAACTGGAGGAGCTCACCTATGCCGACAATGAATACCTGACAGTGAGTATATCTGGCAGCCAGTAAAAGTTCTAGGCCTTGCAATTACTTCTTGGGGCACTGCTGTCCTCATATAGCTGAAGAGTTGCAGTAAGGGCAATAATTCTAATCCCTTTATGTCCCAGAGTAAAGTAAATTCTGCTCATTTTGGGGTTGTTGAACATTCATTGGTTTCATCATCTATCCTCAGTGAACAGTATAGTTCATTTAAGATAATTTGATGCTGCAGTTATTCATCTATTCATAACAGTTGCCATCATGTTACAGAGTTGTAGCTCAAAATGTAAAGGAAAAATTGGGATTTAGAATAGCAATAGCACTTAGATTTATATACCGCTTTAAAGTTCTTTACAGCCCTCTCTAAGCAGTTTACAGAGTTAGCCTATTGCCCCCAACAATCTAGGTCCTCATTTTACCCACCTCGGAAGGATGGAAGGCTGAGTCAACCCTGAGCCTGGTGAGATTTGAACTGCCAAATTGCAGGCAGCTGATAGTCAGCAGAAGTAGCCTGCGGTACTGCACTCTAACCACTGTGCCACCGTATTTGATTTCAAACATATGAAAGTACATGAATTGCCTGAAAATACAGGTCTTTAAATGCAATTTAACTCAATCTCAATCCTAATTGATTTTCAGTTCCATTTGCTCAGATGTGTTGTCTCTAAATATATAAGTTAAGGTGAAAAGTTGACCTCCCACACTGTTTCCCCATTCCCTTTTAAAGTGAAAGAAGAGAAGAGTTGAAATGTCCATTTCCAGTTTTAGCTGAACTGCCTTCTGAAAAAAATTTACTGATTTCAGCATGTAAATGAAATTAAAACATTTTAAACAACTACATATGTTTACCATTTTATAAGAACAGTTGCTATATTATGTTCTTTAAAAAGACTGAGAATCTTTCAGAGAAAGTTTTGAAATATCCACCACTAGCTAACCTGAGACCCTTTGATGAGTATGCATTTAAATAGATAATATAAATAAAATTTGATAGAAACAAATTCTAACAGATTTTGGTGCATTTTGTTATTTTTCATTTTTATTTATCAAATTTATTTGCTGCCCAGCTCACGGTTCAGAAGACTCTTAGGATTCTGTAGAAAAAATATTTATCATTGAAACAGAAATCTGCACGGAGGAGAGTTGTTTACATCATCTCTTTTAGATTGATCCTACCTTCTTAACAATCCTGAAATTTTTTCACTAACTAACTAATTGATTCAGATCATTGTAAATTCAGGGTGCTGCATCTAAGATGCCCTAGAGTCTAGACCAGGAGTCGCCAACCTTTTGGACCTCAGGGACCACCAAACTCATAATTTTAAATCCCAGGGACCACTAACCTGTTCTGTGGGTGTGGCCTAATTTGTGGGTGTGGCTTGGTGGTCATGTGACTGGCTGGGCGTGGCTTGTATGTAAATATTATAAATATTTATATAAATATTGAATTTTTTATTAAAAAAAGAGCAGCTTTTACCCAAAATCAGGCAAAGCAGGCAGGCAGATTGAGTTGCTCACAGAATCACAGATTCATTCAGAGATCTATCTATCTGACATTGGCTAGCTCAGTCTGTCACATAAAATTTGCTTGCAAGCAAACTCATAAAATTTGCTAGCAAGCAAACTCACAAAATTAACTCACAACACACCATGTATGTAAATATTGAATTTTTATTTTTTAAAAAGAGCAACTTTTACCCAAAATCAGGCAAAGCAGGCAGGCAGGTTGAGTTGCTCACAGAATCACAGATTCATTCAGAGATCTGTCTATCTGCCATCGGTTAGCTCAATCGCTCAAATTTGCTTGCCGTGAGTCTGCACTGAATAATAGAACCTTCAGTTCTAAGGGAGGTTCGGCTGTGTTTAAAAGCAGAGCCGAAGATCTAAAGACTAGCTAGAAAGCAAGAAATCCAACCATTTCCTGCTTCCTAGCTAATCTAAATCTCCCAGCACAGCAGAACAGCTGATAGTTGGAAAAAGAAAAATAGCAATTTAGCAGGCAAGTTTGCCAGGTAAGGAGTGAGTGGGTGGGGAGGGTTTCCGTGGGCCATGTGGGTGGCGCAGCCTTGTGTTTCTGTGCAGCCTTGATTAATTTCTTTGGGGGGGTGCTCTGGGGGTGAGATTTCTCTGCAGCCCACCAAAATTTTCTCACGGCCCACCAGTGGGCTGTGGCCCACCAGTTGGCGACCGCTGCTCTAGACAGCAATACAGGGCAGTGTTGGACTGAGTTGGACTGTAGGAGCTTACCACATTAAGATTTTGCTTTCAAGACTTCTTTTAAGACAAGACTACTCTTTTTCTCTCTAGACCAGTGATGATTATAAGGTTATATTTCTTTTGCAAAATCTCCGTCAGTTGAATGGCAAAGACATCACCAAGCTGGCCAATCATGTGAGAGTCGTCAACAGTCGAGAGCTAACTAATAGAGTAAGTGACGAAGTATGAATAATTTCTTGGATGGTAATCAAAAGTTGTACAGCATTTTTAAAGATGTTAGCGGAAATTAGTGAAGTGAAAGTGATTTCTTTTTTTATAAACTTGAAGCTTTGTAGTTGATAGTGAATTAGATAAATATTTTGCTCATCAATTTTGCAAAACTGAACTATAGCTTTGACTTTCATATGTGTATTAGAACATTGCTAATCAGAAATATATATACAATAAATGAGCAATTTTCATTTTCTTCCATGCCTATAAAAAGCTAGAAGCATGTTGAAAGCATAAGAAACATGTTGTCTGTTTTTGGTGTCTCATTTTTTATTTGGTTCTTTATGCAACTAACAACGTAATTGCTTTGCATATCAATTTAGGTATAAATTTTAACCAGTACTACTTTCCACAAGTGCCTTTAAACTTATTCATTCCTCTCTTGTATGTGAATTTATTTATTTGGAAAAATACTCTTAATTTTTCCATTAATAGGCTCCTAAAATGCAATGTTTCAACATTGAAATAGCTGCCAAAGAAATATGAAATGAATTACAGATATTAAACATTTAGTTATTGTGATTGATTGATTTAGTGATTGATTTACTTAGTGGGTCTATATGATTTTTTTTACTTGTATAGTTTTATTCTTAAGATAACAATTGCTGTTATAATCAAAATACAATAACAATGTTTGGGAAATTTTTATAAAAACTTTGCAATACAAAAACATTATGACTGGCTGAGATTGCAAAATTGACCACTGATGAAAAACAAAACTTTGTCTATTCTATTTCCATTAGGAAACTATTTTGGGACTTTTTGCTCGAAAAGGATTGAAATAAAACTCTGATTTTGGATCTGATGATTAGATCTCTTTTTACAGAAACATTGTGCATTGTTATTACTTTTGTTTGTTATGTATGTTTTACATGTTATGCTTTTATTTTTGTTTAAACTTAGAGTAAGACATTATTTTATGGTATTATATATTTATATCTGTAGTAAAGAAATTGGAAGTTAATCTTTTTCTAATGCTAATCAAAATAGGAGTCTTCTAGTCCAACCCCCTGCTCAAGCAGGAGACCCTATACCATTTCAAGTGGTTGTCCAGTCTCTTCTTAAAAATCTCCAGTGATTTTACTATTTCATAGTAAGTTTTAGTAAATCATTTTTATATCTTTTTTCTTGTTAAATATTTAATTCGTTTTCATGCTTTTCTTTTTTTCCCTAACTTTTTATATTCTTTATTTTATCAGTTTTTGAAATTCAACAGAGGGATATTTTAAAAAAGGAGGACTAGTAGTTAAAAGATAGGATGACAAACATGGTTAGATTAATATGGATCTAGAAAAAGCCCTGTTTCCTGAAGTATCCATGGCTGAGGTTAATAAAGTCAAGCTGGTGCCTGCACCTCTAAAATTGAAAATCCACTGAATTTTAAGATGTGGAACATCCGCAATGCACATTTAGAAAAGATGGAATCTTGATTATATGGCTGCAGTGCTATCTTGATTTTTATTTTATTTTATTTTTTGTGCACCCTGTGGATGCCTCTATTTTTTTGTTGCTACCTTATCTGCTGGACACTTGAACAGAGTGTGTTAGCTAAAAATTTCTAACATTGCATCATGGAAAGTTTTGTATAGGACCATGTATGGCTTCCCAGATAACTTCATTATATGTCTGCCTTTTTTCTAGGTCTCTGCTCATTGGGGAAAAAATTTTCGAAACCAGATGCCTAAAACATTGTCTTCTGAACAACTGAAGCCAATTAGAAAAAAGTTCATTAGGTCTGCACAAGCTCATGTAACATATGGTCCCAGCTCACTCGGCGATTTCACACGTTGGAGGGTAAATTCAGGCTATGAATTATTTGCAGTCTTGTCACATGGATATGTAGAATTTTGGTCAGTAGATGACATTTAGAAAAAAGTAGCGCAGCAAAGCCGGAGTGTTTAACCAATATGGTAGCTTTGTGAGACATAACCTTCACACATGAAATCAAGACACCACTAACTGGTGGTAAGCCAGAACAAAACTTACAGTAGTTAGAGTTAGCATTAGTGTTAGAGTTAAGAGCTGGCAAGACAGGGCTTTTTTGAAGTCTGCACACCTTAAAGTTGCTGAGGTTGAGAGACACTATTCTAAATTCCTTTCCTATTATAACAATTTCACAAGTCTGTATTCTCTTATTTTAGGTGAAAATGATTGCTGAGGAATTCCTCACTTCGTTGATTAATGAAGAACATAAGCCTGCTACAGAAACAGCAGCAGAATCAATAGAGGAGCAAGAGGAGGAGGAGGAGGAGGAAGAAGAGGAGGAGGAGAAAGAAGAGGAGGAAGAAGAAGAAAAAGAAGAAATTAAAAAAAATACCACGGAGGCTGACAAAAAAGTTACTGCTAAGGTCAGAACTCAAGAGACTTTGTTGGACCACCTCAGTCAAATTCAGAGATCTTCCATCATTAGTTCTGGATAGGAATATGTTGCCCCATATGAAACTGCTACAGAGTTTGGGAGATTTCCTGTCCTTGAACAATTTAAACCATTTTTCCAATGCAAGTAGTACAATAAAATATCCTCCCTTTTAATGTTACCCTTTAATAATGTTTCCATCATTTAGGAAGCAATCCCCATCAAACACAGGGAAATCTGTTTGGAAGTATTGTTTCACACATTATCCTAAACCACTCTCTGTAAACCACATGTCTTAATGCAGTAAGTGAAGCTAATCTATATGACTTATGTCAGGAAAGGATTTTGTGCGTATTTTATCATAGAAAATTCATTCTGGAAGGAAGGTTGTAGCATTTTTTTTCCAGTGCTGTGTAAGAGGTATATTTTTGCAGTTACCAAAATGGAATTTTACACCAAAATGGAATGGCTAGAGAGAAGTTCCCTGAAGGTGGGCTCCAACATCAGTCTGGAAGCTCAAGACAAAACTTCTGGTCCTGGTGACCGACCCAAATTGGATCCATGGAATTTTATTATCTATTTATCAAATTTTAAAACCACTCATCTCCCTCGTAGAGAGACTCTGGGCATGTACAGATAAAATATCAAATTATAAAAACAGTATATACAATGTAAAATTTAAAGAGGCAACAGTGAATTAAGAATCTGTGAAAGTTAAAAGGCGGGGGAAGGATTTTTCAAGTAGTAACCAGCCTCACAGCTGCAGGCTCCTATGTGAGCCCTAAACTAAGCCTCAGAGCCCTGTTTTTACTCTTTTTCTGGAAGGCCAAAAGAATGGGGGGCCCACACTTCCAGGAGGAGAATATTCCACAGGCTGGGGAACGGCTGAGAAGACTCTCTTCCTGGATTCCACCAGTTGGAATTCTTTAACTGACAAGTCTGCAACATACCTTTCCTGCCTGACTGGGTGGGACAGCCCAATATCATGGAACAAAAATGGTTCTAAAGATAACCTGGCCCATGCCATGTAGGGCTTGAAAGGTCATAACCAACACCTTGAACTGGAACCAGAAGTAAGCTGGCACCCAATGCAGCTTGCACAGTAAAAGTGTTACATGAACCATTCTTGAATGCCTAAGATTGCCTGTGAGACTGCATTCTATATCAGCTGAAGCTTCTGGATATTTTTCGAGGCTGGCACAGCATACTGCAACAGTCTAGTGGATTATGAATGGATTATTTTCCATTAATGCCAGTAGGAAAGGTAATAGTGGATGGTGCTCTCTCAGATGTGAAAATAATATTCATCTGATTGGGGGACATTGTAGATTTAAGCAGAAGTCCAGGCAAATTTCTCTGTTGGGAAAGTTACCTTGCACAGTTGAGATTACTTTGACAACAACATGTTGAACATTGCTGATCTTTATTTTTACTAGAGCCCAGTAACTCCCAGCAAAAGGAAAGGGGCTCGTTCCAAAGGAAGAGCAAAGAGCAAGAGATCCCATTCTCAAAGCAGCTCCAAGGAAGAAGCATCACCCAGCCCCAAAAAGCTCAGCCGCTTGCAGGATGAGCACAATACTGAGGCCACAAAAGCCTCTCGCACACAGGCCAAGGAATCCCAGACCCCTCCAGATCCTGACGGAGCCCATCGGAATGGAGGGCGGCTTCCAAAAGCACAAAGCCACAAAAAGGTCACTCAACAGAAAGAAGAGCACAAAGAGGAAGAGGAAGAGGATGAAAGAGATGTTTGCAGCACTCCAGTGAAGGACTTGGAATGTGAGGTAACCCATTTGCTTCCACTGTCAAGGATATATATAGTATATTAACTCTGTGAGTCACTTAGACAGTTATATAATGAGGTGGCAAAGGGCTACTTCTAAAAGCTTGACTTTAAAACATGGCTGTGTTGTTGTGCACCTAACTAGATTTTAACTCCATCCAGAAAACCTATGTTTTGTTCTACATAATTGAGACATTGTGTGTTCAAAGCTTTCTGCCTTCTTACAGGAAACAATTACCCTCGAACCGGTCCATTTTCTACAATGTCACAGTAAGGCCAACAACAGGGATGACTTCAAGACCCAATTATGGGCCTGTGTTTTTGAGCCACCACTAGATTGTGGGACGAGAAAAGGTGAGCATGGTTTAGTGGCTTGGGCTGTCCTAAAAGAAAAATGCCAGTCAATAAATCTGATTACAACGTTCTCCAGGAATACTAATTCTTCTTGTGAATTCTGAATTTTTATGCGTATTGTTCCATAATTTTTACATGTTGCTTTTTCCAGCAACCTGCTTATTTGCATTTCAAATATGAAGGTGTATTTGTATTTCAAATACAGGAGCTGCTATTTTTCAGTACATTTATAGTTCATGGTATTCCAGTAGTAAAGAAATTGCAGTTACCATATGGTGATCAGTCTGGTCCCCACTCCTAATTTAATAAAAATGCAAAGAGACAGGACCAAATTAGGACTTAAAAGTTTTGGGCAAAGGGCCTAATCCTACTGTTATATGTTTAAAAGAGTATCAGGCTTGTCTGGGAAACTTTACTCTTGCAGTACAGGTAGTCTCACTTAACCACCACAATTGGGATTGGCAACTCCATCGTTAAGTCATTAAGTGAGATGTCATGTGACTGCAACTTGTAATTTCACTGCAAATTTCTCTATAGACGCTGGTTGTGAAGCATGCAAAGGGCAATCATGTGACCATGGGACACCATGACGGTCGTAAACACACACTTGTTACAAAATACGTGAATCATGTGACCATGGAGATGCTGCATGTGTTGTAAATGCAAGGACTGGTTGTGAAATTACTTTTTCAGCGCTCTCATAACATCAGACAGTTACTAACAGGGTAGTCATTAAGTGAAGTCTACCTGTATGAAGAATAAACTGGCCTACTAAATTGAGTGTAGTATTGCTTGATTCACACTTATAAAAGTACATAGATAATAGGTATGGAATATACACATCGTAAGTATTTAAATATCTTTCACATCTACAGCAATTGAAAACAGGAGGCTTATGATGACAAGAGGATTACAGTCACTGTGCTTTTATCTTTCAGACCCTGTGGTGAGCTCTTCTAGGACAGCAGCTACCTGTGGCGGAGATTCTGTTTGTTTGGTTGACTGTGAAACAGGCATTGTTTTGAAAAAGTACAAAGTGACTGGGGAGGTAAGGGAAACACAATTGCTCTCGACTTTCTGCTTTTTATTTAGTGGGACATTGATCAAAAGTTTCATTAATGCAGTGATGTCCCTTGATGCACCCCATGACTTAACACTGGTGCTGTGTTGAATTCTAGCCTTCAAAATACCTGAATTCTATAACTATAAAGCTTTCTGTTGAATTGAAATTTGTCATCAGAAGAGTGGCAGGATGCTGCTAAATTATAATCAGAAAATCTTTAAAAAGCGAACATGAGTAAACTATTATCCCTTCCCCCTTACAAATTCAGTGCAGTTTTTAACAGGTTTGTATATAAATTAGAATGCTTGGACTTCTGGGGGAAAAAATAGCAAACTGAAGATAACCCCACAAAATATAGACTGAATGACTGTGGCAGAATGAAGAATCAGCAAGTAGATATGCTCTTCATAATTCCTCTCCTGGGTGAAGAGAGGACTTGTGATCAGCCACAAGTGCTCCAGATAGTTACTTCTTGTATAGAGACTACAAAACGGCAGTCTTTGGAGAGTTTAGAGCTCTGAGTGATGAGAGAGATAATCATCTTGCTCAAATGATGGTTGATGGCATTGAAAGGTCACTATATTCACATATTTCGTTTTCTAATCACTTTCGGAAATTCCTTTTAACTGCTTTAACTATTAGGAACCTTGCTTTGGATAGATAAATCTGAAAACATTGATGAGTTTCCTTCAGTCCTTAGTGAAAGATGTTTAAAATAAAAGTTAAGGATTTAAAAAATTTTTTTTTAAAAAAACAAAAAGGTGATTAGAAGTTTAATTTTGGAAAGTTACAAATGGAATAAGTATACAGTTATAGAATGAAGCAAAATATTTTAATGTTAGACATATTAAAAGATTTTTTTAAATTCATATTTATATCCCGCCCTTCTCTGGAGACTCAGGTGACTTACAATTTTTGGGATACAACCCAATCGCTCAGCAATAGCCTTCCTTCCATTGTATATGCCTGCTTATTACTAAGCGGCATTTTTACAAAGTCAGCTTATTGCCCCCAACAATCCTGGATCCTCAGTTTACCTACCCCGAGAGGATGGAAGGCTGAGTCAACCTTGAGCCTGGTGGGATTCGAGCCTGCAATAATTACAGGCAGCTGGAACTAAGTGCTAGGCTATTAACAGCCTGCACCACCAAGGCCCTTATTTTTGAATAATGGACTTGAGCATCTGTCTTTAGACTGCATCAAAAAGACATCATGAAGGGAGAAAGTTCTTCCTGACAAGACCAGACTGAATTGAAACTGAATTTCTACAAGAATGAAATGAAAAAATATGCTACACCAAACGTACAAAATAATCCAGTTGATGTCATTAAAAGGGATATATGTATAACAAACCAAGAGATAACTGGATATATGCAAACCTGGATAATTTTCCTGCATTGGATTTGCAAGAGTCTAGTTAAAGCTTTGAAAAAAATTGTGGGGTGGGGCAAAGAAAAATGGAAAAGAAATCAAGTTCTATCTAAAACATTATTTAAGGGGATTAAATGACTGAAATGGCAAGGGTTTGTTTATAAAGAGATGTGGGAAAAAGATTATTTGTTATACAGTATTTTAAGAGAAGATAATCTACTAAAATTGTTTATATTCTGATGATGGGAGAAATAACTACTTTATGTTCTTCTTTTCCTTTACTACATTCTTAGTTTTCTTTCTTATTGTTTTTTCTTTTCTTTTTTATGCACTTCTATTTTTTCTTTTTCTTTATGGTTTAGTTTTTTTAAATCATTGTAAGGGCAATTTTTTCATAAAGCTACTGTTAAAAAAATTGTTTGGTGCCCATGGATGTTTTTATCCAAGTCTACCCAAACTTCCAGTCTTGCATGGCTTCCTCTTCACCAATACTTTTTCACCAGGAGTTTTACACTGTCACATGGACAACTCTGACAATGGTAACAAGTGATGGGAGAAAGAAAAAACACAACGTTTTGGCTGCTGCTGGGAGGAGAGGAATCGTAAAGCTAATTCATGTGACTGCCGATTACTGTTACGGAGAAATCAAGGCTCACAAGAAACCCATTGCTACTGCTTGCTTTAGTCCAACCTGTGAAACGCACCTTTTCAGTAAGACACCTTATGTTCTCCCATTGCCCATTTCTTCTCAGCAGTCCACCTTTTTTGAGTCAAGGCAAGAGCAGACTGTCTTGCTTGGTCTGCGAGTACAAAGATTAATAAGCTAAATCTCATGTTGTCATCTTTGGAAATAGCTGCAATATTCTGGGGTTATGAGTTTGAAGGAGGTGGGTCTTATTTTCCTAATTTGTTATTTGGAAGCCTATCTTTTTATTTCATTGCATCTCTTTTTCCTTTCCTCTGTCTTCCGACAGCTGCCTCCTATGACAAAAAAATATGTGTATGGGACATTGGAATTCCAGACTGTGACTATAACTTCAAAGAAAGGTAATGATATAGGATTCCACCTTTCACATCTGCAAAGCGATGTTTGCATTAAAGGAAGAGAGTAACTAAAATGTATTTCTTTTTTTTAATTAAATTTTTATTTAACAAAAAAGTTTAAAAACATACATACAAATACAAAACTACAAATATATATATATATATATATATATATATATATATATATATGCATTTCACAACTTGTTTGAGCATTGGTTATATTCTTCGTCACATAGTATATAACGTGGTCTACCTTGTCAAAGTAGCTCCTTCGTTCTTTCAATATGTTAGTTTCTCTATATCTTTACAATCAGTTACACATCTATCTCTTCTGTATCTCCTCTAGATATCATGTGTCATTTTTCCTTTATCCATTTATACCATATATCCCATACTTCGTAGTATTCATTGTCTAAAATGTATTTCATTTGTTAGGCAACTGATGGTACTGGAGTCCATTTCCATACCTTTACGTATTGCCTTAGTACCCTCTTGCCCAGATCGGTTCTTGGTGGCTGGTTGCGAACAGGGCTGCTTTGCCTGGGATATTAGACTGGATGAAAAGCTGCAGAAAAACAGGTGAGTAGAAGGTGTCTTCCTGGGGAAAATCTAACTGAGTGGCTGCTAAGAATTTATACCAATTTTATGGCATGTAATCAGCTCATGCCTCATATTGGAAAGATAAATTACAAGTAATCCTTGAATTACAACCGTGAGCCTGGCAATTCTAGTCATAAGTTGTGACAGTCATAAAGCATGTTATCACATCAGCAAACCTGGTCTCATAACTTTTTTTGTGGCAGTTGTTAAGCAAACATGGTGGCTATAAACTCATTGTGAACTCATTGGTTGCTAAGGGGCATTTTCCCCCCAGTGTCTAGTGGTTGTAATTGGGACACTACATCTTTCATCAAAAGAAAATTACTCTTTTTTGCCTATTCTATATAAACAATTGGCAATTTTTTTGATAAGAAATCTCTTTGATATCAAACTGTCCTTTACAGGTAGGCAAAAATAAAAAGAGAAGTTAAAACTGAAATTATATTTTAAAATTGGAGTTGGAAAAAATAAGTAGCGTTTTTTCAGAGAACTCCAAAACTGCATATATTTTTTTGCTACTTATGCAACCATCTGTGGCTCAGACCCTGAATGGCAAACCAGTTACAATATAACTCTGACTTGTAGTTAGTTATGCCAGATTTAATGCTTTCTATATTCTCCTTACATGTAAAAACGATTAGCCAGCAATGCTAACATCATATAAATGTTTCCAGTTGTCTACTGTTTTTCTACCAGGGGTTGTTCAAGTCTTAGGGTATATTTTTTCTTCATCTAAATTAATGATTTATCTAGTTAGAGATTAATGGACTGATCCCAGTGTTCAGCCACTGAACTGTGGTCCAAATTCTGTCAAGATTAACAATACAAACTATACAGCCTATGTATTTTGAAGATGTCTATCTGTTATAAAGGATTAAAAACTATATATTTAATATTAGAGAATTTGCTTACTGTAGGATAAAGTTACAGTAATTGCTCAATAGATTGATTCTCTATTTTATTTTCTAACATTTCAGAGCTTTTGAAGTTGAATTTCAATTTCCAGATGATGAAGGGAATGACACGTCTTCTCACCAGGTGGATGGCCTAGCCTTTCTGAATGAAGACATTGTGGGTAAGAAACAAGCATTATATGTCTAAGTAAATTAGGGAAATTCATTAGAGCATCTTTTCTTTTTTTGCATGATCATTTTTTACAAAGAGCCTGTCCCAGGCAAAATAGCAACACATATTCTCAAAATATCTTTTGGCTTAACATGTACATTTAGAAAACAGGGTGGAAGAGGATGAAATGGAAAAACTAAGAGATTAGTATACCCTCAGAGCTGCTGACCTTGAGTGAAAGGTAAGAATGTTGACTCCCACATCTACATTTACAAAGAGTAACAATAGAGAAGGGAAATGTTACAATTCTCTGTAAATTCAGTGTTTTTCTAGAAAGAATAAGGAGGCTTTGTCCAAACAAGACTTGCATGGAGTTTTTTCCAGGCTGCTCCATGCTTAGTCCAAACATAGAAAATTCTAAAGTCCCTACTATCTATTAGAACTCTTCTATCTTGATATATTTTAAATTAGAATAATAAATGATACCTGAGAGGAACCTATTATTTTAGGCTATACACCAGGGTTTTCCAACTTTGGGAATGTCCAGGACTGTGGACCTCAACTCCTAGAATTTTCATCAATGGTCATGCAATTCTGGGAGTTGATATCCATACTCCTGAAAATTCCCAAAGTTGGAAAACATTGCTGTATGCACATTGGGCCAAATCCACTGAATTCAGTTAATTGATGTCAAAGGCATTTTACAGGATGTGTTGTAAGTTATGAGCTTATGGGTATAGCTGTATTATTAGGGGCTTTAAGATTAGGGGCTTTAAGATCACACCATAATTGCCAGAAAATAAATGTTGTGATGCCATTGATATCACACATTTTTACTGAGCCTGCTGTGATAATTGCCTTAATGACAATTGCCTTCAACAGTAGCCAATATAGGAAGAAATGCTGATCTAGCAGTAGATCCATTGTTTAGCAAGGCTACTAGTGTTTTTTCCCCCTTCTTCAGTTACCAAGAGTTCAAAGAGAGCATCTATAAACCTCTGGAGCTGGAGTCGCTCTTTCAAACAAGGCAAAGGTGGGCGGAGGACAGTGCAAGCTGTCATCCTGGCTGAACTGGAATGGTCTTCAACAGATCTTCCTTACCTCACTCTCAGCACGTGCCCAAGTAAGTGCTGGTATCATGTCTGAATAGCCATGGATATAGTTCCATGCACATCTCTGGCACGAACATGTCCTCTGCCACCATTTTAGTCTGCTAAATGACAGCTGCTATTGCTTCTGTTGTCCCCCCAGATAAGCTTGATCAGTTGGGTTAGCAATTTGGGAATGCTATTAAGTATCAACAATGTGTTGCATTTTATGAAATGCTGCAGTTCCAGATTAATCTAGGCTTACCTTTGGGGCAGTAGATGATGTTAGCTCCCTGGTTTCAATCCTCAACGTGCCAGAACTCCAGACAAGCATTGGGAGAGAGGTGGAGTGAGGATATAGTTGGTAGGAAGGGTGGATGCTGATAAGTGAACTGAGAAGGAGCCCCCAGCAAGATGAGCTTCAAATGTGGAATTCAAGCCTTAACAATTTGGTGATACTTGTTTTACTTTTGCAGCAGAAGAATATGTGTTCTGTGGTGATGAGAAAGGAAGCATCTGGATGTATGACCTCAGCAACCATTTGTCAGCTCTTTGTGCCACCAAGGAAGATTGCCCAACCGAGAGAATAGGGCCTTCCCAGGTATTCAAGGATGTATAGTCTAGGTCACGATGATCCAATGTTGGTTGATTTGAGTTGTAATAAATGTTTTCATTTCATTTATTCGATTTTGAGGTCACTCAATGCCAAAATGTTCTGGGCAGCTTACAATGTATTTATTTATTGAATTTATAAATTAAATTTATAAACTTAAAAGTTTAAGAGCACATGGGTAAGCCTCAACTTCTGACAGTAGTTGCAATGGAAATTACCATTGCTAAGCAATGCAGTCGTAAAGCATGATGGCATTCCTTAACCATTCCTGCAGTTCTGATTTCCACCATTTGCTGAATCCCATGATTGCTAAACGAGGTGGAGATGAACAACTGGGTATCATCTGCATATTGATGATACCTCACCCCAAACCCACGGATGATCTCACCCAGCGGCTTCATGTAGATGTTGAACAGGAGGGGCGAGAGGACCGAGCCCTGGGGCACCCCACAAGCGAGGGGCCTCGAACTCAACCTCTGCCCCCCTGCCAACACCGATTGAGAACGACCCGAGAGGTAGGAGAACCACCGTAAAACAGTGCCTCCCACCCCCAACCCCCCCGAGGTGTCGCAATAGGATACCATAGTCGATGGTATCGAAAGCCACCAAGAGATCTAATAGGACTAGGACAGAAGAAAATCCCCGGTCCCGAGCCCTCCAGAGATCATCCATCAGTGCGACCAATGCCGTCTCTGTACTGTACCCAGCCGGAAGCCTGATTGGTACGGATCTGGGTAATCGGCTTCCTCCAGGAACCCCGGGAGCTGATGGGCCACCACGCTCTCAACAACTTTCACTACAAAGCGAAGGTTGGAGATAGGATGAAAGTTGTTCAAAATGGTTGGGTCCAAGGCAGGCTTCTTAAGGAGGGGTTTCACCACTGCCTCCTTCAAGGCGGTGGGAAAACCTCCCTCCCTCAATGAAGCATTGACTACCACCTAGAGCCAAC
Source organism: Naja naja (assembly GCA_009733165.1). Lineage (NCBI taxonomy): Eukaryota > Metazoa > Chordata > Lepidosauria > Squamata > Elapidae > Naja > Naja naja. The sequence continues at coordinate 19,217,504 of CM019148.1, read as the reverse complement.
CACGTGTAACCTCCCAGGAGGCATATACCAACCAGGAGGGACACAGGTCCAATAAACACATGGTGGAACTCAGCCTCCGCATGGTCCTGTCCACTTCTTCTAAGGACACAGGCTCGAACTCATCTCAGATGATAATGGCCAGACTCTTCACAACTCCTTCATCCGACTCCTGCCAGTTGGAGTCCAAACCTGCCCGAATCTGAGCGATCTTATCCAGCAGATGCTGACTAAACTCCTCGGCCCTTCCCTGCAGAGGGTCCTCCCCCACCTCCTGATGTAGGAGAGAATGGGTGACCCTAAACAAGGCGGCCCGGCGATCATCTGCAGACGCAATGAGAGCGGAGAAATATACACATTTCACCACTTCCATTGCCACCAGATAAGTCCTCGTATAGGCTCTTAACTGGGCTCGGTCAGATTCGGATCGTCTGGATCTCCAACTGCTCTCCAGGCCCCTCCTTCGACACTTCATCTCCCAGAGCTCCATCGAAAACCAAGGAGCTAACCGGGATCTGTGATGAGTTTGGGGCCACAAGGGGACAACTTGGTCGAGAGCCTCCGAGGCCGCCCGTTGCCAGGCATCCACTAAGGTCTTGGCCGAGCTGTGGGTAAGGGAAGTGGGAATCGACCCAAGTGCTATCTGAAACCCCTCAGGGTCCATCAGGCGCCTGGGGCGGAACCATCTAGTAGGTCCCACCTCCCAGCAGCATGGGGTGGCCTGCTAGAAGACAGGCCGCAGGAGATAATGATCGGTCCATGACAGGGTTTGAGTGATAGGTGAACCCCCACCTAGATCATTACACCACCATTCCGAGATGAAAATCAGGCCGAGTGTGTTCCCCCCTCATGAGTCGGCCCCCGAATTATTTGGGTCAGGTCCACAGCAGTCATGGAAGCCAAGAACTCCCGACCTAAGCTCGACATTGTGCCCAGGGAGGGCAGGTTGAAATCCTCCAAGACTAAAAATCATCTACAATACAGTGTGCTGTACTTCATTTACTTTATTTAGTTGAAAGAATGATGATCCTGTAAACATAAAAAACCTCCCCTTTGCCCTCTGAAAGAAAACTAAAACTCAATCCCTGTACAGCTTTTTCCTATGAGTTAGGTATAGAAGAAGAGGCAGAACCTGAGGTGGAGTCAAGAGAGGACTCAGCCTAGAATCCTTATGTCCACAAAAACTCCGTCCAACCCCCCTTGAATTCTATTCTTAACTAGCACCAATTTAGCGCTATCAGTTGAGTAGATTCCTGTACAAAGGCATGAGCAATAAATCATCTTAACTGGAACTTAACATATGGTCCTGATTCTTTGCACCTGACAGAGGGACCGGTATGAGAAGATCTCAGCACAGGGGTACGTTTCAGCTTAAATCAAGAAAAAGTGTTTCTCAATCTTATTAGCTTTAAGAAGTATGGACTTTAATTCCCTTAATTCCCCAACCAATATGCTAAGATTGACAAACCTTTATATACCCATATATATAAATTTGTCAGGATTAATATAGAGAAGACTCTTAGCTTTTGATAAACATCCATTGCAATTTTAAAGAAAGTAGCTGATCTCCTAAACATTTTATAGTGCAATAAAATAATTCTGTGAATCTTCTTGAGTTTCTGGATAAATTCACTCTCTTTTCCCACGTAGATTCTAAAGTGGCCGGAATTGAAGGCAAATGGCGAGTTGCTGACAGATGTCTTGGTGAACAACGTGGTCACAGATCCCACTTTTACATATCTAGTCGCGCTGACAGATGTCAACATTGCCGCAATATGGAAGAAAGTCTAACTGGGATGGCAACCCAGAAGGAGCAATCCCATTTTTTCAACCACATTTCAGTAGTGCAGTATTTGTGACTGTTCTGAGAATAATCAGGGTGGGTTAGGGATAGGGATGGGAGTTGGTGGGATGAAATTCATATATATATATATATCTCAAATGCAAGAAAATCAACCAAAGGTATTGGCTGGAACTACATGAAGTTGTTGCCAATGCCGACATCTTTAACTGTGACTTTGCTTTATTTGTGTCTTAAGTGTATTTGTTTTATAGGACAGTATTTAATAAAACTTGATACAACATAATTGAAACACTTTTTAAGAAATATGTTAAATATATTTACTTAGGCCACTATCTTGAAGGATTTTGGGGAAAGCTACCTATCCAAGTTTGCATTGTGCAGGCAGGACTGTTGAACTCACTGAAAAGAAATATTCTTAATTGTAAAGTAATGTGGGCTTGTATGTACAAGGATAATTTCATTCAGGCAATTGCATAAAGATTCTCCTTCGAGCAAACTGCAAAAAGGGGGAAGCATGAGAACCTCCTTTAGTAAAAACTATTATCTCATAAGGTGCCAACATAAGTAAAATTTAATTTCATAATTCTTCATCATCTGACTGTTGGTGTAATTAACTTTGTCTACTTGCCTACTCTTAGGGAACAATGGCTCTTCTGCAACGAATTCCCTACTCCTTTCTGTTATACACAATTGCCACTGGGGATACCCTGAGACACAGAAAAATGTGCTTGGAAAAGCATATTGAGTTAACTTCAAGTGGCTACCATGAGAGAAGGCTGAAGCATCAACTTTTTTAAAAAAATAGTGATGGAATATTTCATTCTTCCCACATTTGCAGAACATAATCAGTACTATTATCTAAACTGGAAAAGGGCACCTTATACTCAATGCAGCTGTTTAATTTGGATGACTAGGTGATATTTTCTTGTGGGAAAGGGTTTTGAGAAGATACAGTTCCCTTAGCAATCACATTTTAATAAGAATTTTTTTCCAAGTTTTGCCTTCCTTCAACAGAAAGGCAAGTGATAAGTGCAAGAATTAAATATACATAAAATAAAATTGGGCCAGAACTAGAAGAATAAAAAACATAAGCCTCATTCAATCCAGAGACCATAAAGTGTGAATCTCTGGTACTGCATGTAGTAGAGAATGCTACATTTTAACAAATGTTCAGCAAACTACATGAAGGAGGCAACTAGAATACTTGCACTTAAAACAGTATAGGATTTAATCCAAGAGACAGTTATTTCTCTACCAATACTGAAACGGAAAACTACCCCATCCCCTAGTTAAAATTTCAGTCAGATATTGTACATAGACATACAGTTGGCCTGTATAATTTAAAAAAGCAGTATCTTAAAGGAAATAAGAATTATACCAAGGCACATCTTGAGAAAGAGTAAAAACTATGCATCTGAAAGAAAATCAAGAGGTATTTCTAATTGAAATGGAAAGCACACAGTATACTGTCAGTTTTAAATTAGGAGGGAATTTGAACAACTATTTTACCATGCTTTTGCTGAAGGTATGAATCACTTCAAAAGAGCAACAATTAAGAAGTATAATTTATTAGCCATCATAAGCCAACTTGAACTTTCATGTAAATGACCTATATTGAAATTTCTTAGATGTTATGTAGCAAAGTAATCATAAATACATTTCTTGTAGACTACTACATTGAAAAATGAATTTTATTTACAAATATATTTGATAAACATAACTACTACTCAATTCCTTCTTGTTTGTCTTTGATGGCAACCTAAGAGAAAAATAAACAGATGGTAACTGGAAAATAAAAATAAATAAACAAAATAAAAATCTTGACAATTTCATTTAAGATCTGATTAAAACGTATTAAGGAAAGTTTCCCTTGTTGCAGAAAGGAGCTGCCATTATTTCAAATCTATCTGAACTTCAAAATGCATGAGCTAAACCTAACCAGACAAAATGTATTTATTTATACCTTTATTAACTTTATTATTTTTACAAATAACTGAAGCCATTTAACTATCCATCATTATTAAGGGCACATTGGTGAAATTATCAAAGAAGATGCAGCATTTTACTTGTGATTTTTCTCATCCTTCACAGAAATCCAAGCCCTCTGAAAAGTCAACACAACTGTTTAAAACACCATCTCTTTCTCTGTACCTAATTATTTATGGCAAGCCCCATTACTACCAGAAACACAATTTGATGGAAATGTCACAAAGGACATTCTTAGGCAACAAGGATATAAAACTCCCTGCCATAGAAGACTGACACATTGGTTTCTGATGATGATTGACATCTATGTGACTTTATTGCCCAGAACTCACATATTGGAGGTGGGAATAAGATGATGGTTCTTGGAGCCTATTCAGATCAAAAAGTATTAACAGGCAATTTTCTTGATGTCTAACAACTACATACTTGAATGTCTTATGGGTGATAATTCCCAGCTTCTGCTTCCCTAGAAGGCTTAATCTGCCTCAATCTCAAAAGTTTCAATTTTCAGCACCAAAATCCATCTTGCTATAAGGGTAGATGCATAATTCAAGCCCCCAATGACAGAGCTGAAATATCTCACCTAATTCACAGACATAGCTTTAGGTTTCATCATTCTGCCTTTGGCAAGAAACCCTCAGCCCCCAAAATCATGTGATTGTTAGGATCTGCTGACTTACCCGGAATCTTTCCTCAAGGAGAGAAAGCTCACTGATGAGATCTGTGATTGCATTGGTAAAAGCTTCTTGGGGGCTGTAATCAGGGGTTGTCTGAACACGAATGATTATTTTATGTTCAAGGGGATGGGGGACTTTGTATCCTGCAAATAACACTTGAGGGTCTTTCAACAATTGCCTGGGGAAAAACAGACAATATTTTATTGTTAAAATTATAACTGATGCTGGATGACTAAGGGCCAATCATGGTTCATTTCCAAGACAGCTTTGGAAGCATACAATAAGAATGCAAAGAGAATGTGTTTCTTGTTGCTCATTTTTAACAAATAGAAAAGAAAGTTTGTTTTGGCAATTATGACCATTCTTCTCTTTTCTACACATTACATACACTGTGTATGTTTGCACTGACTGTTGAAGCCAAAATAAGGCCATCATTTAGAAAAAGAACCCACTAGTATTGAAAGATCCCAATAACTTACAAGGTTCTACAAAATTTCAAGGGGAAAATCAATTAGAAAAAAGAAACAAAACCAATAAATAAGATTATATTGAGTATGATGATTAAAACATGAAAAGTTTTAGCATATTGTGGAACAGAATTCTGGAAAGGAAATTCAGCTAAATATATAAATATTCAGTCCTTCATCAGTGTTGTAGATTAAATTACACCACCTCTCCACATGGTCTGTATATATTCTGGGGTTTTTACAAGTAACATTTGGTAGGGATATTGAAAACCTCACTATTTTTTCTGCATTTCTTGGCAGTTGATCAATTTAACTGCATTCTTAATTCATCAATTTTGTAAGAACAAGAATCACTGCTACTCACGACTTGATTATATTCCCAAGAGTGTGATCTTCTTTGTTGATTGTAAATAGACAAGCATTTGGCACTTTTGTGTCCTTATTTATTGTAATCCTTCAATGAGACAGACGGGGAAAAAGGGGGTCATATTAACACCAGCTTGTGCAGTCTTCTCTTATACATAATCATGCAACAACGTTACAACTGTTTTATGTAAACCTAGATTATACTAATCCATCCTAAATAGTTCATGCTAACAGATCAAAACTTTCAAGGATTCTGACAGGAACTTTTGAAAACCTGCATAGACAAGTTTTACTTTCTCAGGCCAGGCAAGGAATGACTGGGAGGGGAGGGCGAGGGATGGGGCCAGCCAGTGGTAAGATCACCCAACAGGGAGCCACAGCAGAGGGCCCAAAGAGTCGCATGCAGCTCCAGAGCCAGGGGTGGTTGACACCCGCCTTAGAGGAAATCAATCTACATGAAACCTGGTGAAAATCAATTAGCATATACGAAGCCATAATACGCAAATGATAAACCAAAACACACACAACAGATACCTTTACAAAATTTGAATAGTCCTGCCAAATACATAACAGGAGGAGGAAATCAGAAAAATGTGCAAAATATGCATTCAGAAATCATCAAGAAACTGAGGGCCACACAACTATAAGTTGGGTTCTATTGTACTGTATTTTCTTTTACATTTGATCATAGCCTGTAATGTACAATGGATGTTTTTGTGTCTTAGCAACCAAATTTCTCTAACTTTCTAACAGCAAGATAAGAACTTTCTCAGGCAGAAGTAACAAAGAGATATTCAGCTTTATGAACTATTTCTTTTTTTAATACACTTTATTAAAGGCTGTTAAACACCTAGCACTTAAGTTCCAGCTGCCTGCAATTAGTGTAGGCTCAAATCCCACCAGGCTCAAGGTTGACTCAGCCTTCCATCCTCTCGGGGTAGGTAAATTGAGGACCCATGATTGTTGGGAGCAATAAGCTGACTTTGTAAAAATGCCGCTTAGTAATAAGTAGGCATATACAATGAAGGCTATTGCTGAGCGCATTGGGTTGTATCCCAAAAATTGTAAGCCGCCCTGAGTCTCCGGAGAAGGGCGGCATATAAATGTAATAAAAAAAATTATTACATTAAAAGAAACAAAACATCAAACACATAAAACATTAAAACATTAAAAGTATAATATTCATTGACGACTACTTGTGATATTTACATAGCAATCCTATATACATTCTAACAAATAGTGACCTAAGCCTAAGTATATTTTATTCTATCTATGACCTCTATTTAGTAGTTGCCTATCTTTATTCTATCTCCTATCTAACCAATTATACCATTGTTCCCACACTGTAAAATATTGAATCTTCTTTATCTTTCAAGCTTAATGATAGCTTATCCATTTTGGTGTAGCTCATAATTTTTTGAATAACCATTTCATCCATAGGAGTATAGGGCTGTTTCCAGCTTTGAGCAAATGCGATCCTGGCAGCAGTTAATATATGTATTAGTAAATATTTTATATTTTTTGCATATGTTTTTTTGAAGATGCCCAACAGGAAGAGCTCTGGTTCTAGATCTAATTTTTCACTTGTAATTTCTTGCAACCATTTTTGAATTTTGAGCCAGTATTTCCGCGCCTCTGGGCAAGACCACCAGATATGATAGTATGTTCCCTCTTTCTTTTTTCATTTCCAACACATGGGAGTCATTTTAACATACAACTTCGCTAATATCGAAGGGGGTAAATGCCACCTATAAAACATTTTATATGCATTTTCCTTGTATGCTGCCGATTTCGTTATTTTATAATTTCTACTCCATATCATCTCCCAATCTGCTAAATTTATATTATGCCCAATATTTTGGCCCCACGCAATCATGCAACCTTTTACTACCTCCTCCTCCAAATCTACTTCTAATAAATATTTATAAATTTTAGTGATATTTTTTTTTATCTGGGCCTAATAAAATTTTATCCAAATATTGAGATTTTAACTGTATTCCATAATCCTTTATATCTTTTTTATATCGAGTTTGTATTTGAATATAAGCCCACCAGTCCACTTGTAGCCCTTGTTCTTGTAGCTCTTTTATCGTTTTATGAACTAGTTCAACTGACTGCAACTGTATCATTTTACAACAGACTCAAAAAGACACTGACATCTTTTCCCATGCTAACTTTTTTCCCTACTTTTAAAACCATGCTCATTCAAATGGTCATGCTTAATATTATGGGATGTTTAGCAAACTGTCCATCTTTCTGATCTAATTGGATAGGATGGTTTTTTTCCCATCCAAACAACTTTCCTTTTGTATTTCTTTCTGCTGTACTAAGTATAAAAGGTATTCCAAGGATTTGCCCCAGGTTCCTCTTGGTCTCTTATTTCAGAGAAATCCCCTCCCCTTGTCAGAGTACTCTAATAAATTGTATTAAATGATCTTCAGACTCAGTTGCTTATTGGAGAAGAGTGTGCTGAGGCAGAATCTGCAGCCCATTTGGCTATCAAAACTAATGGATGAAATAAACATGAAGGAATGAAATGGAAAATATTTACATACAAATATTTACACATACAAATCTCCAAGAGGCAATATACCAGAATACAGAATCAGAGTTGGAAGGGATGTTGGAGGTCATAATAGTTCAATCAGGCAGGTTGGACTTGGCAACTTTAAGACTTGTGGACTTCAACTCCCAGAATTCTCCAGCCAGCTCTGGGAGTTGAAGTCCACAAATCTTAAAGTTGCCAAGTTTGGAGACCTCTGCCTTAAATGAATGAAGAAAATCTTTCTTTCAGGAATTCAAGGCATCACGAATAGCCCTCCCGCCCCATTTGCTCTCCCCATCCCCCTCCCCCTCCTATGAAGGAGTTTGAGATACAAGGGCTAGCATAGACCTCGCCCTCCTAACCCTTAGGGACAATTGTGGCTGCCTCCCCACCTCCCCCAGACCCTTTTCCCTCTCCACTGACTTTTTCTCCCCTTCGAAGAGTAAAAAGGACTCGAAGGCCGGAGGGGCATTCATTCTCCCCACTGGTTTCTCGCAGGCGTTTGAGAAATATACTTCCGGGGTCAAATTTCTACGACTCCTTCCGGGTTCAGGTTCCTTCTGCCAATATGGCGACCGTGCATCACCCAGCGGCAAGGAGGATGAAATGCTCCTTCGGGTCTCCAGCCGCAATTTGCCTTTTTCCTCCCAAGAGGCTGCGCTTTGGCACCGCCTAGTGGACATTTGGGAGCCTCTTTGGTGCAGAGTAGTGGTGAAGGCACCAGGATAAAACCGGGAGACGGTGAATTCGAATCCTACTGGAGGCACGAAGCCCGTGGGATGCCCTTGGACCAGTCTTACCCTCTCAGCCCCAGGAAGGAAGCAATGGCAAACTGTATTTGAAATCCTGCTAATAAAATTTGCCTTGGCCGTATCGTATCCTCCAAAGGAATACTATAAAGTAAGGGAAGAAGAGCATCTCGTGCTATGGGAGGGTTGATCGATTAACAGAGTTGGAAGGGACCTTGTAGGCCATCTAGTCCAACCCTCCCGCCCAAGCAGGAGACCCTACACCACTTCTGACAAATGGCAGTCTCTTTTTGAAAGACTCCAGTGATGAAGCTGCTACAACTTCTGAAGGCAAGCTGTTCCATTAGTTGTTTCTCCTTATTTCTAGGTTGAATCTCTTGATCAGTTTCCATTCATTGTTCCTTGTCTGGCCATCAGGTGCTTTGGAAAATAGGTTGATCCTTCGTCTCTATGGCAGCCCCGCAAATATTGGAAGACTGCTATCATGTCTCCCCTGGTCCTTCTCTTCACTAGACTAGCCATGCCCAGTTCCTGTAACAGTTCTTCATATGTTTTAGCCTCTAGTCCCCTAATCATCTTTATTGCTCTTCTCTGAACTCTTTCTAGAGTTTCAACATGTGACGATAGGATTTAGTCCTGGGTTACTAGTTTTCCTCACATGGCAGCTATTTTTGTGAATAGTCCAGCAGACATTTTGCAGATGCTCAAAACATGTTTTTAAAATTCGAAAAGTGCCTACCAGCCTCAAAGGTTGGTGACTCCTGAGCATTTACCCTCAGGTAGCCAGCGGCTTTCACAACACACTGTATTAGCAAAATGACCACATGTACAAGGTGACATTATCATCATAGTGCCCTTATTTTTTGCTTGTGTCCCAAAGTATGACATAAATCAGTTGTCACATTTGTGTGAGGCCATCACATAGATTTTATCATTTACAATCCCACCCGCTCCTGTCCATGCAAATATTTGGCAAACTTGGTATAGTTGGTTCTCATTCTATGTTTGGTGGTTTTGCCTGCACTTTGTATGGACAAGTATAATGAAATATGGAACTATTGATCATTCATTTAATTAGAGAGGCTGTTGTATTATTATCTCTGTACTGAAATGAAGTTGGAGTTCATCTTTGTTATATAATTTGTTTGATGTAGGCTTTTTTGCCATTTTCAACATGTCCTGTTATGCCCCTCCCCTTTTCCCTTTATTTTAGCTTGTATTTTAATGTTTGATTTCGAAACTTAATACAGATATCTGTTTTTTTTAAAAGAGAAAACAATAGCTGAGTTCTCAAGTCATTCTTTGTCTCTATTATTGTCTCCTTGAGCTATGAGGAAAAAGGCATACAGGTTTTATCACCATGTTTTTAATCACAAAATTTCCTCTGCAATTTACATGCCAATCTGATGTCCTTCAAAGGGAGCAATTGAAAAATGTCAGACACTGATGGAGTCCTTTATTTATTTGTTTAAAAAAAGCTTTATTGTACATTCAATATTTTGGGGGGCATGAAGGGACAGAGGATCAAGGATAAAAAGTTGTGAAGCAATTCTTCTTTCCTCCTACTTATATTAAGATCCATACCTTCATTTGTTTTATTGGATGACCCCTAGCTCCCCTTGCAAAAAAAATAGACAGAGGCACCGTTTTCTTCTCTCTCATACACACACCTGGCTCAGATCTTGCAGCTGTGGATTTTGTATAACCTTTGAGCACTTTGCTGCAATTTTACGGTGCTCCCCAAAATTCAAATCTCACCCTGTTCTAATTCAGTGCAGCTCTTCTACGCATCAGAGCTCAGAATCTGGAAAACGTTGCTTCTTCAAGAAATCCATTGCTTGTGAAAAAGTTCTGTGTAAGATGGGAAACGGGACTTGCTACTTCACAAGATTCAGGCTGCTTGCTAATGCAACACCATGTGTTTTTAGAACTACATAAGGAAAGGTCAGAAGGAAAAAAAGATGGAAGAATGAAAGGCACAGAAACTTTACCCTACCAACCACCCCCCAAAAGAGTAACTGCATTGTTGTTGTGTATTATCAAAAGCATCATGAGATAGAGAAACCCAAAGAATTGTCCAATTCTGATGGATGAACAGAGATAAAAGAGCCAGTCTCAATGATCCAGAGAAACTAGAGGCCGAACAACTACAGGAGAGATCCCAAAAGAGAGGTCAGGACCTTCCAAGCACAGAGACAATCCTTCCCATTCCATCTCAGCAGACAAAATCGAGTCCAACGTGTGTAGTTGCCATTCTGGGGATATAGCAACCATTCGACTTAAAGCAGGGCAAAGGTGGAGCTTGCCCTCAAATGATTTTTTTTTTTGGTGAGAGTCACGTCTGCAGTTCCACCAAGTGATTCTGATTTTGCTGGGCCATGTCAGTGGACCGGGAAACCTCCTTTTGGTACATTTCTTCTAAATCGTGTAGTATCTGGAAAAGCCTGAAAGGGCAATCAGCATTTTCAGGATCTGTAGCAAGAGAGGTGGAGAAGAAGAGAGGGTAAGTGAGCTAGAAAGAGATATCCAAGCCCTCTAGTCATTTGAGATCACTGTTTACTGTTTCCTAGTATGATTTGATTGCTTATCGTACCCTATGACTATTCCTTATAGGGTATAATACATTCATCAAGAATCGTAAGATACAACACTTAATGATTCTTGACTCTTGACTCATGTATCCTCTCTTTTATGTACACTGAGAGCATGTGCACCAAGACAAATTCCTTGTGTGTCCAACCACACCTGGCCAATAAAGAATTCTACCTATATCCTAAAAGAGGACAGCTTTGATATGTAGAACAACCTTTTTTCTATCAAGGACTATGTTTTCTTAGAGCTAATCTTCTGGAGCAGCATTGCAGGTGAGGCTGAAGGAAGCAACTGAGTAGGGAAGCTACATTCTCTCATTGATGTCCCGCAGGGGTGTGTGGGAAAGGCCTTGGGAGAAGGAGCAAAGAGATGCTGCTTTGGGAAGGTCCAATAAGAGACAGCATATTAGCCGGGGTGAGATTCTCCCAGTTTGGACAGGGCGAACCTCTTGTTCCAACGATCAGCTGGCTCCAAACCAGTTCGCTCCGACCAACATGTGGACCCACCCACCTGCCCCTGCTGTTTCCTGTGCTTTATGTCTTTTTGTTAGAGCACAGCTGATTTGTACAGCAGAGCGGTTTGCCGTGCCTCAGCTGTTTTCTTCAGCTGCAGTTGAAGGCAAGTATTAGCTTTTTTAAATGTGGAGCACATGCACCCGCAAAGCACGTGTTCACCGAACTGGTTGTTATACCGGTTGAAACGCACCCCTGATATTAGTGGGCAGGGCAAGAGGCTCACAAGAGACCCTCCCTAACCTCTCAAGATGTAAAGGAGATGGGGGAGAATTGTACTTGCAAGTTTCTGTTAATGTATCTTTACAACAAAGTAGAATTACCACATCTGGTCATGTTTTTATGTCTGATCTACCTGGTAGGGCTGACACCAATCTTTCAATTCACTCTGCATATCTATAGCTATGATATCTATAATCCATGTCACAATACAGATCAGGGGTCTTCAAACTTGACAGCTTTAAGACTTGTGGACTTCAACTCCCAGAATTCCTCCTTCAGCCATGTTAGCTCAGGAATTCTGGGAGTTGAAGTCCACAAGTCTTAAACTTGCCAAGTTTGAAGACCCTTGATATAGACACTAATATATAAATACATATACCTGTTCACCTCTGTTAAAGGTGTTGTGTGGACCCTGACCATTATGAACAAAAGCAATCTCAGTCCAGCCTCTCCAGTTCAACCATTTATTATTATTATGGCTTATCAGACAATCAACAGGATGTTTAGACTGGACTTGGCATTTTTACCCACCTATCTTATTATTATTTAAATGTATTAGCTGCCCAACTGCATAACAATGGATTCTGGCATTAAATTAAATAATAAATTTAATTTAATTAAATAATTAAATTGTATACCTTCACTCTGATGTTTTTCATTTTTTTCCAGAACTGACAGTTCCTCATACTTTTCCCTTTGGACAGTAAAAAAAAAATAGAATAAAATGAAAGTTAATAAATCATACAACAAATTTCACATAGGGATGCATTTTGTGAATAGCACTGCAAGAAAAGGAACATTATACAATAATCACTTCAAAACTTCAATAGTTTTTCAGGTTTAAGAGAGTGTGGCTGGGTGGGGAATTCTGGGGAGTTAAGTTCTTAAACTTGCTAAGTCTGAAAAACACTGCTTTGAGCATTTAATTTTTATCATTTTTAAATGTTTCTATCAGTTGGTTTTACTAAAATCCACTTTAGGATTGCTTTTTCTGAAAAATAGACATGTTGTTTTCCTGTTCATCAGTGTAGTCATATAGAGGACCTCTTCACAACATTTCAACCTTAATTCCTTTAACTGATTTCTTTTTCTTTATAAATCTTCATTGCAAAACACTTCCACCCTCGGCTGCATGCAGTCATAACCTCAGTTTAGAGGGGGTATTCAGCAGGTTCTGACCAATTCTGGAGAGCCGGTAGCGGAAATTTTGAGTAGTTCCGAGAACCAGCAAATATTATTATTTTTTTATTTTATTAGACTTGTATGCCGCCCTTCTCCCTAAGGACTCAGGGCGGCGAACATATAAAAAGAGGAATAATTACAATAAAACAATATTAAACAGAACAAGTCTAAAATTGCTAAAAACATTAAAAAACAATTAAAATTACAATATAACCAATACAATTAAAACAACCCACCCCCGGGTCAATACCACCTCTGACTGGAGATTTTACAGTATCCTTTCCCTGCCACGCCCACCAAGTCACGCCCACGGAACCGGTAGTAAAAAAATTTGAATCCCACCACTGCCTCAATTCCCTAAATGCTAATTAGGGCAGAATATAACAGAATAACAGAGTTGGAAGGGACTTTGCAGGCCATCTAGTCTAATCCCCTGCTCAAACAGGAAACCCTATACCATTTCTGCCCAGTATGTTCTTGAAACCCTCCAGGGATGAAGTGTTTTTCCAGTGAGATCAGGGCAACCTGGTCTACCCAAATATGGGATGGAGCATACGGCTTCTGCTTTTACCTTTCAGCCCCAACCCAGGAGTCTTCGCAGGCAGTCGCTTCTGCGACAAACTATTTTGTGTTAAATTTAAATTTTACCGACATAGAAATAAAGGGAGGCTAGTAGAACTATTTCAAGCTGTTTAGCTCTCATCAGCTAGCCATACCTTTCTGGGGTTGAAACCCAGGCTGCTTGCATGTTAGGCAGAAGTATTAAACTCTAGGCCGCAGGCTCTCCTCACTTCGTTGGCTCCACCAAGCTTGGAGGGGGGGGGAGATTAAGTGTTTTTCCAGCGAGACTGATCTATGAGGGCAACCTGATCTATCCAGATATGGGGTGGAGCATATTCCAGTGATGCAGCACCCACAATTTCTGAAGACAAGCTGTTCCATTGATTGATTGTGCTCACTGTTAGGAAATTTCTCCCTAATTCTAGGTTGCCTCTCTCCTTGATCAGTTTCCATCCATTGTTCTTTGTCTGGCCTTCGGATACTTTGGAAGATAGGTTGTCTCCCTCCCCTCTGTGGAAGCCCCTCAAATATTTGAATACTGCTATCATGTCACCCGTGGTCCTTCCCTTCACTAAATTAGCCATGCCCAGTTCCTGCAACCATTGTTCATATGTTTTAGCCTCCAGTCCCCTAATCATCTTTGTTGCTCTTCTCTTTGCTGCACTCTTTCTAGAGTGTTTGATTGAGGATGGTTACATTCTGATGTTATTGCTTGGCAACCACATAACTTTCTTTTAAATGATTGATGTAGCACCATCCAGGCCCACGAAGAATTAAAAGCCAAAGTACCCCTGTTTTACAAGAATACTTCAGCATTGGGTGAGGTAGGCTTGGTCAGTCAAGTCACCTCATTACTTCTTGAATTGCAAGCAGATGCTGGAATATCAGCTGAGCCTCCAAGTCAGGATCCAAGGGATCGTTCCATTCCCGCAGAGTAACTCCATGCCGAGTTTTGTCACAACCAAGACCTTCAAAGCAAAGAAAGGGAGCAATGAAACCACTTTGTTCCAAGTTTGTAGAACCATCTTGCTGACAAAGAGCCTTACATAGTCCCAAGCTATAGGTAGTCCTTGACTTAACAGCCACAATAGGGGCCAGAAAACTCATTGTTAAGGGATGGGATTATTATGTGAGGCATCACATGACCTTATTTTATGACTGTTTTTACTGCAGTCTTTATATGAGTTGCCATAGTCATTAAGTGAGAATCCCAGGGTGTGCCTTACAATCTTCTCTGCTGGCTTTCTCGTTGACTTTGCAGGTGGGAAGCAAATGGCTAGGAAGGTTGCAAATGACGATCACATGACCATGGGACACGGCAACTGTTCTAAATGTATGACAAGTTGCCCAGCATTTGAATCATGATCACGTGGCTGCAGGGACTCTGTGATGGGCCGGTCACAAGTTACTTTTTTACTCCTTGCAGTCCTTCTATTCCCCACCATCCAGTCAGAGCTGAAGAAGCTTCTTGGATGAGAAGTGAAACGTCTTCAAAGAAAAATCAGAAAGTCCAGTTGCCTCCTGAAAAAGCACCTTTGGGACAACCACCATGACCTGGAGGATTGAGAATCTCCATAGACATGTAACTCTGGGAAGAGCCATCGTAATTTTAAATGGTTGGCAAGCAAGTGATCGTTACACAAGGAGTAGCTGTACATTTTTATTTTCTATAGTTTTCCTTTTTTTTAAAAGCTCTCTCTATACCCTGATATATATTAAAATAAACTTAAGGAGAAAACATTGTGATGCACATTCCCACACCCAGAGATATGGGAGAGAACGAAGGCAGTACAGTAGCATTGCCAAAGAATGCAATACCTGCTTTGTCCTTTAGGTGGCAGCAGCTCCATTTGTCTCCTCTGAAAACTCCTGGGTGATAGGAGCATAGCATTCCCACGTTGTTCCTGCAGACTTTCCGTAAGGCTGAGAGCCACTGGCTCAGCTCGTTCACACACTGTAAAACAAGGCAAGGCAGAAAGACATCAATGCCATGGATTCTTCTGACCAGATATATCCAGGGCCTTTAACACATTCCCCCTTTTTCTGCCCTACAATGACTTCTAGGGAAACAGATGCTACAAGGCCCAGGCTGTGGTTTTTCCAGTGCTGCATATCCCACACACTTGTTTGACCAGGGAAAACGGCAAGTCAATAGAAAACAGAGTGGACATAAAAGTCAGGAAGCCAATGTTGAGCTACTTTCAATTCCCTTAAAAGATACACACCTTCAACCTTGTTCACTGTGACATTTGTACACAAGAGAATAGAAATATAACAGGATACTTGAACCATAGTTGGTACTTAACCATGCATATTAAAATTAGCCAATGATAAAATGCAAATATAAAATGGAATTACAACCAGATTCACACACAATTCACCTGATTCATTTATTTCCCAAATTTATTTGATGTAATGGTTTCACGGTCTAATTAAATGTCAATGCCTAATTTAGGTTCTGTCAACTGCAAAACTGATTTAATTGACCCAGTGTTCAAAGATTATAATTAGCTAGAGACAGATCCTTTCTTTTTTTCGAGGTGGATGGGGCTAAATTAATTTAATAAACTCCTTTCATGTTATGTTAACTACTTACTGAAGGGCTACCTGGCCTTGTTATCAGTCATTATTGAGACAAAGACCTAGAGAGGAACTGCAAAATTGAACTTCTCTTGGTTCTCTGTGTCTGTGGTCATTTGTTTCCATGTACTGCAGTCAAGTCTTTCATCCTATCAGAAACACCATCAATGAGTCACCCCAGATTAGCTATTGGCTCACAAAACTGGAATTATTGGGGTTAACCCTAACTGATGCCTGGATCATTCTCATGATGCAAATAAGGCCTATGCTATTGTTACACTCACATAAAAAGTAAAGTGTCTCTCAACTTAAATTCATCTCCTGGTTAATTCATTGGTACATCCAAATACTTTTCTTGCAGCAGAATGAAATTACTGTACTTTTCAAAGTATAAGATGCATTCCCCCACCCAAAAAAAGTGGATGGAAATGTCTGTGCATCATACAGCGAATACGGGCCCATTTTGGGCCTCCCAAAGCCTACGCGCATCCCATTTTTGCCCTCCCTGGCATCAGGGAGGCTGAAAGTGGGACCAGAGGTGGTATTCAGCAGGTTCTGACCAGTTCTGGAGAACCGGTAGCGGAAATTTTGAGTTGTTCGGAGAACCGGCAAATACCACCTCTGACTGGAGATTTTACAGTATCCTTCCCCTGCCACGCCCACCAAGCCACATCTACAGAACCAGTAGTAAAAAAATGAATCCTACCACTGCTCCAGAGGCTAACAACAGGCATGTTTTTGGCCTGCAGAGTACTTCTGGATGCCGGGGAGGCCGAAAATGGGAGGCGAGACGGCTTTGGGAGACCAAAAAACGGCGCGTTTTTTGGCCTGCAGAGTGCTTCTGGATACACTCTGGAGGGTGGGGGCAAAAACGGGACGTGTAGAAGCAAAAACCTTTTTTCTTGTTTTCTTCCTCTAAAACAAGGTGCATCTTATACTCTGAAAAATATGGTAGTTTTCTGCTGTCTTGTTTGGGGACATTTTGACTATAACTGTGAGATTTCCTAGTGGTTTCCCTTCCAGGTATTACTAGACCTGCTTAGCTTCTAAACCCCGACAAAGATGCCCAGTGCTACCCCTGCTGGGGCAAAGTATCAACAGGGTGCATTTTTGTTTCTCCTTAAAACATTTTGATTCCCTTGCATGTTATTTGAAAGCATCTCCCAGTTTTGCAGATGTGAGAAACGGCTGGATTCTATGTATTTATTTCTCTAATTTATATAGCTGCTCCTCTCACAAAACAAGTGGCATGTTGTATCTACCAATACAACTTCTGCCATGCGGCCACCCAGATGAAGTCTTGCTTCTCCCGCCCCATCCAAGCAAAATGTGACTTGTTGGGTCTCCACCTTGCACTGCAGGTAAGCTGTGTCTTCTTGCCCAGCATCGTTAGTGTAGATGATCTGCATGACATGGGAGATACCAAAACTCTTCTCCTCTACTTTCTCAGCTGCCCGGATGCTAGTCAGTGGCACAAAGGAGCTTTTCTGAAAGGAAACCCCAGAAATATATATTCAAGAAACTTTTGAGTCGAATGGAAATAAACTTTGTCTCTCACTGTGAATCCAACCAGATGCTTCCAACAACCCTTTCCCCTAGTAGCCAACAGAATTCTGGAGCAGACTGTCTCTAATCATGGATATTCTACACCATCACAATGGGTAATACCTAGAAGTAGAGCTTTTTCACCATGAATTTGACAAATCCTCTTTTAAAGGACCCAGGTTGTTGGGGGCAATGTGCTGACTCTGTAAACTGCTTAGAGAGGGCTGTAAAGTGGTATATATGTCTAAGTGCTATTGCTAAAGTTATCCTCAAATGGAAAACACTTAAAAGGTAAAGGCAAAGTTTTCTCCTATCCCAGTGATGGCTAACTTTTTCAGCACTGAGTGCTCAAGTGCATGCGCACGCACACACACACCAAAACGTAATGTCCGCATGCCCCCATGCATGTGCTCCATCCCTGGCATATGTGTGTGCATCCCCCATGCATGTGTGACGCCGCTCATGCGCCCACACATCATCCACACGTGCACCCCACCCCGTGCATGCGTGCATCCCCCCACATGCACGTGCATCATCCGTGCACTCACATCACCACGCCTACATGCATGGCAGAGACCCGAAGACCAGCTGGCTGGCGGGAGGTGCATGCGCACATGTGTGGCAGAGCTGAACTAGGCAATGGCTTGTGTGCTTACAGAGAGGGCTCTGCATGCCACCTCTGGCCATCACGGCCCTATCCAGCCATGTCCAACTCTAGGGGCTGGTGCTTATTTTTGTTCTTTAGCCGGGGCCAGCGTTGTCCAAAGATACTTCTGTAGTCATCTGGCCAGCATGTCTATATACCAAGGTGAACAGAGCATTGAGTCAGCAAAACATGTAAATCTACCTCAAAATCATTGCCACTGTAAACATTAAGTGTGGCTGTTGGCCATCCAGAAATGTTCTTCCCACTGTAGCTGAAACTTGTGCTATCATGCTGTCATTTCCATTGCTAACAATCAATTAAATTCTGAGCTTTCTTGAAAGTTATTCTTCTTCAGCACAATAGCAGCTGGTCCTCAAAATCACACCAAGCGTTTTATAGCCGAGACTTGAATTTAAGTCTCTGTATTCCTAGTCCAACATTCTTAATGTTGTTTCAAGGCCTCCGAGATTTGATTATGTGCCATCAAGTTGTTTTTGACTCCTAGAGAATAGATTATAGCAATAGCAATAGCACTTAGACTTATACACCACTTTACAGTGCTTTACAGCCCTCTCTAAGCGGTTTACAGACTCAGCCTATTTCCCTCAACAATCCGGGTCCTCATTTTACCCACCTCCGAAGGATGTAAGGCTGAGTCAGCCTTGATCCTGGTGAGAGTTGAACTGCCAAGTTGCAGCAGTCAGCAGGCAGCAGAAGTAGCCTGCCATACTGCACTCTAACCACTGTGCCACCGCGATTATATCCACAATGATCTATCCCTAACCTGGTCTTTTAAATCTCCCAATGATGCCCCCATTGCAACTGCAACTGAAGTCAGCTCAGCAACTTCTCTTCCCTCCCACTTTGCCACAACTGGTACCTTTTCCAGAGAGCTCAATCTTCACATAAATAGCAACAGCACTTACACTTATATACTACTTCACAGTGCTTTACTATGCTTTACTCTCTAAGCAGTTTACAGTGTCAGCATCTTGCCCCCCCAATCTGGGTCCTCATTTTACGCACCTCGGAAGGCTGGAAGGCTGAGTCAACCTTGAGCAGGTCAGGATTGAACTCCTGGCAGAAGGCAGTTAGCTTGCAATACTGCATTCTAACTACTACGCCATCACAGCTCTAATGTGCCCAAAGTAGGTAATTTGAGCCTAGCCATTTGGTTGCTGCTTTGGGGGACAGACTTAGTTTCTACAGTATGATGATTGGCTAGCCTTCAGGGGCACTCCTTCCTTGGACTCCCCAATTTATACAGAGGGTTTCAAGAGAGGCGATTTCAGCAAGGACCATGGCCAGAGCCTCTGGTAGTGGCCAGTCTCTGTCCTTCACCTACCTTGGAGTTGGGTGTCTTGGCGCAGGTGAGAGCCTCATGGGTTAAAGAGAAATAGAGCTTCTTGAAGGAGAACGAGAGGAGAGGCCCCTTGCTTCTCGCCTTGTGGATGAACAGGTACCCTTCTTTTACAACCTGAGGTTGCAGGGAGATGGGCTTCTGCAGGTCTAATTCTGTAATTCAACATCCGCAGCAGTGAACGCAATATACATGCATGTGTTTTGAATGAGCAGGAAATAATAATAACACCAGTAATACCACAAGTTGGCAGAAAATCACGAGATATAATCTGCTGCCCTCATTGCTAACCTCAGTCCTACTTATATAGTCTTGTTGCTAACTGGGAATGTCCCTGCAAGGTGTCTTACTCAAAGCCATTAGTGAAGCCATCTGGCTTTGCTGCCCCTCCCCTCTTTGGATGATACCAAGGATGGGAAGCCAGATTCACCCACAGGAGTTTGCTATTTTGGTCATCAACTTTGCTTTTGTCCTTGGGATGCAGGCTCTGCACACTTTTGTATATGCATGGGATATTACAACATACATACAACAGGATTGTAAATCACTTTTTTCTGAGGCTGTTATGACTTCGAAGTATCATTAAACAAATGGTCATAAACTGAGGACTGCCATACTAAAAAAGAAATGGGATTAGGTGCTAAATTTCAGATACCAGTAAACTACTTTCTAGCTGATGGCTCAGAGAAAGCACTGCTGCTTGTAGTAACCAGAACATTTCTTAATTTGTTTGGCTTTATCAAGCATTTACCATCTTTCTCCTCAATGTCAATTAGCTGCAGGATGAACTGCTTCATCTGGGCAACACCGCGTTGAATGGTGGCTTGCAGGGGGGCCATCCATGCTTCCTTGGTGCGGCTGATGCTGTTGTCCATGTTCCCCACGTTTTGGACAGCCTGGCCCAGCAGAAAATCAGAAGTCACCACAACTTTTTTTTTTAATTCATATTTATATCCCGCCCTTCTCCGGAGACTCAGGGCGGCTTACAATTTTGGGGATACAACCCAATGCGCTCAGCAATAGCCTTCCTTCCATTGTATATGCCTGCTTATTACTAAGCAGCATTTTTACAAAGTCAGCTTATTGGCCCCCAACAATCTTGGGTCCTCAATTTACCTACCCTGAGAGGATGGAAGGCTGAGTCAACCTTGAGCCTGGTGGGATTCGAGCCTGGTGCTTGAGCCTGCACTAATTGCAGGCAGCTGGAATTAAGTGCTAGGCATTTAACAGCCTGCACCACCAAGGCTCTCAAGAACAAGCTTCACCCAGATTGAGAGAAAAGCCAGAATGGTTCGCAGTGGAGAGAATGCTGGGACTCATGCGATGAAAGGGATTGAGATTTAAATAGCCACCCGGTCCCATCCAATCAGGAGTCATGTTTGGCTCAAGGGGAGGGGAGGGAAGGAGGAGGTGAGTGGGAAGGATGAGAGGGAGAGGAGAAGACAGAGAGGGAGGAAGATGAGAGGGAGGGAAGGAAGGAAAAAGGAGAGGAGAGGGGAAGGGGAAAGGAAGGGAGGGAGGGGAGAGGGAGGAGAAGATAGGAAGAGGGAGATGGAGAGGGGAGCGGGAAGGAGGAGAAGGAGGGGGGGAGAAGAACATGGAGAGGTAGAAGGAAAGGAAGAGGAAGAGGAAGGAGGAGGAGAGGAGGAGCGGGAGAGAGAGAGATGGAGAGAGGGAGAGGAAGAGGGGGAAGGGGGAAGGGAAGCAAGATGAGATGAAATAAGAAACTCTAAAAGAGAACAGGGACATTTGACAAGAGTCACAAGAAGGACCCCTTTTGGACATCATCAGGCTATTCAGAGCATTTCTTCGGGACAGGTCTTACCTTGGCCAGCAAAAGCAGAGCCCGGCTGATGTGAGCATCAGCATGCTTCTCCCGGAGGTGGAAAAGTTTGGGGGACATAATGGCTGGAGAGAAGAATCGCAGGCAGAGGAAGCTTGTGATGGCAATGAATTTCACATTCTGTAAGTCCAGAAGGACAGAGTTTTTGAAAGGGGATGGGAAGAGACCAAGGACAAAAACAACATGACAGGCAATACCAAACCTCTCCATTTGGTGTCTTGGAGAAAAGGAGAGTGGTAAGAATAAGATAACAAAACTAGATATGAAACTGGCCCTTCCTTAAGGTATTGGTTAAAAACACATTCAAGCCCCTGCTGGGTGGGACGGTAAGATCCTGCTACTTTTCTTCCCACAAGATCACACAAGTTACCTTACCTGACAAAGAAGTAGAAGACTTACAAAAGAATTAGTAATTACAAAAAAATGTCAAAGAATTTACAAAATCATAACCCCACATTCCTGGAAGGGGAGCGAGATTGAGTTAGAAGAATCTAACTCCGCCCAACCGACCTGATTTTTCTCTTCAGGGAACCGTTCTGCAACTCTCTTGAAAAGGAGCTGAAAAGTGGCACGGATGACAGGCGGGCACATCTTGGCAGACCTGGTGATGGTGTTCAGTAGGTCAGTCAGATACGACTGAAGGAACTGGCTGCTCTGCTGGATCACCTCACTTTCACTGTGGATCCGGTGAAGGCTAGAGCATCTGGAGCAAGAAGCAAACATAACCGAATAACTCAGAGCTTCCATGTATGCCACTCACAGCCATTTGGGATTTTACCAAAAGTGCAGTACCCAATCAGACTGGTTGTCCCAAAGGTGTTTTTTTCAAGAGGCAACTGGATGCTCTTTGTTTTTCCTTGAAGATGTTTCTCTTCTCATTTAAGAAGCTGCTTCAATTCAGGGAAGCAAAACACCTTCTAAGACAAACAAAGAAAGTCCAGTTGCCTCTTGAAAAAAAGCACCTTTGGGACAACCAAGTCTTGGATGCCTGAGAATCTCCACAGATGTCCAAAATGGCTGCTTCATGCCCTGCGAACCCCCAGCAGCCCATCCCTGGAAAGCACCCACAACCACTTCTCAAGGTTTTGTGAAGAGAGAGGCTCCCCCACTGTTGCTCCTTCCTTCTTCCTACCCGATCTCTTTGCTTTCCACTTTGCTGGGATCTAGTTCAATGTATCTCTTCTCTTCAAACACTCGGTTGATAGATGGCCTAAGGATTCGATGGAGGTATTGCATACCTGCCACCTACAGTCAGACATTAGAGACACAGCAGAAGATAGTGAGCTTCATAATCTGAAACTGCTAGGAAGAGCCTCCCACGACCCATCATAGAAGGAAGGCAGAATCCCCAAAAGTACCTTCAGAAATGACTCCATAGACTTAGAAGCTAAAGAGTTGCTCCGAAACAACGTGTTGGGTTCACCTGAAACACAGAAAGTGGTTTATGATCAGTCACTGATCCATATACCCATTCAACCACTTCATCCCATTTTATGAAAAAAACAGGATGACTTGCTATTTATTTGACCCTTGAAAGGGTCAAGGCGTCTTTCATTGGTTGTCTCCTTTGATTCAGATATATCTTTTTCTTAGATGATAGAAGCAGCAAAAGTGATTGTCTGAAACGAATATGATATTCATCTTTGCCATCACTGGCTTTCAAAGATTTTTTTGCCAACTCAGAAGACTTCCCTCTTTTTTCATATTGATCGCTCTCTCCTCCTTATATCTTACTTCAGATATTCTCTCCTCTTTGCATTCTCTTTTGCTTACCTTCTGCTGCCCATCCTGCCTACCCAGAAAGCTTCTAAATACAGGTGAAACTCGAAAAATTAGAATATAGTGCAAAAGTTCATTTATTTCAGTAATGCAACTTAAAAGGTGAAACTAATATATGAGATAGACTCATTACATGCAAAGCATGATAGTTCAAGCCGCGATTTGTCATAATTGTGATGATTACGGCTTACAGTTCATGAAAACCCCAAATACACAATCTCAGAAAATTAGAATATTACATGCAATCAATAAAACAAGGAGTGTACATAGAATAATATCAGACCTCTGAAAAGTATAAGCATGCATATGTACTCAGTACTTGGTTTGGACCCCTTTTGTAGCAATTACTGCCTCAATGCAGCGTGGCATGGAAGCTATCAGCCTGTGGCACTGCTGAGGTGTTATGGAAGACCAGGATGCTTCAATAGCAGCCTTCAGCTCTTCTGCATTGTTCAGTCTCATGTCTCTCATCTTTCTTGGCAATGCCCCATAGATTCTCTATGGGGTTCAGGTCAGGCGAGTTTGCTGGCCAATCAAGCACAGTAATCCCACTGTCATTGAACCAGGTTTTGGTGCTTTTGGCAGTGTGAGCAGGTGCCAAGTCCTGCTGGAAAATGAAGTCAGCATCTCCATAAAGCTCATCTGCGGAAGGAAGCATGAAGTGCTCCAAAATCTCCTGGTAGACAGCTGTGTTGACCCTGGACATAATGAAGCACAGTGGACCAAAACCAGCAGATGACAGGGCTTCCCAAATCAACACAGACTGTGGAAACCTCACACTGGACTTCAAGCATCTTGAAGTGTGTGCCTCTCCATTCTTCCTCCAGACTCTGGGTCCTTGGTTTCCAAATGAGATGCAAAAGTTGCTCTCATCAGAAAAGAGGACTTTGGACCACTGAGCAACAGACCAGGTCTGTTTTTCTTTAGCCCAGGTAAGACGCTTCTGATGACATTTGAAGCCCATGTCCAGGATCCGTCTGTGTGTGGTGGCTCTTGATGCACTGACTGCAGCCTCAGTCCACTTCTTGTGAAAGTCCCCAACACTTTTGAATGGCCTTTTTCTGACAATCTTCTCCAGGCTGCGGTCATCCCTGCTGCTTGTGCACCTTTTTCTTCCACGCTTTTCCCTTCCACATAACTTTCTATTAATGTGCTTTGATGCAGCACTTTGGGAACATCCAACTTCTTTTGCAATTACCTTTTGAGGCTTTTGCTCCTTATGGAGGGTCAGGTCAGGTCAGCAGTCTTTCCCATGATTGTGATTCCTACTGAACCAGACTGAGAGACCATTTAAAGGCTCAGGAACCCTTTGCAGGTGTTATGGCTTAATTAGCTGATTAGAGTGAGACACTTTGAGCCTAGAATATTGTACCTTTTCACAATATTCTAATTTCTGAGATTGTGGATTTGGGGTTTTCATGAGCTGTAAGCCATAATCATCACAATTATGACAAATCACGGCTTGAACTACCTTGCTTTGCATGTAATGAGTCTATCTCATATATTAGTTTCACCTTTTAAGTTGCATTACTGAAATAAATGAACTTTTGGACGATATTCTAATTTTTCGAGTTTCACCTGTACCTTGATAATTCCAAATTGAAGGCAAAGCAGTTTGGTCACAACTAAATTGACCACAATACTCATTGGGATTAAGAGACAAGAAAGGACAGGGAATTAATAAACCGAATGGGACAGGTTTAGTGATCCAATGTCTGCATTTACATAAAATGCTGTATACCCAAATAACAAAATGTTTTCTTATATAGCAAGGGTCTTCAAACTTGGCAAGTTTAAGATTTGTGGACTTCAACTTCCAGAATTCCTGAGCTAATATGACTGGAGGACTTCTGGGAGTTGAAGTCCACAATCTTAAAGCTGCCAAGTTTGAAGACCCCTGTTATATAGCATGCTGTACCAAAATGGGAAAAAAGGTTTAACATAGTGTCCTGGTTTACATGCTACACATTAAGATATCACATGGAACCACAAACTGCTTATTGCTACTAGTTTAGCTACTGGTCTAACCCCTTTGAACCCACACACCTTCATGGCATTAAATACCATTCTTCATGGTATTTAATTTATTACATGTACAGCCCATGAAAATCAGAATGAACTCTTGGCAATTTATGTGACAGAAGCAGTATTAAAATATCCATGGTTTTATTAACATGAAAAGCAATTAAAACAAACTCAACATCCCCAATCACACAGACACACACACACACACACCAAGAAAATTGCAGGGATTTTTCCAAGCAGTCACCAGGAGTCAACACTAACTCAAAGGCAACCTCCAGAGTGGTATTCAGCAGGTTCTGACCTGTTCTGGAGAACCAGTAGCAGAAATTTTGAGTAGTTCGGAGAACCGGCAAATACCACCTCTGACTGTCCCCGCCCCCATCTATTCTCTGCCTCCTGAGTCCCAGCTGATTGGCTGGGTCTTCTTTGGTTGCTCTGCTCAGGAGAACGGAGCTAGAAAGCAGGTTAGTGGGGTGGGGAGGGAATGGGGATTTTACAGTATCCTTCCCCTGGAGTGGAGTGAGAATGGAGATTATGTAGTATCCTTCCCCTTTCACGCCCACCAAGCCACACCTACCAAGCCACGGCATGCCCACTAAAGCCACACGCACAGAACCGGTAGTAAAATTTTTTGAATCCCACCACTGCAACCTCCCCTCTCCTCCCTCCCACATTTGCACAGCACACACACAAAATCACAGTATAAAGTGATGTGTTCCCTCCTGCCCTGGTCCTTACAGGTTTTGTCCAGCTCCAGTTTGAAGAGGAGGTCCAAGAACTCTTTAATCAAGCCTTGGCCCAAGAAAAGCTTGACAAGGTTGACCGCAAGTTCCTGTCTGCATTCAGCTGTTGTGGTCTCATCAATCAGGGTTATTAAGTGCACTTTCTGGTTCTGTAAGGAGAAGAGCGTAGTTAGAAGAAATACATTTCATGGAGAAGTTAATGCACATTAACTTCAGAAGGGGAGGGGATATTTTTCCATAAAAACATGATGCTTCGTGTGTCTCTTTGAACGTAACCTTCTGCATTCTCTGCTTTATCAAGCACATTTTCATCACACGTACAGCCTTTGTGCAGCTGTCTTCCATTCCAAGCCACACAAAAGCCATAACTGTCAGCCAAAGACATTTTCCTGCCTAAGGAAAAAGATGGAACATTGATGAAGATTCTCAGTCATGCAGGCAGAGTTATCCTGGAAGTTGAATCATGGCCACTGGACTTCTTTTCTTTTTGGTTTGAAATGTTTCGCAGCTTATCAAAGCAGTTTCTTCAATCTGAGAATCTTCATCAGCCAAGGAGCTACCGTATTTTTCGGAGTATAAGACGCACTTTTTCCACCCCCAAAAGTGGGTGGAAATGTCTGTGAGTCTTATACAGCAAATTTTGCCGAATCCTCGCCCCCATCCTTTGGCCTCTGCCTCCCACAGCAATTTGCATCCTTGCAGCAAACAGCCTGCTTCAGCTTCAGCACAGCCTGATTAGCACAAGCAGCTGATTGCCGGTTGGATTGGCCACCTGATAATCAGCTGTTTCAGGCTGCAGGGATTGCCATCGCCTATTGCTGCCTCCACACGCCCCATTTTTGCCATTCACATCCCGTTTTGGCCTCTGCATCGCCCGCCCCTCCACGCGTTCCCGCTTTCTGCCCATTCCGATCCCTGTCTCCCAGAATGAGCCGAAAATGGGGTGTGCGGAGGTCAAAATGGGGTGTGTGGAGGCCAAAAACGGAACTTGTGGAGGCAGCAATAGGCAATGGCAATCCCTGCATCCTGAAACAGCTGATCATCGGGAGGCCAATCAACCAACAATCAGCTGCATGTGCCAATCAGGCTATGCTGAAACTGAAACATGATATTTCAGAACGTCTTATACTCCGAGAAATACGGTACTTTGATAAGCAACAAAATGTTTCAAACTAAAAAGAAAAGGAGTCCAATTGCCATGACTCAATCTCCAGATATGGCCCTTTGTTCCATGTACACTGATCCGGCAGCTCAATTTTGCTTCAATATTAGCAATAAGAGAAGATCCACCACCACTCCAGGGTGCAGTGAGCCAGCTTAGGAGGTTCAGGAAAGACTTTGTGGCCTGAAGAACTATATCCTTCAAGAGAATGACTTGGAGACTCAGATGGAATGGCTACTCAGCTATGCTTGTTGCCTCCTTCCCCAATATCACAAAGCCGGCATTTTACTCCACCTAATGGTGGGGTTCTGGTGGGAGGTGGGTTAGCATGAGAGAACTACTTGGTCTATGATCACCCAAGGATGATCAGAAATGTTTGGAATAAGAACTGGGGCAGGGGTGGGATTCAAATTTTTTAACAACCAGTTCTGTGGGCGTGGGTTGGTGGTCCATGTGACTGGGTAGACATGGCTTGGTGGTCATGTTATTGGATGGGCGTGGCCAACTCTATATCACTCACATCGAGGCATGCATCTCCTCACCTGGCCCTTCATGACTGTGGGGATGCTGCAACAGTCGTAAGTGTGAAAAATGGTCATAAGTCAGTTTTTTCAGTGCCATTGTAACTTTGAATGGTCACTCCACACAAGCAAAGTACCAGCAAATTTAAGAAGGTTAATTAAAAAGGGGAACATTTATGAAATTAGGCATGTTAGAAAGGTCCAGAAGGATAGAGAGCAGAAAGGTAAAGAGAGAGAGGGATTCAAACTGAGAGAAGGATAGCGGGATGGAAGAGAGGAGAAGGAACAAGAAACGAGAACAAAAGAGAGACACGGAATTACATAATAAAGAAGGAAACTTGTTTGCATAGAGATAATGGCTAATGTATTAAAAGGGGTTCTGCATGAAGAAATGGTAATAAGAATATATAATTATAAAAGTGTAAAACAATATGGGTTACTGACAATTTTTACTGGTAAAGGTCACATTTTTATTTCTTATTTACAAAAGAAAGGTAAATGACGATTAGATAAATTGAATTAATTGAAATGATTTTAGAAAATGCCAAAAAATGAGATTTGTCATAACCAAGATTAGTTATTTTATTATTATCTTGGAACCATAAATAAATCTTGGGGGGATATGTATTGCAGAACCCGATCGACAGAGATATATTGTAAGGGA
>CM019148.1:19176309-19187976 GCA_009733165.1 Naja naja | reverse complement strand
TAAAATTTTTGAATCCCACCACTGCAACCTCCCTCTCCTCCCTCCCACATTTGCACAGCACACACACAAAATCACAGTATAAAGTGATGTGTTCTCCCTGGTCCTTACAGGTTTTGTCCAGCTCCAGTTTGAAGAGGAGGTCCAAGAACTCTTTAATCAAGCCTTGGCCCAGAAGAGCTTGACAAGGTTGACCGCAAGTTCCTGTCTGCATTCAGCTGTTGTGGTCTCATCAATCAGGGTTATTAAGTGCACTTTCTGGTTCTGTAAGAGAGAAGAGCGTAGTTAGAAGAAATACATTTCATGGAGAAGTTAATGCACATTAACTTCAGAAGGGAGGGATATTTTTCCATAAAACATGATGCTTCGTGTGTCTCTTTGAACGTAACCTTCTGCATTCTCTGCTTTATCAAGCACATTTTCATCACATGCTTTGTGCAGCTGTCTTCCATTCCAAGCCACAAAAGCCATAACTGTCAGCCAAAGACATTTTCCTGCCTAAGGAAAAGATGGAACATTGATGAAGATTCTCAGTCATCCAGGCAGAGTTATCCTGGAAGTTGAATCATGGCCACTGGACTTTTCTTTTGGTTTGAAATGTTTCGCAGCTTATCAAAGCAGTTTCTTCAATCTGAGAATCTTCATCAGCCAAGGAGCTACCGTTTTTGGAGTATAAGACGACTTTTCCACCCCCAAAAGTGGGTGGAAATGTTCTGAGATACA
This sequence comes from Naja naja, assembly GCA_009733165.1. Taxonomy (NCBI): domain Eukaryota; kingdom Metazoa; phylum Chordata; class Lepidosauria; order Squamata; family Elapidae; genus Naja; species Naja naja. Next base: position 19,187,256 of record CM019148.1, on the reverse strand, counting down.
GCAAATTTTGCCGAATCCGCCCCCATCCTTTGGCCTCTGCCCCACATTTGCATCCTTGCAGCAAACAGCTCTGCCAGTTGCACAGCCTGATTAGCAGCTGATTGATTGTTGATTGGCCACCTGATAATCAGTTTCAGGCTTGGGATTGCCATCGCCTATTGCTGCCTCCACACGCCCATTTGCGATCCCGCTTTGGCTTCAGACCGCCCGCCGTCTTCCACCCGTTCCTCTGCCCATTCGATCCCTGTCTCCCAGAATGAGTCAAAATGGGGTATGGAGTCAAAATGGGGTGTGGAGGCCAAAACGGAACTTGTGGGAGGCAGCAATAGGCAATGGCAATCCCTGCATCCTGAAACAGCTGATCATCGGGAGGCCAATCAACCAACAATCAGCTGCATGTGCCAATCAGGCTATGCTGAAACTGAAACATGATATTTCAGAACGTCTTATACTCTGGGAAATACGGTACTTTGATAAGCAACAAGATGTTTCAAACTAAAAAGAAAAGGAGTCCAATTGCCATGACTCAATCTCCAGATATGGCCCTTTGTTCCATGTACACTGATCCGGCAGCTCAATTTTGCTTCAATATTAGCAATAAGAGAAGATCCACCACCACTCCAGGGTGCAGTGAGCCAGCTTAGGAGGTTCAGGAAAGACTCTGTGGCCTGAAGAACTATATCCTTCAAGAGAATGACTTGAGACTCAGATGGAATGGCTACTCAGCTATGCTTGTTGCCTCCTTCCCCAATATCACAAAGTCGGCATTTTACTCCACCAATGGTGGGGTTCTGGTGGGAGGTTAGCATGAGAGAACTATTTGGTCTATGATCACCCAAGGATGATCAGAAATGTTTGGAATAAGAACTGGGGCAGGGGTGGATTCAAATTTTTAACAACCAGTTCTGTATGGGTTGGTGGTCCATGTGACTGGGTAGACATGGCTTGGTGGTTGATGGCGGCCAACTCTATATATCACTCACATCGGCATGCATCTCCTCACCTGGCCTTTCATGACTGTGGGATGCTGCAACAGTCAGTGTGAAAATGGTCATAAGTCAGTTTTTCAGTGCCATTGTAACTTTGAATGGTCACTCCACACAAGCAACCAGCAAATTTAAGAAGGTTAATTAAAAGGGAACATTTATGAAATTAGGCATGTTAGAAAGGTCCAGAAGGATAGAGAGCAGAAAGGTAAAGAGAGAGAGAGAGGATTCAAACTGGATAGAGAAGGGGATATGGGATGGAAGAGAGGAGAAGGAACAAGAAACGAGAACAAAGATAGAGAGACACGGAATTACAATAAAGAAGGAAACTTGTTTGCAGAGATAATGGCTAATGTATTAAAAAGGGGGTTCTGCATGAAGAAATGGTAATAAGAATATATTGTAATTATAAGTGTAAAACAATATGGGTTACTGACATTTTACTGGTAAAGGTCACATTTTATTTTATTTACAAAAGAAAGGTAAATGACGATTAGATAAATTGAATTAATTGAAATGATTTTAGAAAATGCCAAAATGAGATTTGTCAATAACCAAGATTAGTATTATTATCTTGGAACCATAAATAAATCTTGGGGATATAGTATTGCAGAACCCGACGATTAGAGATATTGTAAGGGAGCTTTTCTTTTCTCCTTTTTCTTTTTCTCTATCTTCGTTTTAGGGAATGATTATGATTATGCTACTATATTAACCACTGAGGTGTCACTTCAAAGTAGTAAAAGGGGCAAGTCTAGGTTTTTTTTTCTCATTCTTTTAGTGTTAAAATCTGTACTGATTTAGAATTATGGAGAGAATATGTGATGAAAGGCAAATCTGACGGACAAAAGAATTTTGTAAATGATAAAAGAGTATTAACAATGTGAAAATAATTAAAGGATAGATATGGATGAACTTTTATCTAATATGATGGGCAAATATATTGTTATTTGTAAGATTTATAAATGAAGTTTTTAAATATATATATATATATTTGCACTCGAAATGAACTGGGGTTATACAGATTGAGATTAAGATTTGAGATTAGGATTAATTTCTTTGACCCTTGTCTGCTAAAATGGAATAGAAGTGAAGTCAAATGTTTAAAATGAATATAGATCTACTGTCATATTTGCAAAAAGTGACGACTCGGGAACATGCTGTCTACTGAAAAGAGCTGTTTTAAAAAATTGTTAAAAATTGAATAAAATTTGTTATTAAAAAAAAAAAAAGCAAAGTACCAGCAAAGGAGGGAAAGAAGTCTAGTCCTGCCAAGGATGTAATAAGGGTTAACGGAGAGGCAGTTTCAAGCAACAACCAGAATGTTTCCTTCCTGCCTTCCTTACAGGATTAGGCCACATTTTTCTAACAACCAGTTCTCCAAACTGCTTAGGATGTTAACAACCGGTTCTAGCGAATAGGTGCGAACTGGTAGAATCCCACCCCTGAACTGGGGACTCCCAACTACTCCTTCTTCAGGAACAAGAATGGTACAAGTGTCTAAACGGTGGAATGACCTGCCTCCATATGTTGTGGGTGTTTCAGCATTTGAGGTTTTTAAGAAGAGATTGGACAACTATTTGTACGAAATGAAACAGAAGCCCTCGACATACACTTCATTTAGTGACTGTTCAAAGTTACAACGGCACTGCAAAAAGTGACTTACAACCGTTTTTCACACTGAAGACCGTTACAGCATCTCCATGGTCATGTGACCAAAATTCACACGCTGGGCAACTGACTAATATTTATGATGGTTGCAGCATCCTGGGGTCATGTGATTCCCTTTTGAGACTTTCAAAGGGAAAGCCTCATTCACTTAATTCTGTAGGGCCTCCTGCTTGAGCAGAGGGTTGGACTAGAAGACCTCCAAGGTCCCTTCCAACTCTTATTCTGTTATTCCATCTCACCTTTATCCCCGCTTTAACTTCCTGGCACAACAGCTCGACAAAAGGCTGATAGTAGATGGATGGCAGAACAATCTCATCCCGAAGCTGTACCTGGAGGTGCAAGGAGCCTAGATTCCCTCTGAAACACATGGAAAAATAAGGATATTAGATATGCCTTATAAGTTGGTTACCACTTTCCTAGCATTTAGGGATGGGAGACACATTTCAGTTTGATCTCATGGAATGTGAGTTCAGTGGATGATCTCATGGAATGTTTCCCATAGGCATCTCTACACTTATTCTCCAAAGAAGCAAAGTTGAGCTGCTCTTCCCTTCTCCGGTGCTCCTGCGTGGGCGCTCCCGTTTTGGTGCTCAGTGCTGAAAAGGTTCGCCAACACTGCTGTAAGGCAACTTCTAATGTTTTTATTTATTTATTTATTTATTTATTGAATTTATATTGCCGCCTATTCGCCCATGGAGACTCGAGGCAGCTTACAGAATGTAAAACCATATTTAAAATAAAATTTTAAAAAAACTAACAAAAAGAATCAAATAAATTAATAAAGTACAATAGAACAAAATCTGGAAAAAAATAAATAAAAAATCACTCCCCAACTCCCACCCACCCCGCCCCGACGACAGCAGATCACACGAGCTATTTGATGGGCTCCATCCCGCTCTGGGTTCCCCAGGCCCACTGGCAAAACCAGGTCTTCCGTACTTCCGGAAGAGTGCTAGAGTGGGGGCCATTCTAATCTCTGGGGGAATGATGTTCCAGAGAGAGGGAGCCACCATGGAGAAGGCCCTTCTTCTGGCTCCCCCCCAGGTATATCTCCCTTGGGGATGGCACCCGCAGCATTCCCTGCCTCCCCGCTCTGATGGGTTGAGTAGATGTGACCAGCAAGAGATGGTCGGTCCCTCAGATAACCTTTTGGAGGAAACCCTTCTGAACTTCCAAGGTGCTCCCTAGTGTCAGTTTTCATTTCTCCTTTGATAATCTGGTAGGTACTAAGAATTCAGACTTACTCATCCAATCTCGGTTTGGATTTGTCTGGGCGGAGCAAAAACCACCCTTCTTCTCTCTGGACAGCCTTCAGCCTTTCGACATTGAATACCACCTGCAGATCAGAAATAAATGTCCAAGGGAGTTGATGGTGGCCTCCAAAAGATGTTAACCATCCAAGAACCAGTGATCAGGTGGCAAGTAGGTAATGGGACAAACCATTTCCCAATTGTTTCTTTCATGTTTTTTTTGGGGGGGGGGAGAAGCTGAGTGGCAGAAGAGAGGCCATGAAGGCAAACAGGTGCAGTCTATTTTTCAAAGCGGGGTTGGTATACAGTCCTAGCAAATTAACATTTTATTATCAATTGTCCCATGCACAAGATCCCTGAAAGGAGGCGGGGAGCAGAAAACAGCCTCTATAAAAGATTGTCCCTACTTCAAATCACTGCCACCAACTGTCATTTAAGATCCTCATAAAAGTGTGTTGGTTGTTGTTGTTTTAATTTAATTGTTTTTCTATTCATTTCTATTTCTACTTACTATTTTCTAATTGTTTTGCTAGTCATTTCTGGCTCTAGGGGGTGGTGCTCATCTCCGTTGCAAAGCAAAGAGCCAGCACTGTCCGAAGATGTCTCTATGATCATGTGGCCGGCATGACTAAACGCCGAAGGCACACAGAACGCTGTTACCTTCCCACCAAAGTGGTCCCTATTTTTCTACTTGCATTTTTACATGCTTTCGAACTGCTAGGTTGGCAGAAGCGGGGACAAGTAATGGGAGCTCACTCTGTTACGTGGTGCTAGGGATTCGAACCGCCAAACTGCCAGCCTTTCTGATCGACAAGCTCAGCATCTTAGCCACTGAGCCACCATGTCCCTTTAGGAAGATTGGGAGGGTATAAATATTTTCAGTAATAACAATAACAACCCAGCAGATGGCAGCACATGGTCAATTTATTTGAGAACATAAGCAAAAGTAGGCTTAGTAATTTGAGATAGATCAGGGAATCCCAATTGTAAGAGGTGTGGGCAGCTGGAAAGGCATCCTGGGAGACTGAACAGCAAGCCATTTCTTTAACTTTGCAAGAAAAATGTGTACCTGTTAAGTCAAACTGATTTTGTTGGGAGTTTTTTTTTTCTTTTAAAAATCATCATTATCACCATCGCCGTCTTGACCCAATATAAAGCACATGCATATATCCATATAAGCAACTGTTGTTTGAGTTTATTATTAATGCTTATTGTTTGCATTTATTGCTTGTGTTTTATCCTTGAAAGCCACCCAAAATTACATATATGAGATGGGTAGCTACATAAATCAAATCAAATCATTAAATACATCTGTTTTGCCATTGGTTTGCATCCAATGCCTAGTGTGGTCAAGAGGACCCACTGCCCATCTCTCTCACAAACTGCTTTTCCTGGCAGACCCCCGCTCATCTTATAACATCTTGTTGGAAGAAAAATCCAGTCCGTTTCCAATCTGGGAGAAAAACACTGGAAATAAAATGGAGGCTGACTGGCTGCAAGGAATTATTTATTTTGATTTATTTGGATTCCAGAAACTTCATTGACAGAAGCCTATTTCTGGAGTGGCTGACCCCTTGGCTTAGGAATGGATGGATTTTTATAGGGTTTTGAGATGCTCCAGGGGCTTGTGCAATGTAGCGAGCCTTGTGCCTTTTGCTATTCTAAAAGGTGGTAAGTAAATCCTATTATATCCTAAAGGTCATTTCTTGTTCTTAGTATTTAGGTGGGATATACATTTTAATCCCACCAACTCCAACTTTCTGTGTGTTTTGTTCATGAATAAATTGGCCCAGTCTTCCTTAATGGGTACAAAATATCCCTCTCTAAAGACTTGAGGCTTCTGCTGGAGGCTATTAAGAAAGATTGGAGCTGCTTTCTGCCTTTAAGAACATGTTTTCTCTGTTTCTCTATTCTATTCTGCCCAGGGGTGGGCTTCAAAAATTTCAGCAATGGTTTCTCTGCCCGGTTGCTGGATGGGTGTGGCCATGGTGGGCGTGGCCTAGTCGGCCTCCTGCACCACAGCGGGGGGCCTGTTTTCACCCTCCCCAGGCTCTGGAGGCTTTCCTCGAGCCTCTGGGAGGGCAAAAATAGCCTCCCCAGGCTCCTGAGACCCTCTGGAGGCAGGAAACAGGCCCATTTCTGGCCTTCTGGAACTTCCAGGAGGCCTGTTTTTTGCCCTCCTCAAGCCTTCGCGTGGGCTCTGCACTTACCTGGCATCCAAAATGGGCCGCGTGGAGACTGGGGAGGGCGGGCAGGGCCAACCACGGGTAGGATTTGGCGGTTTTCTGAATTGGCTACAGGTTTCTGCCGAACCTGGGTGAACCCGTAGCAGCCCACCCTTGATTCTGCCTCTTTTAATATTAAGAATAAATAATATTGTAATCTGGGGAGGAGAGGCTTCCTACAATCTCCACCAAGGTGCCTTTATAAAAGATGCAGGCAGGTGGCCCGGCCACCTCACAGTGTGTCACCCTGAGGACTCTCTTAATGAGTCAAATGCCCAGGGAGTCTCCTAAGAGCATGTGGGAAGGGCAGGGGTGGAGGTCTGGCCCCAGTTGACTCCTTACCATGCTTAACGATAAGAGTTGCATAGAACCAAGATGGGCGGCAAATACATCTAATAAATAAGCGGTAAAGATGACTCTGCAGTGATCTAACGACAAAGGAAGACAGTCTCTGCTTTGTGGTGCAGTGACTCATCATTAATTACGCAGCCACTTTTTCCCAAGCATTGCCAAAACGTTAAAAAATAAGCATCCATTCACACATTGCACCATGTGGCTTATTGGTTTGGGCTTGGGTATTGTGGGAGCCCAACCATTTACTGAACACATAAATGAAAAGTTAATGAAAAAGTAGTACTGTTCTTGTTATGAAGGATTGGATTCAAGAGATATGTTTTTCAAAAGGCATTTTTATCTACTAGGTACTTCTTTCTGTGACACAGCTGTTATGATTTCCTCTAATATTAGAGAATTGTTATTTTTTTTATTTTATGTTTCCCCTTTGGGTAGATTTAGATATCTCTCTGACAGTTGATTGATATGTGACAAAACTAGATAATTTCCACCTTTTCTGGTTTTATTTGTGTTTTGTTTTATAGTTTCTCATGCACTTCCTTTCCATTTTTTGGTATTTTTTTCCTATTTCTTTCTGGAAAACTCATTAAGATAAAACATAATAAATAACCCAGGCTAAAGCAAGTCACGGCTTTGTACAATGGGTCTCTGCCAATGCTTTACCAATAGATAGGTCCCAGTGTTATTATCAAAAGGCAGCTATTCTTCCTTTCCTTTAGGTGTGTACTGTAGGAAGAAAAACGCCATAGATTCTGGTCTACTTCCAAGCCAGGAGAAAGGCACTGGAAACAAAATGGAGGCTGAATGCAAGGGAAGGTTTATTTGGTTCCCAGAAACTTCAGTGACAGCAGCATGTTTCTGGGGTGGCTGACAAAACGGCTAAGCACATAGATGGATCTTTATAGGGTTCTGGGGTTTTGTGTTTGAGATGCTCCAGGGGGTTGTGCAATGTAGTGGGCTTTATGTCTTTTACTATTTCAATGGTGGAGGGTTAATCTTATTATGTCCTAAAGGTCATGTCCTGTATTTGGGTGGGGGAATGCAAATTCTTAATCCCATCAGCTCCAGCCTTCTGCGGGAGCTGTGGCTGAAGGTGTTTCGTTTGTGAGTAGTTTGGCTCAGTCTTTCTTAATGGATACAAAAGATTTCTAAAGGCTTGAGACTTCTGCTTGAGGCTTTCTGTCTTTAAGAGCATGCTTCTCCATTTCTCCTTTTGGGAAATATAATATTCTTGCCTCTTTTTAACATTAAGAATTAAGAATATTTTAATCAGGGAGGGGGGATTCCTTCCTACAGTACTAAGAAAAAAAGAAGGAAGAAACAGTGAAAAAAACAAAGAAACAAACATCAGCATCATCGAGAACCCCATGTTTGAGGCAGTACAAGCACCCAAGACCTTGGTGATTTCAACTGCAGCCATGTTTAATTTTCAGGCCTTCTTATCCCATGCCTTAGTCACAAGAATTTGCAAGCAGCTACTTCAGGTTATTGCTCTCTTCCCTGTTCTCAAGTTTAGAGTTTCTAAATATAGCAAAAACAGGACAGACTTTCAACAGAGCCGCCTCCTTGCTCCTCAGATGTGCTAACTTGCCTTCAGCGTGTGTCCTTCTTTTTCAACTCACCTTTCCCAAAAAATCATTCCTGCTGACAAGATCCCAATCCCAGACTTCCACAATACACAGATTTTCTGTGGCTGACTCATCCAAGTCAAACTCAAAAGTCTCATTCCATCTGGGGTAGCAAGACTTTTTGATCACCTGAAGAAAGAAATAGGAAGAAAATTCCACTGTATAAGTCAGTGGTGGATAACTTTTTTGGGCTCCTATGCGTGCCCCCCCCCCTCATCGTGTTAATCCTGCCCCACAGCCCTTTTACCTGCACTGTGCATGCCTCCCAGTTGATTTTCGGTGCTTTTTTGGGTCCCAGAGGCTGGAGGGAAGCCACTGCAGCCTTTGTAGGCTGAAAAATGGGCCCGTTTCATCACTTCCGGTATTTCCGGAAATACAGGAAATGACAAAACGGACCTGTTTTGGCCTACAAAGGCTGCAGAGGCTTTCTCCTCTGGGAGGCCAAAAAAGGCCCGAAATCAGCTGGGAGGTCACAGTGAAAAGAGGTAAAGGGTAAAAGGCCTGGGGCTTGCATGCCCGCACAAATGGCTCTATGTGCCACCTGTGGCACGCATGCTACAGGTTCGCCATCACGGGTATAGGTAATCTTCAACTTACGGACACAATTGAGCTCAACATTTATGTTGCTAACCAAAACAATTGGGTGAGTTTTGCCCATTTTTTTAAACAAATTTTATTCAATTTTTAACAATTCTTTAAAACAGCTCTTTTCAGTAGACAGCATGTTCCCGGGTCGTCACTTTTACATGCAAATATGACAGTAAATCTATATTCATTTTAAACATTTGACTTCACTTCTATTCCATTTTAGCAGACAAAGGATCAAAGAAATTAATCCTAATCTCAAATCTTAATCTCAATCTGTATAGCCCCAGTTCATTTTTAATTGCAAATATATATATATTTTAAAAACTTCATTTATAAATCTTACAAATAACAATATATTTGCCCATCATATTAAAGATAAGGTTCATCCATATCTATCCTTTAATTATCTTCACATTGTTAATACTCTTTTATCATTTACAAAATTCTTTTGTCCGTCAGATTTGCCCTTTCATCACATATTCTCTCCATAATTCTAAATCCGTACAAATTTTAACACTAAAAGAATGAAAGAAAAAAACCTAGACTTGCCCCCTTTTACTACTTTGAAAGTGGCACCTCAGTGGTTAATATAGTAGCATAATCATAATCATTCCTTTAAAACGAAAGATAGAAAAAAGAAAAAAAAATAGGAAAAAGCTCCTTACAATATATCTCTAATCGATCGGGTTCTGCAACACATATCCCCTAAGATTTATTTATGGTTCCAAGATAATAATAAAATAACTAATCTTAGTTATTGACAAACCTCATTTTAGACATTTTCTAAAATCATTTCAATTAATTCAATTCATCTAATCATCATTTAGCTTTCTTTTGTAAATAAAAATGTGACCTTTTACCAGTAAAATTGTCAGTAACCCCTATTGTTTTACTTTATAATCAATATATTCTTATTACCATTTCTTCATGCAGAACCCCCTTTTAAATACGTTAGCCATTATCTCTATGCAAACAAGTTTTCTTTATTATGTATCTCCCGTGTCTCTCTATCTTTTGTTCTTGTTTCTTGTTCCTTCTCTCTCTTTTATCCCGCTATCCCCTTCTCAATCCAGTTTAAATCCTCTCTCTCTCTACCTTTCGCTCTCTATCCTTCTGGACCTTTCTAACATGCCTAATTTCATAAATGTTCCCTTTTTAATTACCTTCTTAGTTTCATTTTTGACCATCCTCCTTTCCCTTTTATTTGTATTAATCTTTGTGTTAGTTGTCTTCTTAAAATGGCTTTTAAACTGTGCTGACTTCCTTCTCCTCTATTATCCTGCTCCCCCCTTCTCTATCCAGTTTGAATCCTCTCTCTCTCTTTACCTTTCTGTTCCTTTCCTTCTGAACCTTTCTAACATGCTTAATTTCGTAAATGTTCCCTTTTTAGATACTTTCTTAGGTTCCGTTTTTTAGCCACCCTTCTTTCCCTTTTATTTGTATTAATCTTTATTAATTGTTTTAAGATGGCTTTCTCCTGTGCTGGCTCCACCTTTCCAAGGCTCCTTCTTCTTTATTCAGCATTTGAATGCCCATATTTTCTGCAACATGCCAAGTTAGTTCAGTCACTTCCTGTAACAGTTCTTTCATACTTTTAAACTCCATTTTTGATTCTTTGGATGACCACCAAAATTTTAATTTTCCTTATTTCTTCTTCTTTAAATTTTCTATGATCCTAACCCAGGTCCAGAGTCTATATCAATATCACCAATTAGTCCGATAGTCCGTCTTTGTGTATTCAAGCTTTCACTTTCTATGAGTCTTGCGTCTCTTTAAAATGTAACAACTCCAATCCACAAAGGAACAAGATAGTTTCTTACTTCTTTAGCTTCCAATTTTCTCCACAAAGTGGCACTTTCTGCACAGAGTCTTAACCCTTTCCTTTTATTTTGATATTCAAAGTTTTCCGAGCCCCAAACTTAAGTTCTTACGGCTTTTCTTCTTTCGGTTGAAGCCCCTTATAGCTGTCAAAAATATTTTACTTATTTTTCATCACGGAACTGCTTGCTTCTGTTTCTCTTTTTAAAAACTCATCTTTATCTTAATCCCGGGTGCCTTGATCTTACCATCCGATACTCGGTTCCTCTGCTGTCAACTTCTCTTTTTCCTCCTGCCAATCTTAATCCCGTTGAGACCTTGAGGTGGCCATTTCGGACCACCACTTCTTGGCGTCTTGGAGGGAAAAGACCAGACAAAAGAATGTGGCTCCCCTCACTCTGGCTGGCAGATTTCCTTTCTCCGCCGC
>CM019148.1:19160482-19175309 GCA_009733165.1 Naja naja | reverse complement strand
CACTCCAGAGGACACCATCCTCTGTTTGTACCCTGTAAGACCTAGGGCCTTTGATTTGGGTTATCTCAGCAGGAATCCATAATGGTTCACCCATGAGGTTCTTAGCATAAACAGAATCACCACAGTGAATGTGCTTTTCTAGTGGAATCTAGTGGTGCTGAGTGCGTAAATGGGATGAAGGCGGTCAAGGGGAGACCTGAGTTTCCTACCCATCAACAACTCTGCTGGGGATAAGTTAGTTGATGGGTTAGGAGTGATATGCTGGACACTGAGTAGTTTTCAACTTTCTCAGTGATGTCCCCAGGACCCAATTGCTGAAGTTTTTCCTTGGTAAAGCGTACCATGCTCAGCCCAGCCATTAGCCGAAGGGTGCCCAGGGGCTGTCAGGGCATGTCTGATACCCTGCTGTGCTAGATATGATTCAAAAAGGTTGGACGTAAATTGAGGACCATTGTCAGAAATGAGGACATCAGGTAACCCATGAGTTACAAAAGCCCTTAAACTGCTGACAGCTTTAGCTGTGGTTGATGCCATAGGGATAACCTCTAGCCATTTGGAATATGCATCTACTATAATAAGGAAAGTGTGCCCTCTGGTAGGGCCAGCAAAGTCAATGTGAATCCTGGACCATGGGCCCCTAGGACATTCCCATTCCTGTTAGGGGGCGAGAGGTGGGGCAGGTCTGACTTCCTGACAGTTGGGACAGGATGCAACCCAGTGTTCAACCATTTTGTCAATACCTGGCCACCATACATAACTCCTGGCCAATCCCTTCATTCTGACAATTCCCAGATGATCCTCATGTAACATTTCCAAAACCTCCTTTTGTAGTTTTGCAGGAATAACCACCCTGTTACCCCACAAAATACATCCTCTTAATACAGATAATTCAGTTTGCCTGGATTTAAAAGGTTGGGCAAGTTGAGGTAGATCTTGAAGTGGCCAACCTTTCTTAATCCAGCCTATAACAGGAGCCAATAAAGTGTCTTTGGCAGTCTCTCTGGCAATTTCAGCAGCGTGTACTGGAAGCTTGGCAACAGTTTCTAGAAAAAAGGTGTAAGTCTCAGGAGCAGGATCCTCAGTGTGTGAATGAAGTGGGCAGCGACTCAAAGCATCTGCATGCCCAATGTCTTTGCCAGGCCTGTGGATGAGTTTGTATGAATAAGCAGCAAGAAATTCAGTCCATCTCAGCATTCTTGGTGACAGGATCGTGGCGTTGGTTTGTCCCCTGCCAATGCCTAAAAGAGGTTTGTGATCTGTGACAATAGTAAATGTTCTCCCATATAAATACTCATGAATTTCTTGACAGCTGCAACAATTGCCAAGGCTTCCTTGTCCAGTTGGCTGTAATTTCTCTCTGCTTTAGTCAAGGTGCGAGAGTAAAATGCAATAGGGGCTTCCCTCCCGCTGGGAAGCCTGTGGCTCAAACCCCCCACTCCAAAGGGGATGCATCACAAGTCAGTACAACAGGCAAATTCTCAGAGAACTGTATCAGTACAGCATCAGACATGATTAGTCTTTTAATATTGTTAAATGCAGATTGTTCTTTTCTGCCCCAGACCCACACAGACTTTTTGTCTAGTAATCTGTGTAGTGGTTCTGCAATGGTTGCCTTCTGAGGTAGAAACATGTGATAGAAGTTAATGAGTCCCAGGAAAGCTTGCAAGTCTGTTTTGCATTTAGGCCTGGGGGCTTCTTTGATTGCCTGAACCTTGGCTTCTGTACCATGTTTGTCAATCATATAGTCTAAGAACTCTACCTTGTCAGTTCTAAATGTGCATTTTTCTTCTTTGACTTTTAACCCGCTTTTTTGAATCTGGTTAGGACTTCTCTCGAGTAACTGAATGTCATTTTCAGCAGAGATTAACACATCATCAAAATAAGGCACTACCCTGGCAGTCCTTGGAGCATTCTTTCCATAAGGCTTTGGAAGATGCCTGGTGCCACACTTACTCCAAATTGCAACCTTTTGCATTTGAAAGCACCTCTATGAGTCACAATGGTTTGGGCCTCTGCAGCGGCATCATCAACTGTTAACTGTTGATATGCCTGGGCCAGATCCAATTTGGCAAAGACTGTGCCCCGCCAAGAGAGTGTAATAAATGATGCACCACTGGAACTGGATATGCGCTCTGTTGTAGTGCATGGTTCAATGTCCCCTTGTAGTCTCTGCAGATTCTCACAGACCCATCAGCCTTGACTAGTGTGACTATGGGTGTCTCCCACCTGGAGTGGTCAGTGGGCTCTAAAACCCTTGAGCTATTAATGTATCTAATTATGCATCAATTTTTTTCTTTAAGGCAAATGGGGCCCTTCTGGGCTTTAAACAGATTGGTGGCACCTTTGGATCTAGATTGAAAGTGCTAGGGGTACCCAAGTACTTGCCTAATCCATCGCTGAAGACCTCTGGAAACTCAGACTTCAAGGCCTCTTCCCATTCAGTGTTGCTCACGTGATTGATGCCAGTCAACTCGATGCCCAGCGGGTTGAACCACTCAAGTCCCAGCAAACTTGGGCGATTCTTGTCCACGATGGTCAGGGACAGGTGTTTGGTGTGGCCTTTGAACTTCCGTTGAATTCTCTTGTTCCAACTACTGGAATCTTGTTCCCTTGGTAGTCTTTAAGAGTCAGCACTTGCTTCTTGAAATGATTCTTCTGAATGTTTGGGAATAGTCTGTGAATAGTGTCCCATGACACCATAGATAATATGAGCCTGAGTCCACTTCCATTTGGCAAGGCCTTCCTTCAATAAGTACCTTGACATGTACTTTTCTGTTATTTGAAAAATGACCAATGGTGACTGTTTCATGAGTTTCATTCTTCCCATTTGCTTCTGTGCTGCACCCCATTTTCTCACTGAGATTGTTGGGCTTGAATTCTTTGTCTTGGTTTGCAGGAAATTTCCTTCTGTTGGGTGGAGTTCTGGATGATTTGCAGACTCTTGCTAGGTGTCCTCTTTTTTTTTTTTTTTTTCAAATGGTGTCTAAAAACTTGCATTCAGTGCGGGGGTGGCTTCCCCCACAACCTCTGCAGTAGAAATCTTGCCTCTTTCTATCCAGGTTTTTCTTTTTCCGCTCCATTCTGAGTCTGTAAATTCCCTCTTCCACCTCACTGCAATCTGATTCAGAATCTAGGTCATCACAATGGTTTGTGGTAGACTTTTCCCCATCAGAATGGCTCGTGGCCCTGTTCATCTTCCTCATGGCTGCTGCTGAGGACTTGGTAGCTTCTGCTGAAGAGGCTTCTTCTATGGCTTCTTTTAGCGTGATCTTAGGTTTCATTAATAACTTGCTCTGTAATACCTTGTCTTTAAGGCCCAGAACAAATCAATCGCATGGCCTCTTCTAAACTGTTTAATTCACATGCACCCCCAATGTCTCTTAAACTTGCCACGAAGTCGTTTACATTTTCATTTTCCCCTTGATCACGACGGTAAAACTCGTGTCTCTTAATGAGGCAAGATACTTGTGGCGTAATGGGCTCTTAACAGCTTTTCTAAGTCAGGCCAGTCCATTACCTTCACGTCTGCAGCTCCCGCCAATGCCTTCACCATCTTGAAAACTGCGGACGCGTGCGTAAGAAAGACCGCCCTCTTCCACTTCGAAATGTCGGCTAGATCGTTTCCTTCCAGATACATTTGGAAACTATCTGCATCGACTCCCAGTCTTCTGCCATCGGATTGAACAGGGCTGGGGGTGTTCAGCGCAGCCATCTCTCTCTTCTTCTGTTCGCGTTGCCTTCTCTTCAGGGAATATCCCACCTTCGTTGCCAGTGTTAAGTTTGCATGAAGAGGCGGACACGGAGTGCTTCAGCTCTTAAGTTTATTGTTTCAGCTCAGAACGGACCTGCTTTGGCTGGGCTGCGGCTGCTACTTATAGCCAGCAGCCGCGGTTGACAGCCAATCAGAGTGCAGGGTTTTCCCGCACTTTTAAACCAATCATTTCTAACATTTTACAAGAACAGTTCAAACTAAACCAATGACTTCAAACCTGCATACATAACAGATGAGATGTTGTTGGGGATCCCATACTATGGGAAAGAGGGTTTGCCTAGAACTGAGTTAACAGACAAAATTGTGAGAAAATATATTCTTGAATTGTCCCAATCTCTTTCTCTTTTAAGACAAAAGGGATACTTGCAAACGCCACCCTTGGACTTTGTTGTACATCAATTTAAGGCAGGACAGTGGGTTTTGATAAAATCCTGGAAGGAAAAAAAAAAGACTAAATGAACTGGTGAGCGATATCCTTACCTGGGATAGTGGTACATTCCTTTTCTATTTAGGACTGAGTGGTTGCTGATGTTATTTTCCCAACTTAAAATAACAGCCACAGAACAAATCCCACTGCTAAATTTACCTGATATGCTGGTCTTATAATTGTCTTGAGACTGGTGTAAATACTAAATGTTTGGTGGGAGTTGGGAAATTACGTTGAGTGAAGACTTTCACAATAGAAAGGAAGGAGAGGAACTTTCTATCAAACTTTTAATGGGACCAAAGTGGCCTAAGAACATGTGAACAATTTAGGAACCTTGAAAAGCAAACGACCACCACCAAAACCAGAAGTGTGATTGCCACTAGCCCCTAATAAATGGGAAAAGCTAACTCCAGCATCAATAGCCAGAGTTGGGAGATCAATATTAATTGGTAAAGCAGAAGATAAGAATTTAGGAAAAATGCTGAGCTTAAAATATAACTAGTAGAAATATAAGTTCTCTATGCAACTTATTACAGGAAAAAGCATTTTTTTGCAGATAAAACATCAGGAGGTTGCAACACAGACAACAACCCAGGAGATTACAGCACCACACCCAGGACGTCACAACAATAGAACTCAGAAGGTCATCACACAGCCCATTACCCAGGTCGTTACAACACAAAGGGCTGAGAGACACACAGCCAGCACCTCAGCCACACAAGGTCTCAGAAAAAAGCCATCCAATCTGCATACATCAACTCCACAAACCAATCAAAAAGCAACAACACATCCAACTCTGGAGTTTAAAAGGGAGAAACAGCCACGGTCACACACTTCTCCCAGGAGAACGAAGCTGAAGACACCAGCCTGAAGATGACGGAAACGTTGCCAAGGTATTCTCAATCTTACGGGACAAGACCCGAATACACCAAGACCTACATACCTTTACCCGTGAAAATCTACGAATATATATATATATATAGGTCTTGGTGTATTCAGGGCGGCTAACATTAAAACAGCACAAAGTTTACATAAAAAACAAATTAAACCAACAAGTCAGAATAAACAATAAAACATTAAAACATTAAAAACTAAAACAGTTTAAAAAAACCCCACCCGGGTCATTCCAGGCCGGCCTGTTGAAACAACCAGGTCTTCAGGTCCCGGCGGAAGGAGCGGAGATCAGGGGCCAAACGGAGATCCACGTGGAGCTGGTTCCAAAGGGTGGGCGCTCCCATGGAGAAGGCCCTAGCCCTGGGGACCGCCAGCCGACAATGCCTAACCGACGGTATCCCAAGGAGGCCCCTCCTGTGGGAGCGAACAGGGCGATCGGCACATGATGCTGGCAGGAGGCGTTCCTGCAAGTACCCTGGACCCAAGCCATTTAGGGCTTTATAAGTTGTTACTAGCACCTTGAAACTAACCCAGGAGGCAACCGCAACCAATGCAGGTCACAGGAGGGGGGTATAACATGCAGTATCGGGATACTCCCATCACAGCCCGTGTGGCCGCATTCTGCACCAGTTGTAACATCCAGGTAGTTCGCAAGGGCAGCCCCATATAGAGAGCATTACAGTAGTTGATTCTAGAAGTGACGACCGCATGAGTGACCTGTTCGAAGGGCATCTTGGCTCAGGTAAGGGCGAAGCTGGCGAACCAGCCGAACCTGGGCAAAAGCCTCCCTGGCCACAGCCCCCACCTGCTCCTCCAAACTGAGCTGTGGATCCAGGAGGACACCCAGATTCCTCACCCTCTCCACGGGGGGCAACACCTCTCCCCCCATGACCAAAGATGGAACATTGCCTGAAAACCGAGATGCCGGTAAGAACAGCCACTCCGTCTTGGTCGGGTTGAGCCGGAGCCTATTTCTCCCCATGCAGACCCGTACCGCCTCCAGGCACCGGGACATCACAGAGAGAGCATCGGTTCTCCATTCTAAGATCCTAAGCATTGTTGCGGCTTCACTTAGTGACTGTGTAAGAGTATATTCATGAACTGGAATAGAGCATGGTAACAAGGCTAGCCAATGACTAGGCATAGCAACTAAATCAGTCAATGTGGATAGTTTGGAAACTGAAACTAAAAGTAGCCGAGGCGTGGCTCTGTATTAAACTCTGCAGCTATGTTGACCTCTGAGTCTGTCTATGGAAGATGAAACTTGCTTGCTTGCTGAAGACTGGAGCTGTGCTCTGAACTTGCAACATGTTTCTGTTTGAGTTTGCTCCATATTGGAGAAATCTACAACTGGTTTGTAAAATCTACTTATGTTTATAAAGATGTTAAATGAAGCATCAGCCATCTATGTTTATTTTTTCTGGTGCTGAATTATCGCTGCAAAACTCTCAATAGACTGCACTGCTTAACAACTGAGTTGCTGATGCCAATTTGGTCGCTAAATGAGAACTACCAGTATTTCTAGATCCTATTTATTTATTTATTTATTTTGTTTGTTTGTTTGTCAAGCATGCATGAGAAAACAAGTATAAGTATGAACATAACATATAAACATGTAAGTATAAACAGGTATAAGCATATGCATAATAAATGAGTACGAATAAATGGATAAATGGGAACAGTAGGACAGGAACGGTAGGCACACTGGTGCGCTTATGCATGCCCCCTTACAGATCTTTTTGGTGGGGTGGAGTGCCTTAAGTTCAGGAAACCTTCCTAAAAAAGGACAAAACCTATTTTTCCCAGGCTGAGTGCCCCTGAAGTACATCCCCCACCCGTGCAAGGAACAGCAACTCAACCCATAATTTCTCTTTTGTACCCATGCCAGCCTTTCAGAACCAAGCAGGAGATCCCACTTTGGTTTCCATTAAATTTATGGCTTTGCCTTATGCAGCAGAAACCCAGCGGCTGCATAATAACCCATAACACAGCCTGGAATTAAAAAATGTCAAAGTGTTTTGCTTTTGTCAGGGGCCCTCAACACAAATGCCCCTCCTCTGCACCCAGCCCTAAAAGCCGGCTTTTCTGGCTGCTTCCCAGGAAGCCGAGGTCACAAAATGAAAAGGTTCGCAAAGTGCCGTTCATCAGGGATTTAATTTAGTGCCAGGCGACCAGTGCCCACGTAAGGCTGCTGCGTGACTCACCGCCACATAAGTGGTGAGTCAGACCCATTCAGTATTGTGCGGTGGTGTGTGTGTGTGTGGTTTTTAAGGCTCCCTTTGTGTAAAGAAGGCTTCTGCACAGATGGTGTCATGTTGTAACCTTGTGTAATGGAATTTCGTGATACCTTCCCATGGGAAGGGATATAACAGAGAGTGCCAAAATACCCATTTTCTATTCAGGCATTTGGAGTGCAAAATCTAGAGATGCTAAAAGTATCGTTCAGCATTACTCAGCAGTATTTTCTGCACGTTCCACACGGTTTCCATACAGTTCATGCATTGAGGCCAAAAGCAGGGTGGTAGAATAACAGAATAACAGAGTTGGAAGGGACCTTGGAGGTCTTCTAGTCCAACCCCTGCTCAGTCAGGAAGCCCTATACTATTTCAGACAAACGGTTGTCAAATCTCTTCTTAAAAACCTCCAGGGTTGGAGCACCCACAACTCCTGAAGATAAGTCATTCCACTGATGGTTCTGTCAGGAAATTTCTCCTTAGTTCTAAGTTGTCAAACCTTTACTGGATACCAGCATTCAAATATTTATCAGATGCTCACATTCAAACATTAAAAACTACTATATGTTAATTGTCAAATCCTGAATATAATACCTGCATCATCTGTTTGCAAGATTTAGAAACAGAACATTCAATTTAGAAGATCTATGATAGATTTAACTCACTTAGAACTCAAAGCAGCCCTCTAAATAATGGAAAAAGGAAAGTACCTTATTTCACCATGAGCTTCCATAAAAACTGTGGGGTGTTGTTATAATTGTTGCTTTTTAACGAAACAATATACCTCTGCCATTTTGACATAGTAAATGATAACAGGGATAATAGCTGCATGTTCTTCAGCTTGCATAATTAATGTTTCACAACATTAGCCTGTGCTGATTTAAGGGAATTTTCAAACCGTTTCCCAAGCTGATTTTAGATCACAATACAGAATAACAGCCTAGGAAAGTCACAAACTTCACCTTTTTGGTTTAAAGCCTCTGATAAAGAGAAAATTGGATAGCTGAATGAACAATCGTTATTCAGAAAGAAAAGCAAGGAAAAATTTCTGTCTGTGAGGAATAGGAATTACAGACCAATATACTGTGAAGCAGTGTTTCTCAATTTGAGCAACTTTCAGATGAGTGGACTTCAACTCCCAGAATTCAGCCAGCACATGCTGTATTGGTCTGTAATGCCTATTTTGCTTATGTTAGTGAAATGTAACCACCATGAAAAAGGAATGAAGTTGATGCTTAAGGAACAGTAGTTGCTCAAATGAAGACTCAAATCGAGTCTAATAAAGGAAATCCTTGACTTAAAACCGTTTGTTTAATGCAGTGGTAGCATTCAAATTTTTTCACTACCGGTTCTGTGGGCATGGCTTGGTGGACGTGGTGTGGCTTGGTGGGTGTGGCAGGGGAAGTTTAGTGCAAAATTCCCATTCCCTCCCCAGCCCACTAACCTGCTTTCCAGCTCCGTTCTCCTGTGCAGGGCAACAAAAGAAGACCCAGCCGGTCAGCTGGGACTCGGGAGGCAGAGAATAGATGGGGGCGGGGCCAGTCAGAGGTGGTATTTGCTGGTTCTCTGAACTACTCAAAATTTACGCTACTGGTTCTCCAGAACTGGTCAGAACCTGCTGAATACCACCTCTGGTTTAATGGCTGTTCAAAGTTACAATGACGCTGAAAAAAGCGACGAGTAACCATTTTTCACATCTACAGCCATTGCAGCATCCCCATGATTAGTGATTAAAATTCAAACGCCTGGCAACTACCTTGTACTTAGGATGATTGCAGTATCCCAAAGTCATGTGATCTCTGTTAGGTATTTGCATACTTACCTGTGATTGGTTGAGCCACGGAAGCGGGAAAACAAACAGGCGTCACTGGCTGAAGCCGCGGACAGCTCCCCTGTAAAAGGAGCAGCCGCGGGTCGGTTTCCTCAGTCTGCACAGAAGAAAATTAAGAGTTTACTTGATCTGAGCATCCTGCATCTTCACTCCGCCCACGATCTAACAATCTCCTTTTGTGACCTTCTGAGAAGCAAAGTCAACGGGGAAGCCAGATTCACTTAACAACTGTTAACTGCATGCTCTGGAAAGTCCAGGTGTCTGGAAGCTGGCATAAAAATTCATACATCAAAGTGTTGGAAGTTAAAAACCACCCTTCTTCTAGAAAAATGAAATATTTTAGGATATATTAAAAAGGCAGAATATTTCCTCAAAAAAGAAAAGTAGAAACCCAGAGGGGCAGAAACTCAGCCCTCCCACCACCTTTGTTAATGGGCCATTAAGGCCTGAGCCAGTCTATTCTACATAACAAAGATCCATCTTCTTCAGGCAGAGCCATTTAATTGCCCTTCATTGCATCACCCAGGAAGTTTCAACCAAAGTTAGCATGTAGACAACCTACAAAGTTACCCCTGCATGGCCCCATGGGAGTCTAACAAGCAGTCAGGATACATTTCTTGCCACAGGAACAAGAAGCGAGTTCAAAGCCCAATAGAGGGTTATAAATATATCTCACTCTCCACTCCATGTGGTCAGCTACCTAGAATTACACACAGAGGTGGTATTCAGCAGGTTCTGACCAGTTCTTCCTGATACTCCCACATTACACCCCTCCTGCGTGAGCTGCATTGGTTGCTGGCTGCCCTCTGAATGAGATTCAAGGTGCTCATGTTAACATATAAAGTCCTGCATGGCTTGAGTCTGGGGTACTTGCGGGAAAGTCTCCTACCAGCATCGACATCCCTTCGCCCTGTACGCTCCCACAGACAGGGCCTCCTTGAGGTGCCGTCGGCCAGACAGTGTCAGCTGGTGACCCCCAGGGGTAGGGCCTTCTCTGTGGTAGCACCCACCCTGTGGAACCAGCTCCCTTTGGGGCTCCGATTAGCCCTGGACCTCTGTTCCTTCCGCCGCGACCTTAAGACCTGGTTTTTTTCAGCAATCCGGCCTGGACTGAAGTGGAGTGGGGATGGGTTTTTTAACTGTTTTTAGATTAGTTTGTGGGTTTTAAAATCTATTAGGTTGCCCTCCGGGTGAGATTCAAGGTGCTGGTTTTAACATTCAAGGTCCTGCATGGCATGGGTCCCGGATACTTACGAACGACTCCTCCCAGCATACCAACCGCCCTGTACGGGCCCACAGGCGGGTCTCCTCAGGGTCCCATCTGTCGCTTAAGCGGAACCCGGGAGGGCCTATTCTGGCAGCCCCGCTTTATGGAATCTTCTTCCGCTGGAGCTCCGTTGGCTCTCGATCCGCACCTTCCGCCACGAGTTAAAACCTGGCTGTTTTACAATCTGGGCTATGTTGACTCTTGGGGTTTTGTTTTAATATGGGGGTTTTAAATTGCTTATTCGCTTATAACCTGTTTAATATAGTTTTAAGTAATTTATCGTTGTATTGTATTTTAGTGTGAGCCTCGAGTCCCTTGGGAGAGGGGCAGCATATAAGTCGAATAAATAAATAAATAAATAAATAAATAAATAAATAAATAAATAAATAAATAAATAAATAGGGCTTAATGTTTAATAGTGTTTTTCTAACTTATTTGTATTGTATTTTAATGTTGTGAGCGCCCTGAGTCCTCAGGAGAAGGGCGCATATAAATCCAATAAAATCAAATCAAAAAATCAAATCAAATTCTGGAAAACCGGTAGTGGAAATATTTGAGTAGTTCGGAGAACCACTGGTAACCTTCCCAAGGAGTGGGGAGGCGGATGGAGATTTTGCTATATCCTTCCCTTGGAGTGGGTGGGAATAGAGATTTTGCAGTATCCTTCCCCTGCCACACCCACCAAGCCACACCCATGAAGCGATGCCTCGCTCACCAAGCCACACCCACAAAACTGATAGTAAAAAATTTGAATCCCACCACTGATCACACATGCTTGGTGGTTCTGCTTCACCATTAAGCCATTTTTCCAATCAGCCTAGTGTGTTTCTTCTCACTTGGAACTGAACCCAGATGGACATTTCTTCCAACAGAAGTACATGCATGTCATTTGATGAACGGCCCCTCCTCACCAGTGCTTTTGCCTTAAGTTGCTCTCCCCAACCCCCATTTTCCATCCTCCCCCTCCCCAAACAGCCCTTTCCCATTTTTCCTCCAAAAGCAACTAAGCATCTCTCCTCACCGCAGGGTTATTACATTTCCCCACCTGTCTTTGAGTGGGCAGAAAACTCCAGCAGCGTGAAATCGGCAGCCTCCATTGCCAAGTCCTACTGTGCTTCTCTGACTCCTCATTAAGGCAAGTGACAGATTTTGGGTACCTGGAGGGTGCCCTGATGTAGGGATGAAACAAGAGAAGGAACCAATTTAATCCTGCTGGATCTAAGCCTGCCTAAGCCTGCCTGGACAGTTTATTTTTTCCATTTTGCTTTCTTATTAGACTTTTACCTTCAAAGGTCATGTTGTACCCCTGGAACTTAATCACGAAACAATGAGACACTCTTTGCTAAAATAGCCCAGCTTGGCAGCTCGACTCACCTACGCCATGTGGTCATCTGAGCCCTCATTGCTCAATCCTGTTTCTTGGCTGGAGAGAAATTTCTACAGCCTGATATTTATCACAGGCCCCCTAAAAAACTACCCACTGTGTGGGCAGGTTAATCATGAACTCCTAGGAACACATATACCCATCTTTGCCTGACAGGTACAAAGATAAATATTATTATTAGATTAGATCTCATATGCAGTGGTTATGCATGCAGGTACCTTGTTTAGCAACCACAATTGGGACTGGTCGCTAAGTGAAACCATGACTGCTCCTTGCTTCAGTTTCCCTTTGCTTTATTTATTTATTAATTGGTCTTATATGTCACCCTATCTCCCAAAGGACTCAGGGCGCCCACATAAAAACATCCAATACAAAAGTTAAAAGAATTAAAAGATAATTAAACTAATTAGACCAGATAAAGTATTTAAAACCCAATCAACATGACATTTAAAACTAACCCCTCAGTCCAGGCCGGTTTGTTCGAATAACCAAGTCTTTAGGTCATGGAAGGAGCGGAGGTCAGGGGCCAATCGTAGCTCCAGGGGAAGCTGGTTCCACAAAGTGGGCGCCCCCACAGAGAAGGCCTTCCCCAGGGACTGCCAGCCGACATTGTTTGGCTGATCGGTACCTCAAGGAGGCCCTGTCTGTGAGCGGCACCGGGCAATGGGTATTCGATGCTGGCTTTACCAATGTGGTTATGGTTATTAATGGGAGCTAGTTGTAAAGTTACTTTTTCATCACCACTGTAACAGCAAATGATTGCTAAACAAGATGGTTGCTAAACAAGGGATATCTGTAGCTTCATTTTGAAGATTAGAACATAAATATAATTGTTCTTTTAAGAATAACCAGTGGCTCCCCAGATGTTACTAAAGGATCACTCCTGGTACGTACAGTCAGCATGGCAAAATTGTAGATGATATTGGAGTTCTCAATCAGCAACATCTGGAGAGCTATCAGTTTCATTGTTTGCTAGTTGTTTTCCAGCTCCATTTCAGATGCTTATAACAGCATATAAGGCCTTACAAATTTTAGACTCAGAAAAATATAGGACTGCAAGCTTATTTGGGCTTTGTTTCACTTTCCTAGGGGGTCTTTCCTACCCCTAAGTAAATATGTTCTCCATCTATTCTTCATTCAGTAAAAATCTTATACCAGACAGAAGCCTGCTATCCTCCAATCCTTACGCTTATTGCAGAAGTGCCAACCTCGCCAACTTTAAGACTTGTGGACTTCAACACCCAGAATTCCCCAACCACTAGTTGGGCTGGCTGAGGAATTCTAGGAACTGAAGTCCACAGGACTTAAAAGTTGCCAAGATTGGACACCCTACTCTGTTGCCTCTGACCCTAGGCACTGAAAGTCACCTGACTTCCTTCCAATGTGGCAAAACTTGGAATATTTTACATACCTTGAGGCATTGGTACCATAGAGTCGGGTGCAGTGGTTAGAATGCAGCACTGCAGGTTACTTTGCTGCCTGCCGCTGCCTGCAATTTGGCAATTCAAATCTCACCAGGCTCAAGGTTGACTCAGCCTTGCATCCTTCTGAGGTGGGTAAAATGAGGACCCAGATTGGTGGGGGCAATATGCTGACTCTGTAAAACTGCTTAGAGAGGTCTGTAAAGCACTGTAAAGCGCTATATAAGTCTAAGTGCTATTGCTATCCCTTGGACAGTATTGTAATAAAGGGAGAATAATCTAGTTTTAATACCAGCACAGCTAAGGACAACTCAACCCAGGCTCACTAATGAGAAGAAGCAATATCACAGGTGGAAAAGTGATACTGCCAGGACAAGTTTGTGTTATGGTTGGATACACCATCAGTGAGCAGCCTCTTCCGTTCCTCTGTGGATATGCTTGGCATCAATGCCGTTCAGAAACTATTCCTCCAGGAGGCTTAATGTGCTGGTGACAGACCTGGCAGTTGAACTCTTAGCTTGGTTAGTTTAGGTAGGGTGTGTGTGTTTGTGTGTATGTGTTTGTATTTGGTTAAAGAACAAAAGACAATGTATAAAGAACACTCCAACACATTATGTCATTTCACTTTACTGTCATTACAAGTAGGATTCATTTTGAGCAGTTGAGATCATAACCCAAGACAATCCTAATATTTGTACTAGTAAAATAAATTTTCCTTAAATCAACTTCAGCTCCTAATGACAAAATGTACTTATTCACGTATTTTACTTAGCAACCACACAGTAATGGTTTGTCCTCTTCTGGGATGTCTTTCCACTTGCCAATCTGGTCCACAGCCCTAGGATTCACAGTCTCTCTCCTCCTATGGCTTGTTCTTTGCATCAGCCATAGTTGGTTGAATGTTGTTTACTCACTGATACGTTATTCCTAATAATCTCGTAGGAGAATCCAAGAGGAACATCAGTTATTTTATTCAGTGCATCAATGATGGTGCTGATTGGAGAAGCAAAACTATAATTCTGAGCCATAAGATCTTCCAAAGTTGCAGCCTGATATGGATTTCCTGTGAATGAAGGTATCCGAAATCTTGGAGAAGCCACTGCTTTCACATTAGCTTTCCAAAGAGAAGCAATATTACCCACTCTCTTAGATTTTGTTTTTTCTTTTAGGACCCTGTAATCCCTATATTTGAGGCACTGAATGGAGCTGCCATTGGCCAGATGCCCTTCCTGATGCCTTTCTGCAGCATATATTTTCTCTTTGCACCCTGATAAACATCTGTTGCTACCTAGGATTGAACTCTCAACCTTCCGAAGGGAGATGAGCAACTTCACCTCTGGGCCTCTTAGATGACTGCTCCAAAATTCAAGTTGTGTTCCGCTGAGTGAGAACTACATTGATTGCCAAGATCTTTAATGCAACTTAGTAAAACATAATATTGAAAACTCTAAGACACAATTCCCAACCAACAGGGAACCATTTAAGGCAGAATGCCTTTGAAATGCCTCTGTCTCATGGCTCCAGCATCTGGATGGAGAACTCTTCTCAAACCACCTTCTCCAGGTCCTCCTCAGGTTCTCACACCTGCAAGCCGGAG
>CM019148.1:18858750-19159482 GCA_009733165.1 Naja naja | reverse complement strand
ATCCAAGAACCAGTGATCAGGTGGCAAGTAGGTAATGGGACAAACCATTTCCCAATTGTTTCTTTCATGTTTTTTTTGTTTGGGGAGAAGCTGAGTGGCAGAAGAGAGGCCATGAAGGCAAACAGGTGCAGTCTATTTTTCAAAGCGGGTTGGTATACAGTCCTAGCAAATTAACATTTTATTATCAATTGTCCCATGCACAAGATCCCTGAAAGGAGGCGGGGAGCAGAAAACAGCCTCTATAAAAGATTGTCCCTACTTCAAATCACTGCCACCAACTGTCATTTAAGATCCTCATAAAAGTGTGTTGGTTGTTGTTGTTTTAATTTAATTGTTTTTCTATTCATTTCTATTTCTACTTACTATTTTCTAATTGTTTTGCTAGTCGTTTCCGCTCTAGGGGTGGTGCTCTCTCCGTTACAAAGCAAAGAGCCAGCACTGTCCGAAGACGTCTCTATGATCATGTGGCCGGCATGACTAAACGCCAAGGCACACAGAACGCTGTTACCTTCCCACCAAAGTGGTCCCTATTTTTCTACTTGCATTTTTACATGCTTTCGAACTGCTAGGTTGGCAGAAGCGGGGACAAGTAATGGAGCTCACTCTGTTACGTGGTGCTAGGGATTCGAACCGCCAAACTGCCAGCCTTTCTGATCGACAAGCTCAGCATCTTAGCCACTGAGCCACCATGTCCCTTTAGGAAGATTGGGAGGGTATAAATATTTTCAGTAATAACAATAACAACCCAGCAGATGGCAGCACATGGTCAATTTATTTGAGAACATAAGCAAAAGTAGGCTTAGTAATTTGAGATAGATCAGGGAATCCCAATTGTAAGAGGTGTGGGCAGCTGGAAAGGCATCCTGGGAGACTGAACAGCAAGCCATTTCTTTAACTTTGCAAGAAAAATGTGTACCTGTTAAGTCAAACTGATTTTGTTGGGAGTTTTTTTTTTCTTTTAAAAATCATCATTATCACCATCGCCGTCTTGACCCAATATAAAGCACATGCATATATCCATATAAGCAACTGTTGTTTGAGTTTATTATTAATGCTTATTGTTTGCATTTATTGCTTGTGTTTTATCCTTGAAAGCCACCCAAAATTACATATATGAGATGGGTAGCTACATAAATCAAATCAAATCATTAAATACATCTGTTTTGCCATTGGTTTGCATCCAATGCCTAGTGTGGTCAAGAGGACCCACTGCCCATCTCTCTCACAAACTGCTTTTCCTGGCAGACCCCCGCTCATCTTATAACATCTTGTTGGAAGAAAATCCAGTCCGTTTCCAATCTGGGAGAAAACACTGGAAATAAAATGGAGGCTGACTGGCTGCAAGGAATTATTTATTTTGATTTATTTGGATTCCAGAAACTTCATTGACAGAAGCCTATTTCTGGGGTGGCTGACCCCTTGGCTTAGGAATGGATGGATTTTTATAGGGTTTTGAGATGCTCCAGGGCTTGTGCAATGTAGCGAGCCTTGTGCCTTTGCTATTCTAAAAGGTGGTAAGTAAATCCTATTATATCCTAAAGGTCATTTCTTGTTCTTAGAATTTAGGTGGGGATATACATTTTAATCCCACCAACTCCAACCTTCTGTGTGTTTTGTTTATGAATAAATTGGCCCAGTCTTCCTTAATGGGTACAAAATATCCCTCTCTAAAGACTTGAGGCTTCTGCTGGAGGCTATTAAGAAAGATTGGGGCTGCTTTCTGCCTTTAAGAACATGTTTTCTCTGTTTCTCTATTCTATTCTGCCCAGGGGTGGGCTTCAAAAATTTCAGCAATGGTTTCTCTGCCCGGTTGCTGGATGGGTGTGGCCATGGTGGGCGTGGCCTAGTTGGCCTCCTGCACCACAGCGGGGGGCCTGTTTTCACCCTCCCCAGGCTCTGGAGGCTTTCCCGAGCCTCTGGGAGGGCAAAATAGCCTCCCCAGGCTCCTGAGACCCTCTGGAGGCAGGAAACAGCCCATTTCTGGCCTTCTGGAACTTCCAGGAGGCCTGTTTTTTGCCCTCCTCAAGCCTTCGCGTGGCTCTCTGCACTTACCTGGCATCCAAAATGGCGCGTGGAGACTGGGGAGGCGGGCAGGGCCAACCACGGGTAGGATTTGGCGTTTTCTGAATTGGCTACAGGGTTTCTGCCGAACCTGGGTGAACCCGTAGCAGCCCACCCTTGATTCTGCCTCTTTTAATATTAAGAATAAATAATATTGTAATCTGGGAGGAGAGGCTTCCTACAATCTCCACCAAGGTGCCTTTATAAAGATGCAGGCAGGTGGCCCTGCCACCTCACAGTGTGTCACCCTGAGGACTCTCTCTAATGAGTCAAATCAAATGCCCAGGAGTCTCCTAAGAGCATGTGGGAAGGGCAGGGGTGGAGGTCTGGCCCCAGTGTGACTCCTTACCATGCTTAACGATAAGAGTTGCATAGAACCAAGATGGGCGGCATACATCTAATAAATAAGCGGTAAAGATGACTCTGCAGTGATCTAACGACAAAGGAAGACAGTCTCTGCTTTGTGGTGCAGTGACTCATCATTAATTACGCAGCCACTTTTTCCCAAGCATTGCCAAAACGTTAAAAAATAAGCATCCATTCACACATTGCACCATGTGGCTTATTGGTTTGGGCTTGGGTATTGTGGGAGCCCAACCATTTACTGAACACATAAATGAAAAGTTAATGAAAAAGTAGTACTGTTCTTGTTATGAAGGATTGGATTCAAGAGATATGTTTTCAAAAGGCATTTTTATCTACTAGGTACTTCTTTCTGTGACACAGCTGTTATGATTTCCTCTAATATTAGAGAATTGTTATTTTTTTATTTATGTTTCCCCTTTGGGTAGATTTAGATATCTCTCTGACAGTTGATTGATATGTGACAAAACTAGATAATTCCACCTTTTCTGGTTTTATTTGTGTTTTGTTTATAGTTTCTCATGCACTTCCTTTCCATTTTTTGTATTTTTTTTCTATTTCTTTCTGAAAACTCATTAAGATAAAACATAATAAATAACCCAGGCTAAAGCAAGTCACGGCTTTGTACAATGGGTCTCTGCCAATGCTTTACCAATAGATAGGTCCCAGTGTTATTATCAAAAGGCAGCTATTCTTCCTTTCCTTTAGGTGTGTACTGTAGAGAAAACGCCATAGATTCTGGTCTACTTCCAGCCAGGAGAAAGGCACTGGAAACAAAATGGAGGCTGAATGCAAGGGAAGGTTTATTTGGTTCCCAGAAACTTCAGTGACAGCAGCATGTTTCTGGGGTGGCTGACAAAACGGCTAAGCACATAGATGGATCTTTATAGGGTTCTGGGTTTTGTGTTTGAGATGCTCCAGGGGTTGTGCAATGTAGTGGGCTTTATGTCTTTTACTATTTCAATGGTGGAGGGTTAATCTTATTATGTCCAAAGGTCATGTCCTGTATTTGGGTGGGGAATGCAAATTCTTAATCCCATCAGCTCCAGCCTTCTCGGGGAGCTGTGGCTGAAGGTGTTTCGTTTGTGAGTAGTTTGGCTCAGTCTTTCTTAATGGATACAAAAATTTCTAAAGGCTTGAGACTTCTGCTTGAGGCTTTCTGTCTTTAGAGCATGCTTCTCCATTTCTCCTTTTGGGAATATAATATTCTTGCCTCTTTTAACATTAAGAATTAAGAATATTTTAATCAGGGAGGGGATTCCTTCCTACAGTACTAAGAAAAAAGAAGGAAAAACAGTGAAAAAACAAAGAAACAAACATCAGCATCATCGAAACCCCATGTTTGAGGCAGTACAAGCACCCAGACCTTGGTGATTTCAACTGCAGCCATGTTTAATTTTCAGGCCTTCTTATCCCATGCCTTAGTCACAAGAATTTGCAAGCAGCTACTTCAGGTTATTGCTCTCTTCCCTGTTCTCAGTTTAGAGTTTCTAAATATAGCAAAAACAGGACAGACTTTCAACAGAGCCGCCTCCTTGCTCCTCAGATGTGCTAACTTGCCTTCAGCGTGTGTCCTTCTTTTCAACTCACCTTTCCCAAAAAATCATTCCTGCTGACAAGATCCCAATCCCAGACTTCCACAATACACAGATTTTCTGTGGCTGACTCATCCAAGTCAAACTCAAAAGTCTCATTCCATCTGGGGTAGCAAGACTTTTTGATCACCTGAAGAAAGAAATAGGAAGAAAATTCCACTGTATAAGTCAGTGGTGGATAACTTTTTTGGGCTCCTATGCGTGCCCCCCCGCCCCCTGCGCATGCGTGCGCAATCCTGCCCCCCACCGCCCTTTTACCTGCACTGTGCATGCGCGCGCCTCCCAGTTGATTTTCGGTGCTTTTTTGGGTCCCAGAGGCTGGAGGGAAGCCACTGCAGCCTTTGTAGGCTGAAAAATGGGCCCGTTTCATCACTTCCGGTATTTCCGGAAATACAGGAAATGACAAAACGGACCTGTTTTTCAGGCCTACAAAGGCTGCAGAGGCTTTCTCCTCTGGGAGGCCAAAAAAGGCCCGAAATCAGCTGGGAGGTGCACACATGCACAGTGAGAAAAAGGGCCGTAAAGGGGTAAAAGGCCTGGGGCTTGCATGCCCGCACAAATGGCTCTATGTGCCACCTGTGGCACCTGCTACAGTTAGGCCATCACGGGTATAGGTAATCTTCAACTTACGGACACAATTGAGCTCAACATTTATGTTGCTAACCAAGGCAATTGGGTGAGTTTTGCCCCATTTTTTTTTTTAAACAAATTTTATTCAATTTTTAACAATTCTTTAAAACAGCTCTTTTCAGTAGACAGCATGTTCCCGGGTCGTCACTTTTACATGCAAATATGACAGTAAATCTATATTCATTTTAAACATTTGACTTCACTTCTATTCCATTTTAGCAGACAAAGGATCAAAGAAATTAATCCTAATCTCAAATCTTAATCTCAATCTGTATAGCCCCCCAGTTCATTTCGAGTTAATTGCAAATATATATATATATATTTTAAAAACTTCATTTATAAATCTTACAAATAACAATATATTTGCCCATCATATTAAAGATAAGTTCATCCATATCTATCCTTTAATTATCTTCACATTGTTAATACTCTTTTATCATTTACAAAATTCTTTTGTCCGTCAGATTTGCCCTTTCATCACATATTCTCTCCATAATTCTAAATCCGTACAAATTTTAACACTAAAAAGAATGAAAAAAAAAAACCTAGACTTGCCCCTTTACTACTTTGAAAGTGGCACCTCAGTGGTTAATATAGTAGCATAATCATAATCATTCCCTTTAAAACGAAAGATAGAAAAAGAAAAAAAAAGAAAAATAGGAAAAAAGCTCCCTTACAATATATCTCTAATCGATCGGGTTCTGCAACACATATCCCCCTAAGATTTATTTATGGTTCCAAGATAATAATAAAATAACTAATCTTAGGTATTGACAAACCTCATTTTAGACATTTTCTAAAATCATTTCAATTAATTCAATTCATCTAATCATCATTTAGCTTTCTTTTGTAAATAAAAATGTGACCTTTTACCAGTAAAATTGTCAGTAACCCCTATTGTTTTATACTTTTATAATCAATATATTCTTATTACCATTTCTTCATGCAGAACCCCCTTTTAAATACGTTAGCCATTATCTCTATGCAAACAAGTTTTCTTTATTATGTATCTCCCGTGTCTCTCTATCTTTTGTTCTTGTTTCTTGTCTTCTTCTCCTCTCTTTTATCCCGCTATCCCCTTCTCACCAGTTTAAATCCTCTCTCTCTCTTTACCTTTCTGCTCTCTATCCTTCTGGACCTTTCTAACATGCCTAATTTCATAAATGTTCCCCTTTTTTAATTACCTTCTTAAGTTTCATTTTTTTGACCATCCTCCTTTCCTTTTATTTGTATTAATCTTTGTGTTAATTGTCTTCTTAAAATGGCTTCGCTTGTGCTGACTTCCTTCTCCTCCTTATTATCCTGCTCCCCCCCCTTCTCTATCCAGTTTGAATCCCTCTCCTCTCTTTACCTTTCTGTTCCCTTTCCTTCTGAACCTTTCTAACATGCTTAATTTAAGTAAATGTTCCCTTTTAGATACTTTCTTAGGTTCCGTTTTTTTTTAGCCACCCTTTCTTCCCTTTTATTTGTATTAATCTTTGTATTAATTGTCTTTTAAGATGGCTTTCTCCCTGTGCTGGCTCCACCCTTTCCAAGGCTCCTTCTTCTTTGTTCAGCATTTGAATGCCCATATTTTCTGCAACATGCCAAGTTAGTTCAGTCACTTCTGTAACAGTTCTTTCATACTTTTAAACTCCATTTTTGATTCTTTGGATGACCACCAAATTTTTAATTTTCCTTATTTCTTCTTCTTTAAATTTTCTATGATCCTAACCCAGGTCCAGAGTCTATATCAATATCACCAATTAGTCCGATAGTCCGTCTTTGTGTATTCAAGCTTTCACTTTCTATGAGTCTTCGTCTCTTTAAAATGTAACAACTCCAATCCACAAAGGAACAAAATAGTTTCTTACTTCTTTAGCTTCCAATTTTCTCCACAAAGTGGCACTTTCTGCACAGAGTCTTAACCCTTTCCTTTTATTTTGATATTCAAAGTTTTCCGAGCCCCAAACTTAAGTTCTTACGCTGGCTTCTTCCTTTCCGTTTCAAGCCCCTTATAGCTTCAAAAATATTTACTTATTTTTTCATCACTTGGAACGCTCCGCTTCTGTTTCTCTTTTTTAAAACTCATCTTTATCTTAATCCGGGGTGCCTTGATCTTACCATCCGATACTCCCGTCCTCTGCTGTCAACTTCTCTCTTTCCTCCTGCACCAATCTTAATCCGTTAGACCTTCTCTTGAGTGGCCATTTCTGACCACCACTTCTTACGTCTTCGAGGGAAAAGACCAGACCCAAAAGGGGAGATGTGGCTCCCCACTCTGGCGGCAATTCCCTTTCTCCTCCGCCGCCCCTACGAGGCAGCTTCAGCCCGAACCTTGCAGGATCGGGCTCTCGACGAAGAGCCAGGCTGCGTCGTGGGCGATCACAAACCGCCGCCCGTTCTTGAGAAGGCTCAACCCGGAAGTCCCCAGTTTTGCCCCATTTTTTTGATCTTTCTTGCCACAGTTGTTAAATGAATCACTTGCAGTTGTTCAGTTAGTTAGCAACATGGTTGTGAAGTAAATCTGGCTTCCCCCATTGACTTTGCTAGTCAGAGGGTTGCTAAAGCAGATCACATGACCCTGGGACACTGCAACCATCATAAATATGAGTCAGTGGCCAAGCATCTAAATTTTGATCATGTGACCACGGGGATGCTGCCAATGGTCATAAGTGTGAAAAACGGTCCTAGCATAACATAGCACTTTTTGCATGTTGTTGTTGCTGGGTTGTTTTTAAAAAAACCTTTGCACTTTGTTTTTTACTGAATTTTTAAGATGTCTTGAATCTTTCCAACTATCAGTCTTACAGATCTAATGAAATAAATCTGTGGAAAAAGGGAAGGTCATAAAATCAGGCATGACTCACTTAACAATTGCCTTGTTTAGCAACAGAAATTCCGCTCCCAATTGTCGTCGTAAGTCAAGCACTGCCTGTAGAATATGGGGCATTAATAAATTGTGAACCAAAGTTGGATAGACAAAAGTAATCAATTTCAATTTCAAAAACTGGTGTAATCCCGTCTTCTTCTTCTCCCTGCAGCTTCAACTCACCGAAGTCTCCTGAATTTTGCTATTATAGCGGACTCTGACAAAAGGATCAGAAGCTCCATTCCGATCTTTCCGAGCTAAATCCCTTGAAAGAAAGAGGAGAAGGAAGGTTAACAGATGCTGAAGGTGCCATTTGCATAAATATAAGAAAAAAACAAGACACGTTCAACTCCCAAATAACTAACGTCTACTCTACGCTTTTGAAATACCTTTGAATACAAGCTGGAAATTGTGTCCCATTCTGGGACAATGCCTGCAGTTTTCTTGGCAATATTTTTCAGAAGCGGTTTGCCATGGCCACATTCCTAGGGCTGAGAGAAAGCTGGCTTTGTGCCTAAGGCAGGACTAGAACTCCCAGTCTCCTGGTTTCTAATTGATGCCTTAAGCACTACAGCAAATTAGCTATGTCAACCCTACAGTACCTACATATTTATTTATTTATTTATTTATTTATTTATTTATTTATTAATTACTTGGACTTGTATGCTGCCCCATCTCCGAAGACTCAGGGCGGCTCTCAACTAAAACCAGACAGTGAACAATAAATTAATTAAAAGAAAATTAAACAGTCACAAGCCCAGTATCATTAAAAATCCCAATAAACATTAAAACATTAAAATTTAAAGATTTAAGAAATCCCCCCCCCAGGAGGTCAGCACAGCCCGGCCTGTTCGAATAACCAAGTTTTCAGGTCGTGACGGAAGGTGCGGAGGTCGGGGGCCAGACGGAGTCCCAGGGGTAGTTGATTCCACAGGGCGGGAACAGCCACAGAGTAGGCTCGTCCCCGGGGGACCACCAACCAGCATTGGCTCGCTGACGGCACCCTGAGAAGCCCCTGTCTGTGTGCTTGTACAGGGCGGTTGGCACTCGATATCATATTTTTCAAAGTGTAAGATGCATTTTCCATCCCAAAAGTGGATGGAAATGTCTGTGCGTCTTATACACTGAATGTTGCCGAAGCCCCGCCCACCCGCCAGCCCCCACCCGCCGGCCTCTGTCTCCCAGCAATTTGCCTCCTTGCAGCAAACAGCAAACAGCCTGTTTCAGCTTCAGCACAGCCTGATTAGTACAAGCAACTGATTGGAATTGCCTCCCAACGATCAGCTGTTTCAGGGTGCAGGGATTGCTATTGGCTTTTGCTGTCTCCATGCGCCCCATTTTCGGCCTCCGCATCCCATTTTTGGCCTCTGCGTGCCCTGTTTTCGGCCTCTATGCACCCCATTTTCTGCCCATTCTAACCCCCGCCACCCAGAACGGGCCAAAAATGGGGCACTCGGAGGCCGAAAACGGGGCGTGTGGAGGCTGAAAACGGGATGTGGAGGCCGAAAATGGGGTGCGCGGATGGCAATCCCTGCAGCGGCAATTCCAATTGACAATCAGCTGCTTGTGCTAATCAGGCTGTGCTGAAGCTGAAACAGGCTGTTTGCTGCAAGGAGGCCAATCGCTGGGAGGCAGAGGCAGATTTTTTTTCCCCCTTGTTTTCCTCCCCAAAAGTTAGGCGTGTCTTATACTCCAAAAAATACTGTATTACTACAGCTTTATAAATCCTTAGTAAGACCGCACCTGGAATACTGCATCCAGTTTTAGTCACCACATTACAAAAAAGATGTTGAGACCTACAGAGAAGAGCAACTAAGATGATTAAAGACCTGGAGATTAAAACATATGAAGAACAGTTGCAGGATTTGGGTTTGGCTAGTCCAGAGAAAAGAAGGACTGGGGGGACATGATAGCAGTTATTCCAGTATTTGAAAGGCTGCCGCAAAGAGGAGGCGGTTAACTTATTTGCCAAAGCACCAGAAGGCAGGACAAGAAATAATGGATGGAAACTAATCAAGGAGAGAAGCAACCTGGAATAAAGGAGAAACTTCCTAACCATGAGGACAATTAACCAGTGGAACGGCTTGCCTTGAGAAGTTATAGGTGCTTCATCACTGGAGGCTTTTAAGAAAAGCCTATGGTCAGCTGCCTATTTGAAATGATATAGAGCTTGTGCAGGGGGTTGGGCTAGAAGGTCCCTTTCAACTCTATTCTGATTAAGATCAAATTGGTGTTGGTGCTCTTCTATCTGCAGACTCTTGTACACTGACAAGAAGACATAGCCACTCCTGAAGAATACAAGGAATCTAAGGGCAAGTCAACCTTCTAGAGCAGTGGTCGCCAACCAGTG
The DNA here is from genome assembly GCA_009733165.1 of Naja naja. Taxonomy (NCBI): domain Eukaryota; kingdom Metazoa; phylum Chordata; class Lepidosauria; order Squamata; family Elapidae; genus Naja; species Naja naja. The sequence continues at coordinate 19,149,632 of CM019148.1, read as the reverse complement.
GGCCAGGGACCACTGGTGGTCTGCAACAAAATTTTGGTGGTCCGCAGAGAAATGTCACCCCCAAAGCACTCCCCAAAGCAATTAATTCAGGCTGCGCAGGAACACAAGGTTTGCGTCGCGTGCATTGCGAACAACACAAGGTAGTGAGGAGAGGGGGGAAAGGACGGAGGGGGAGAACTTGCCCCATTTGCCCCACACACCTGGCCTGGCCACCGGGCTGCTTCTTTCCATTTCTTTCTTCTTCTGCTTTTGGCTGCATGCAAGGAAAACAGTAAAAGTCTTTCTTTCTCTCCCCCCAAACTCTGCCAGAAATGAGTTTTTAGGACCCTGCAAGGCCTCCTGCTCCAAGAGGCTGCACCAGCGCAACAAGTTAGGGTTAGGACTCATTTCTGGCGGGGTTTGGGGGAGAGAAAGAAAGACTTCTGCTGCTTCTGCTGCTTTCCTTGCATGAAGCCAAAAGTCTCTCTCTCTCTCTCTCTCTCTCCCTCCCTCCCTCCCTCCCTCCCTCCCTCTCTCCTTGAGAATGGAGCTGGAGACGGTATCCTGCAATTCCAAATAAAGAATGATTATTCAGTAGGAAAATGGGGTGGGGAATTTTCCTGCAGACTTTTTTTAGGATTTTCCCAGGGTCTCTGGTCCGTGGGATTTAAAATTATGAGTTTGGTGGTCCCTGAGGTCCAAAAGGTTGGCGACCCCTGTTCTAGAGAATTCTTATACCGATAACTCCATGCAGATAAATAACAATCTGCCTCCTTTGGGAATCAATACTTTAGTCTTCCGAACATTTTAATTTTGTTTCATTTTGGTAGCTGTACAAAATAGCGTTTTCCTGACATCCTTGTGATTTCCTGGATGCCCCTCTAGCTCTCAACCCTTGAAAGTTTGCAACTGTTCAGACACACTCTGTTTGGCTTTATCTTCCCCAGCCCATCTTTTAATTGCAAGATGTTTCCCCCCCGCTAACTCTAATTACATAGGTCTATAAAGCAGGAAGATGGGAGCCCTGGAGAACTGCATTGCTTGGACAATAAACAAAGAGGAATTTTGAGACTCATGTGATTCAGAAAAATGGAACACGAATGAACAATGGTAAAATCCTCAATAAAGGCACAAAACCTTCTGCTCCAGTGTGCTTTCCCCCAGAGCCCCTTTTGTCATTCCTATGACAAAGCCTTTAAAAATAATGATAAAATACATCCTCTAAGGAGGCTGCCCTCCCTCGCTTTCTTTTCTCGCTCACCCCTTCCTGGTGATACTCTGTGTAATGTTCAAACAGAAAATCACTACTCACAGAGGCGGCTTGTGATTTCAAAGTGATTTCCTTCAATTACAGACTGGGGTTTTATTTTAATGAAAAAAATACAGTATGCTTGTATCCAGCAGTGACCTGATGGATTCCAAGGCTCAAGAAAAGAAAGGAAATCGAAAAGTTCACAGTTCTGATTCATGTGGCCAGATCCTTTGGTTGCAGAAAGTCTTTTTCAATCCTTGCTCCAATTTTACCTTATTAAAATGCTCTGCTTTGTTATGGTAGCCTGGCTTTAAATTATATTTCTCTGGTTATGGCAGAAGCCTGTCACAAAACATTCAGAACCCCAGGATGAGTTTCAGATATCTGGACCAACTCCCCAAATTCTCAGCAATTCCCATTTGGGAATTTAACAGAACAGAATAACAGAGTGAAGTGACTTTGGAAGTCTTCTGGTCCAACTCTCTATTGAAGCAGGACACCCTATATACCATTCCAGACCAATGGCTGGCCAATCTTTTCTTAAAATCTGCAATGATGGAAAGCAATCTAGCCAGAAGACAGCAGACTGGGGGAGACTGGAGACTCAAACATATGAAGAACAGTTATAGGAACTGGGCATGACTAGTCTAGTGAAGAGAAGGACCAGGGGAGACATGATAGCAGTCTTCCAATATCTGAGGGGCTGCCGCAGAGAGGAAGGGGTCAAGCTATTTTCTAAAGCATCTGTAGGCCAGACAAGGAGTAATGGATGGTAAACTGAACAAGGAGAGATTTAAGCTGGAAATAAGGAGAAACTTTCTGACAGTGAGAACAATCAACCAATGGAACAACTTGCCCTCAGAAGTTGTGGGAGCTTCATCACTTGAGACTTTCAAGAAGAGACTGGACTCCCATCTGTCAGAAATGGTGTAGGGTCTCCCGCTTGGGCAGGGGGTTGGACTAGATGACCTACAAGGTCTCTTCCAATTCTGATTATCTGTTAAAAAATCTGTCTGTTCAGATTGGTCTAGACAAGGGGTGTCAAACTCGCGTCATCACGGCATCAACACGTGATGTATCGCGACTTTTCCCCTTCACTAAACCAGGCGTGGGCATGGCCAGCACGTGACGCATCCGGTCCACAGGCTGCGAATTTGACACTCCTGGCCTAGACTGATTGGCCTGCAGTTTCTCAAACTTCAATGACATTAAGGTGTGTGGACTTCAATTCCCAAAAAACTGGCTGGGGACATTCTGGGAGTTGAAGTCCACACATCTTCAAGTTGTTGAGGTTGAGAAAGACTGAGATAGACAAATTCCTGGTTTATTGGTCATTCCTTTCATTCTAGGTTGGTAGACACAGTTTGTTACTATCAATCTCCTTTTATTGAGGTTAGGGCACACAGAAAAAGAAAGCTATACCAGCTCAGAATGTTCCCAGACAGGAAAGGTTTGGCCGAGTCTCTAAAGCTAGTCAGAAGTTTAAGACCTGAAAACCACAGGACATGTCAGAGTCACAGTGACTTCTAAGATTAAGAAATTCTGGCAGCAGAGATCCTGTAAAATAAGTCTAGAAACTGTAAACAACCCTCTGTTTTGTATTCCAGGACACAACACAGAGGAAAACGAGGATTAGGTTTGATTTGATCTGTGATCATATTAAGAGCAACTGCGTTCTCTTCGCTGATGATGTAAAGGTATTCAACACCACAGACAATACTGCTACCCTTCAAAAAGACCTCGACTATGTATCAGAATGGTCAAACAAATGGCAACTTCAAATCTCAACAAATAAATGCTCTGTATTACATACTGGCAAAAAAAATCAGAAAATAAAATACAAGCTGAATAGTCAAGACCTTGTTGATGATCCAAGCTCCGTCAAGGACCTTGGAATACTCAACTCTAATGATCTAAGTGCTAGAGCCCACTGTAACTATATAGCCAAAAAGGCATTAAGAGTTGTTAACCTAATCCTACGTAGCTTTTTCTCTGGTAATATCACACTACTAACTAGAGCATACAAAACATTTGCTAGACCAATACTTGAATACAGGTCATCAGTCTGGAACCCACATTATGTATCTGATACTAACACAGTGGAGAAAGTCCAGAAATATTTCACATGAAGAGTTCTCTACTCATTGCAGAATACCTTATGCCACCAGACTTGAAACTCTAGACCTAGAAAACCTAGAACTATGCCATCTTCGGTCTGATCTAAGTATAGTATATAAAATCATACATTGCAATGTCCTACCTGTCAACGAATACTTCAGCTTCAACCATAACAATACAAAGAGCAAACAATAGATACAAACTCAAGGTTAACCGCACAAACTTGATTGCAGGAAATATGACTTCAGCAACAGAGTGGTCAATGCCTGGAATACTCTACCTGACTCTGTGGTTTTTTCCCCAAACCCCAAAAACTTTAACCTTAGACTATATACTATTGACTTCACCCCTTTCCTAAGCGGTCTGTAGGGGCGTGCATAAGCACACCAAAGTGCCTACGGTCCCTGTCCTATTGTTTCTTTTTATTTTTCTTATATGTATCCTTTTCATGTATTCATAACTATGTTTATACTTATACCTATTATCTTGTAAGCGATTGACAAATCAAATAAATAAATAAATAAAATAAAAATAAGTAAATTTTGTAGATCCCCAATAATGAAGGAAGAAAACAAATGGATATAAAAGAAAAATACTCAAAGGCCTCCAGTAACAGGATCAAGCTGAAATCTTTCCCTAATTTTGCTGTTTTCAAGAAAGCTAGAATTTAATTTTAGAGTATTATTTTTTTAGGATAGATCATGTTCCCATTTCTCTTTGGGTTTCCCATTTCTTTTCAACCTTACCTAGTTTAAACAACATATGTAACCTCATAAGAGAATACACTCTGTTCCCTGGTTTAAATTATAAATTAACCAAAAGAACTAAATTTGTCCAACATACAAGTAATCCTCAACTTACAACAATTCGTTTAATGACCATTGAAAGTTACTATGGCACTGAAAAATGTGACTTACGACTGTTTTTCACAGTTCCTATCTTGGCAGCATCCCCGTGATCATGTGATCAAAATTCAGATGCTTGGTAACTGATTAATATTTATGACTGTTGCAGTGTCCAAAGATCATGTGATCACCTTCTGACAAGCAAAGTCAATGGGGAAGCCAGATTCATTTAACAACCATTTTAGTACCTTAACAAATGGGATGAGTCACTTAACAACTGTTCAAAATTACAATGGCACTGAAAAAAGTAACTTACAACCGTTTTTCACGCCTATGACTTTTGTAGCATCCTTATGGTCACGTGATCAAAATTTGGCCACTGGTTCCTACTTACGGCCATTGCTGTGTCCCATGTGATCACCTTTTGCAATCTTTTGACAAGCAAAAATCAATGGAGAAGCCAGATTCACTTAACTTTTTTTTTAAACGTGTTACTAACTTTTTTTTTCCTCCTGGTATTTGTTTCCACCCTACTGGAAACAAAAATTCAAATCAAAGGAGCAGAGAAGTATAGAATTTGTGATACTATAAATTGCTGTTACCTGGCATCAAACACAACACAGCGCAACTTCCTTGCAGCACTGTTGCCGATGATCTCGATCTGCAGGTGGATTTCTCCTTGCACTTCCTCATCAGGATCAATTTCCGTGAGGTTCAACCAACCACTGTAGCCTAAGAACAGGAGCATACAGAGAAGTGGGGGTGGGACCAAATGTGTAAGATGAGAACAACAGCAAAGTCTACCTGGCTGGAATGGGTGCTGTGATGATCCAGGGCGTGGCACAAGGCAACATAGTCAGATAATCAGTAGGAGTCCCTTTATTAGCTCCAACTTTGCCCCTAATGTCCTGGTTACCTTCTGGCCAGAGAAAAACTCTCCTAGGAACAGCCTTTAGCTGCAGAGAATCAAGTCCAAAACATGGTCAACAAAAACTGTAACTATAAGTCCAATTAAAGCAAGATGAGGTAATTAGTCCGGCAGGGCAAGAGAAGGAATTCCAGTCATGAAGGAACAGTAGTAATTCAACATGGTTGGGAGGATGCCAGGAACGCAGATAACCAAAGTCAACACAAGATAAACTCACGTTTGTTCCCATCAGCTGTCGCACTCAGTATGCATCTCTTTTAAACTCTCTTCCCAGGTATGGCTAATGAAGGGAATCAGGGCCCTTTCCTCGCCCGTAAGCCATGCAACCCACGTTGCTCTCTTCTCCTTTCCTCCCTGTGTGCTCTAGGATGAAGAGGGGGTGGGCCTGGGTCTTCCTCTGAACTCCCTTTCCCTTGTTTTATCTCTCCCCTGCTCTGCCCAGCCAGACTTTGCCCTTCCCCAGTTTCCTCCACAGCCAACAGAGCCGCACTCCCACTCCCTCTCAGCTGTTCATCTTCCTCCTCGGATTCAGACTCCGACAGGGGCATGACAGGGGCAATGTGGGACTTCAAGAAGATTATCAAACACTTTCTTGACATTTCATTCCCATCCCATGATTATCATCTATTAGTTAAAGTTGGGCACTACTTTTCCTTCTACATTTGTAGACAGCGTTCATTTACTCCCTGCCACGGTTATATCCCCCTGCAATCAGTGAAGTTGGGATGGGCTGAAATAGAAAGTTTCCCCAGGAAAGTTCCCTGCTTATCGACTGGTTTACACACATTGCACAAAGTCGTGTGTTGATTTAACCTTGGGTTACTGAATAAGCCACCGTACATTTGTACAAAATGGTAGCCTAATCCACTATGGCATATAACTACAAAGGTTGGATTGACTCAACAGAATAAACATTGGGATTACTACTACTACTACTACTGCTGCTGCTACTACTACTACTACTACTACTACTACTACATTTGTGTTGGAAGTCTGTAGAGATTCTCAGTCATGTTGTCCCAAGGTGCTTGTTCAGGAGCCAACTGGACTTGCTTGTTTTTTCTTCTGAAGATGTTTCTCTTCTCATCCAAGAAGCTTCTTTGGCTCTGACAGCTCTGTCTATCACTGACTATCCTGTCAGAGCTGAAGAAGCTTCTTGGATGAGAAGGTTCTTGGATGAGGCCGCCCTCCGGAGCTCCATTTTCTCTGGCAGAGGGCTGCAGGAAGCCGTCGCAGCTGAAAACGAAGCTCAGGAGCCTATTTTCGCTGGCAGAGTCACCACGGGCCGTTCCTTTGCTGTTTTGAGGGTGGCCCTGGGGGCCAGATCCAAGCACTTCCACAGGCTGGATCTGGACCCTGGGTCTTTTTTTTTTTAATTACATTTATATGCCGCCCTTCTCCGAAGACTCAAGGCGGCTTACAATTTTTGGAGCACAACTCAATGCACTCAGCAATAGCCTTCATTCCATTGTATATGCTTGCTTATTACTAAGCGGCATTTTTACAAAGTCAGCTTATTGCCCCCAACAATCTTGGGTCCTCAATTTACCTACCCCGGGAGGATGGAAGGCTGAGTCAACCTTGAGCCTGGTGGGATTCGAGCCTGCACTAATTGCAGGCAGCTGGAGCTAAGTGCTAGGTGTTTAACAGCCTGCACCACCAAGGCCCTTGAGTTTGACATCCCTGGCTTAGGAGATTAAAATGGTTGATTCTTTTATTTAAAACATTTGCATCCAGACTTAATGAAACTGAATCTTGTTCAGCACTGTGCACCTCCTTCTGTTAGCAGCCAGTGACGTTGTACAACAGCCAGATATGCTGTATTGTATCTCGACTTGTGGCTCGTTTATTAGTGAAAAACCCAAAACCAACAGCTGCGTTCTCCCATTGTGCTTTGCCTGGTTACTGAAGTGACTCATTTTCTGAATGATACAGTGAACCATAAACTAAAAACAAAACACAAGGAGGTTTGCAAAACACATTAAACCATGCACACACATACACACACGCACACATCTAGATAAAGTTTATAGGAGCCAAGCACAGCCTGTTGGGTCCCTGTTTAACTGACTTAATGGTATTGTTTGAACACAGAGACTGTGTGTCCTCGGTTGTTCCCCATTCTAAACTAGATGGAAGTTGGGGTTACAAAGAGAAGAATGTTTACTCTCTTTTCTTGGAAAGGGAGATTAAGCACCTGAAGGCAGGATAAGAAACAAGGGATGGAAACTAATCAAGGAGAGAAGCAACCTAGAACTAAGGAGAAATTCCCTGACAGTTAGAACAATTAACCAGTGGAACAACTTGCCTCCAGAAGTTGTGAATTCTCCAACACTGGAAGCTTTTAAGAAGAGACTGAATGACCATTTGTCTGAAATGGTTTAGTTTCCTGCCTAAGCAGGGGGTTGGACTAGAAGACCTCCAAGGTCCCTTCTAACTCTGTTATTTAATCTATTCTATTCTAAACAGGCAACATAACCCCCTAAAAACCAGGATCCTGTGAATTCTAGTCCTATCTTAGGCACAAAGCCAGTTGACACAAGGTGATTTGGGGCCAATCCCTGTCTCTCAGCCCTAGAAGAAGAAGGTAACAGCAAACCTCTTCCAAAAAATGCTGCAAAACACCCAGCAAGGACTGGTCCAGGCAGTCACCAAATGTTAAGACACACCAAGGCACACTTTAAAAAAAAATACACCTGAGCTGACAAAATCCACTCCATGGTTAGAGCACGTGTTGATCCCAAGCTGGTCTACCTGCTTTGTAATTTTTTTCCCCAATAGAGACTTGAACTGGATTTCTGTGCTCCTTTTTACCCTTAAAAGAGCTTTCAAATTCAGCCCCAGCAACTGCAGAGAGTCACTCCCTGCCCCCATCTCAAGGATGAGTCAGTTTGCTTCCAATAGATTCCCTCCAGATTTTTAAGTAAGCATCTCACGTTCTCTGTCTAGCATGGAAATTAGAAAAGTGAATGTTAAGTGAATCCCTGCAGTTGTGAAATTAGTAACATGATTATTAAGTCATAAGTGTGAAAAATGGTCATAACTCACTATTTTCAATGCTACTGTAACTTCGAACGGTTACTAAATGAACTGTTATAAGTCGAGGACTACTTGTATTGAAAAATGAATTTTTTTTATTCTATTTATTCTGATTTCTTTCCCTTTGTTCTGGGGGACCCCTGGGGTCCATACCTAAAGCTTTGGAGGAATCATTTGTTCTCCAACCCCAGTTTATAGTTTGCCCTCCAGAATTGCAGCCAAGGCTCGTGCACGTTCCTTAAGTGCAATGCAGAACGGTTGAAGAATGCAACCTGAAGCAAGGCCAAACAAAATAAGGGAAGTCTAAACAATAAGCAAGAAAGGACACTACAAACCTAGGTTCACACACAACAAAGTTAAAATAGGATTTTGTATTCAGTGCATTGTGATAACCCAACCACTAGCTTAGCACAAAGGGTGAACCAGAAGATCTGATGAAGGTATAATAAGGAGCACAAAATGTTCCGTGACACCCATGTTTTGTTCGATTAACTTGGCTTTAGCAAGTTACGGTGAACTCATCCAATAAAACTGGGTTTTGTTAAAAGCTAATGATCTTCCTCCCCTCTTCTGAGCTACAACCTCTCCAGCCAGCCAACCATGACACCCCTGGATGAAGTGAGATGAGGTGAATGCCTCCAAGCATTTCAGCCTGCCTCTTTATCAGGGCAAATTAATTAGATTTGCAGCTTGCAAGTAAAATGGTAAAGGCAAAGGTTTCACCTGTCCAGTCGTGTCCAACTCTAGGGGAGATGTGCATCTCTGTTTCTTAACCAAGGGAGCCATCATTATCTGAAGATGCTTTCATGGCCATGTGGCCAGAATGACTATACTCCGAGGCGCATGGAACACTGTTACCTTCCCGTCAAAGTGGTACCTATTTATCTACTTGCATTTGCTTCTTTCGAACTGCTAGGAGCTGGGGCAAGTAATGGGAGCTCACCCTGTTGTGTATCACTCGGGTCTCAAACCCAGGCTGTCAGCTGACAAGCTCAGCATCTTTAACCACTGAGCCATCATGCCCCCTTTGCAAGCAGAAGTGTTGATCATTCTGCTTTTAGAAATGAGATACCTGGACAGGAAATAGTTCTAATAGTAGATTCAAAAGGGAGAAGAAACGATCGCATTCATTTCTGCATCCATTCCATTTACTCATTCAAATGAACAGATGTCTTTCTCAACCAAGAGGGAATCTTACCTTTCGGATGATCGGCCAACAAACTTTGGGGGATGCACACTTTCCCAATGACGTCATCCCGGCTGATACAAGGAAGTCAAACAAGACAAGACAAGGTAAATGGAGTGTCATCACCAACCAAAGAGGCCACCCCAGAACATTATACATAAGGGGAGCCTAGAGCTGAAAATATATTGATATTTCAGGTGGGAACCAAGAGGACCCACAACAGGGTCACTGCCTCTTTGGGTCACAATGGCCTGCACAATAATCTTACGGGCTTTTAGAACCTGATCTTTTAAAATGTTGCCTGACTTTGCTTGTGCTCTCACCTTTTAATCATTTGTGCCTCTGCCTATATATTTGCTTTCCTCTTCTCATATAACCCTAAAGTACTAGAAATGCTAGGAAACTCCTGTGAGGAATTTATATTATATTGCTTTAAAAAAGCTTACATAAAACACTTCTTCTCCATCCAGTCACCCATCCCCAAACCAACACAATCTAATGCCACCTAGTGGGTAAACACTGTATAATGCAATTATCCACCCACTTTGATTGGCATTGTATTATATACAGTTTTCTCCTCTTTAGAAAGAACAAGAAGGGAGAATCCTACCCTCTAAAAGTCTGATTAGGACTGACAGTGGATCCCTGGTCCCAAAATACCTACTCCTGAAAGGGAGGAAGGCAGCAAGGATTAGAATAAAGAATTATGAAAAAGAGCACCTCACACTACACCCATCCCCTTCAGATATCTTGAAAAGCTAATAAGGGTGGAACCTCTTGAGTACCTGGATAAGGGAAACTGCAAGAAATCAGGAGGAGGAGAAGGAGGAGGATCTCAAATGACTTTGTACTACATCAGGGGTCTCCAACCTTGGCAACTTTAAGACTTGTGGACTTCAACTCCCAGAATTCCTCAGCCAGCAAAGCTTTGCTGGCTGAGGAATTCTGGGAGTTGAAGTCCACAAGTCTTAAAGTTGCCAACGTACTACATGAATGTCTCCATGAAGTCATCAGGGGCCAAGCTCCAATGTGAAAGACACTTTCCTTACTTTCTTATAAAATAAGAAGGGCTCAGCAGGGAGAGGTTCTCCCACTGCTGCTTCACGATGTGAGGCATTCTCACTAAAGGCCGGGGGACAAAGAGAAGGGATCGCTCTAGAAGAAGGAATAGCATACCTCAATGCATCTTCATCCATCACATAGAAGGATACACAATGGAAACTGGGAGACAAGTGAACGTCATATTCTTCACCCCAAAAAGGAAAGAGAGTTTTCCACACTGTGGCTGTCCTGAGGGAAGGAGGAAGTCAATCAAAGGTCCGTTTTTTTTGCCCAAAGTGATGTACAGGTGAAACTCGAAAAATTAGAATATCGTCCAAAAGTTCATTTATTTCAGTAATGCAACTTAAAAGGTGAAACTAATTTATGAGATAGACTCATGACATGCAAAGCAAGGTAGTTCAAGCCGTGATGTGCCATAATTGTGATGATTATGGCTTACATCTCATGCAAACCCCAAATCCACAATCTCAGAAAATTAGATTATTGTGAAAAGGTGCAATATTTTAGGCTCAAAGTGTCCCACTCTAATCAGCTAATTAAGCCATAACACCTGCAAAGGGTTCCTGAGCCTTTAAATGGTCTCTCAGTCTGGTTCAGTAGGAATCACAATCATGGGAAAGACTGCTGACCTGACAGTTGTGCAGAAAACCATCATTGACACCCTCCATAAGGAGGGAAAGCCTCAAAAGGTAATTGCAAAAGAAGTTGGATGTTCCCAAAGTGCTGTATCAAAGCACATTACTAGAAAGTTATGTGGAAGGGAAAAGTGTGGAAGAAAACGGTGCACAAGCAGCAGGGATGACCGCAGCCTGGAGAGGATTGTCAGGAAAAGGCCATTCAAAAGTGTTGGGGACTTTCACAAGGAGTGGACTGAGGCTGCAGTCAGTGCATCAAGAGCCACCACACACAGACGGATCCTGGACATGGGCTTCAAATGTGATTCCTCTTGTCAAGCCACTCCTGAACAACAAACAACATCAGAAGCGTCTTACCTGGGCTAAAGAAAAGCAGACCTGGTCTGTTGCTCAGTGGTCCAAAGTTCTCTTTTCTGATGAGAGCAACTTTTGCATCTCATTTGGAAACCAAGGACCCAGAGTCTGGAGGAAGAATGGAGAGGCACACACTGCAAGATGCTTGAAGTCCAGTGTGAGGTTTCCACAGTCTGTGTTGATCTGCTGGTGTTGGTCCACTGTGCTTCATTAAGTCCAGGGTCAACGCAGCTATCTACCAGGAGATTTTGGAGCACTTCATGCTTCCTTCCGCAGATGAGCTTTATGGGGATGCTGACTTCATTTTCCAGCAGGACTTGGCACCTGCCCACACTGCCAAAGGCATCAAAACCTGGTTCAATGACCGTGGGATTACTGTGCTTGATTGGCCAGCAAACTCGCCTGACCTGAACCCCATAGAGAATCTATGGGGCATTGCCAAGAGAAAGATGAGAGACATGAGACTGAACAATGCAGAAGAGCTGAAGGCTGCTATTGAAGCATCCTGGTCTTCCATAACACCTCAGCAGTGCCACAGGCTGATAGCTTCCATGCCACGCTGCACTGAGACAGTAATTGCTGCAAAGGGGCCCAGCCAGACAAGTACTGAGTACATATGCATGCTTATACTTTTCAGAGGTCCGATATTGTTCTATGTACAATCCTTGTTTTATTGATTGCATGTAATATTCTAATTTTCTGAGATTGTGGATTTGGGGTTTTTATGAGCTGTAAGCCATAATCATCACAATTATGACAAATCACAGCTTGAACTATCTTGCTTTGCATGTAATGGGTCTATCTCATATATTAGTTTCACCTTTTAAGTTGCATTACTGAAATAAATGAACTTCTGCACAATATTCTAATTTTTCGAGTTTCACCTGTATGTAACAAAATACATCACCAAATACATCATCCAAAAAAAAACCCAACAAGAATATGTTTTTCTACAACAATGTATTTTTGACAATAATTTAAGCAAAGCCTCAGCAATATTATTTAACACCTGAATAGTCAATTTATTAGATAAGACGCTGTATTTTATTTTATTAATTTATTTTGAACCAGCAAACCCTATACTATTGATGTTACCCACAGTTTAGAAATTGTCAGATTATTTTCAAAATTCAGGACAAGAGAGAGAAAGTTTAGGGAAGTTACAGAATAGCCCACCTTGAATGATTAAGCAGATAGAGAAGGAAGAGTTGGATTTGGGCTTTTTGGCCCTCAAGTTAATTCATAGTACTAGGACAGCTCATTTTGCCATTCAGATGTCAGTTGCAGAGTTATTAATACAGCTACATAGGGTTGCTCACTTCACTTTGACTTTTTGGTTTTTTACTAATCCACAATCAGACTAAGAAACCATGGTCACAGACCAATGTCTTCTAAGTTAGGGGTCTCCAACCTTGGCAACTTTCAGCTTCAACTCCCAGCAAAGCTTCCTTCTAAATAAGTTTTCACCAGGCTGGTGAAACAACAGGTACCTCCTTAAGCTGGGTTTTTAATTCAGTTCCACAGAGCATCAGAAGGCAAACATTGCATGATTCATTCTTATTGGGAATCATCAGATGTTGGCAGCCAGATGTTCATTTATGACTAATTACATCTGAGAATTCCCAGTAAGGACGAAACTGGAAGTGGGCAGGTATCGCGTGCCCTTCTAGTGAGCTACGTGACTGAAAAACATAACACAAAGTACACACACTGTGTGAAAATAGAGAAATGTTCCACCCCTCCAGGATATACTTCCCCATGAGAAGTATATTTTTCATTTTTGATTGGAATAATTGTTTTAAATATTTTTTTAAAAAAATTATTGTTGGTCGGGCTTAAATTCTAGTTTAATCTTTATTTTAATTTTTGTACTGCATGTTTTTATTGCCCTGTAAACCGTCCTGAGTCCCTTGGGAGAAGGGCGGTATATAAAACTAATATATATATATGTATATATGTGTATATGTATATATGTATATAGGTCTTGGTGTATTCGGGTCTTGTCCCAGTAAGATTGAGGTATGCTTGGCAACATTTGACGAAATCTCATCCATCATCTTCAGGCTGGTGTCTTCAGCTTCGTTCTTCGTTCTTCTCCCAGAAGAACGAAGAACGAAGCTGAAGACACCAGCCTGAAGCGAGGATGAGATTTCGTCAAAACGTTGCCAAGATATCTCAATCTTACACGGGGACAAGACCCGAATACACCAAGACCTACATATCTTTACCCGTGAAAATCTACGAATATATATATATATATATATATATATATATATATATATATATATATGTGTGTGTGTGTGTGTGTGTGTGTGTGTGTGTGTGTGTGTGTGATTGATTGGATGGAAGGCACATAACACCTTGTGTATGTTGGCATGACATACAGATAATCCTTAATTTATGCCCATTCATTTAGTGATCATCCAAAGTTACAATGAAAATCGTGGTTTGAATGGTGGTTGCACTTAAGGCTGTCACTGGATCCCTGTGGTCACATTATTAAAATTTGGTGCTTGGCAACTAGCATGTATTTATGACAATTGGATCACATGATCGCCATTTGTGGGGTCCCGCAGGGGTCGGTCCTTTCGCCCCTCTTGTTCAACATTTATACGAAGCCACTGGGTGAGATCATCTGTGGTTTTGGGGTGAGGTATCATCAGTACGCTGATGATACCCAGCTGTACATCTCCACCCCAAACCAAATCAGTGATGCCCTCTCCGTGATATCCCATTGTCTGGATGTGGTACGGATCTGGATGGGCAGGAACAAGCTACAGCTCAACCCGGCTAAGACAGAGTGGCTGTGCGTACAGGCATCTCAGTCCAGTCAACAGATTCCACCTTTGGTCATAGGGGGAGAGGTGTTGCCCCCTGTGAATAGGGCACGAAACCTGGGGGTCCTCCTGGATTCATGGCTTGGTTTGGAGGAGCAGGTGGGGGACATGGCCAGGGGGGCCTTTGCCCAGGTCCGGCTGGTATGCCAGCTACACCCGTATCTGGACCGAGATGCCCTTCGCACGGTCACTCATGCACTTGTCACTTCCCGACTCGACTATTGCAACGCTCTCTATTTAGGACTGCCCTTGCATACCATCCGGAGGTTTCAGCTGGTGCAGAATGTGGCCGCGCAGGTTGTGATGGGGGTTTCCCAGTACTCCCATGTTACGCCCCTCCTGCGCGAGCCGCATTGGTTGCCGGTTGCCCTCCGGGTGAGATTCAAGGTGTTGGTATTAACATACAAAGTCCATCATGGCTTGGGTCCGGGGTATTTGCGGGAGCGTCTCCTGCCAACATCGAATGTCGACCGCCCTGTGTGAGTGCCCAGACTGGGACTCCTCGGGGTGCCGGCTGCAAGACAGTGTCAGCTGGCGGTGCCCCGGGGAAGGGCCTACTCTGTAGTGGCTCCCTTGTGGAACCAACTCCTGTGGGGCTCCGTTTGGCTCCGGATCTCCGCTCTTTCCATCACGATCTGAAAACTTGGCTGTTTGAACAGGCCGGGCTGGACTGACCTCTTGGGGAGGGGGTTTTAAATTGATTTTATGTGGGCTTGTAGTGTTTAATTTGTTTTTAATGTATTTATTGTTGTTATTTTTAGTTGTGAGCCGCCCCGAGTCCTTTCGGAGAGGGGGCGGCATACAAGTCCAATTATTAAATTAAATTAAATTAATTGTAACTTTCCCAGGGTCTTCTGACAAGGAAATCAATGGGGAAAGGTGGATTTGCTTGATGACCATATGTTTCTCTTAATTACAGCAGCAAAAAGTTAATAAAATCAAATGTGACTCACTTCACAACCACACTGCTTAATGATGGAATTTCCAGTCCCAATTATGGTCATAAGTTGAGGACTAGCTGTAATATGACATCTATATCCCTGCTCTGAGAGCTTAAGGGAAGGTAGACTTTATATGCCATTCTGGTAAGTTCTGACTGTGGTCTTTTTTGTTCTACGAGGGAAGGCAGCAAAAAAAGTTCTCTTGACTTACCTAATTATTGTTTCATTGTCAATTTTCACAATACAGTAGGGGTCACTGCTACCTGTACTGAAAAGGAAAAAAAAAACCAAAACATACGGTATAAGGATATACGATAGTCGAACAAAAAAGCTAATACAATCCTGGGTTGTATAAACAGAGGCACAGAATCAAAATTACATGAAGCATTACCGTGTTTCCCCGAAAATAAGACCTACCCTGAAAGTAAGACCTAGCACTATTTTCTAAACCTGCCCTAATATAAGACCTACCCCGAAAATAAGACCTAGTGTAAATCTCCAGTTCCAGGAAGACTTTTCAGGGAGCAACCGTGCACCACAAACACCCCCACACACACTCACACCCACTATTTGGCACCATAAATAAATAAGACCTACCCTGAAAATAAGACCTAGTGTGTTTTTGGGAGCCAAAAAAATATAAGACAGTGTCTTATTTTCGGGAAACACGGTAGTACCACTTTATAAATCTTTAGTAAGACCACACCCAGAATAGTGCATCCAGTTTTGGTCATCATGTGAAAGAACAGATATTGAGACTCTGGAAAAAGTGCAGAAAAGAGCAACTAAGACGATGAAAGGCCTGGAGACTAAAACATAGGAAGAACGGTTGCAGGATTTGGGTTTGGCTAGCCCAGAGAAAAGGAGAATTAGGGGTGAC
Organism: Naja naja; assembly: GCA_009733165.1. NCBI lineage: Eukaryota > Metazoa > Chordata > Lepidosauria > Squamata > Elapidae > Naja > Naja naja. The sequence continues at coordinate 19,133,576 of CM019148.1, read as the reverse complement.
ATGATAGCAGTATTCCAGTATTTGAGAGGCTGCCACAAAGAGGAAGGGGTCAATTTATTTTCCAAAGCACCGGAGGGCAGAACAAGAAACAATGTGTTGTGGTTAGCCGGCAGCAGGTGCAGACGGCTGAGGAGAGTGAGGACTCAGATGAGGGGCCAGGACCATTAGAGAGTGGACTGCTGCCTTCGGAGATTGTGGGGGCTGGCAGCAGTGATGAGGAAGTTCCCGAGGAGCCTGTGCCAAGTGCACGTGCGCGCAGGATTGCTCGTAGGAAAGAGCAGCTACAACAGCATGGGTGACTCGGGAGTAAGGCTGCAAGGTAATGGCCCCTTCTTCAAGAAGATAAAAGCCAGCTGTGAAAGGAACGTACTTTGCAGAAGGCAAAGACATTTTGAAACTCCAGCCTCGTGATCATTCCAGTATCCTGAGTTTGTATTTGAAGATTCTTGTATTGCAAATTATTTCTTGCCTGTTATCTTTTGGCAAGTCTCGCACAATTTGGCAAGGCTTGTGCTTATCTCAGCTAATTATTTTGTAAAAGCATTACAAGGTTTCTGTTCCCTTTGGATTGTGTTTGATTTGTTGGGAAAGGGCGTAGGTCAGAACACAATGGATGGAAACTAATCAAGGAAAGAAGCAGCCGGGAATTAAGGAGAAACTTCCTAACAGGGGGGACAATCAACCAGTGGAACAGCCTGCCTTCAGACCCTGTGGGTGCTCCATCACATGAGGCTTTTAAGAAGAGACTGGACAGTCTGTCATAAAATCTCTTGCTTGAGTAGGGGGCTGGAGTAGAAGACCTCCAAGGTCTCTTCTAGTTCTATTCTGATTCTTCCCCTTCCATTTATATAACTAAATTATCCACTCATATATTAATGAAATCAGAAGGGCAACTTGCCAGAGAGCGTCCCATCATCTTCCTTTCTATTTTGTCATAAGCTAATTAATGCTTAAAGATGTTTCCTCTAGCTCGTTTATCCAACTTTAAGTGCCAAGGAACCCACCCTCAACCAACCAGCTTTGTAAAGTTTTATAATGAGGAAATTTGAGCAAGCACATAACATCGTTTTTACAGGCAATCTGATCCTGTTTTTAACGCTTTGGAAGCCATTGGGAATCCTAAAGTGCTGAAAACGAAGGGCAGGGTTGGCTGCCCTTGGGAAGATTTGCACTGATTTCTTCTCATTCAGATACAGATACAGATAATCAGAGTTGGAAGGGTCCTTGTAGGTCATCTAGTCCAACCTCCCCGCCCAAGCAGGAGACCCTACACCATTTCTGGCAAATGGCAGTCCAGTCTCTTCTTGAAAGCCTCTAGTGATGAAGCTCCCACAACTTCTGAAGACAAGCTGTTCCATTGGTCGATTGTTCTCATTGTCAGAAAAGTTCTCCTTATTTCCAGGTTGAATCTCTCCTTGTGCAGTTTCCATCCATTATTCCTTGTCTGGCCTACAGGTGCTTTAGAAAACAGATTGACCCCTTCCTCTCTGTGGCAGCCCCTCAAATATTGGAAGACTGCTATCATGTCTCCCCTGGTCCTTCTCTTCACTAAACTAGCCATGCCCAGTTCCTGTAACCGTTCTTCATATGTTTTAGCCTCCAGTCCCCTAATCATCCTGGTTGCTCTTCTCTACATTTAATTCACAAAAACAAAAGCAGAAAACTAATTTTAAAATCCTAACTCTGCCATCCATGTATACAACATGATCCTATTGCACTTATTAGGACTCAACCACATGTTGGAAGAACCTGCTAACTGCTGGTTAAGGACATTAATCCACATGCCATTTGCAAGCCACTTTCGGCCCATGGAGAAGGAAAACAGGGCTGATCTCTATCAAAAAGTGTGTGTTCTGGCTTCCATTCACACAAGCAGTGGTACGTGATCTTGCTGTGGTATTAATTTTTTTCTTTTAATCTTATTTTCTTCCTTCCAGACAAAGAAAACTGGAAAACCAAGTGGGGAGACAACAATAAGGAAAGGTCTCCATTGCTTTATTTTGCATGGAAGGAACTAGGAAAGACAACAAAGTTCTCTCTTGATTCTGGAAAACCAGAGGTGCCAAGGCAAGAAAATTATTCCCCATTGGCTGTTTGATGAACTGGAAAATAATGCCGTAAGCCCAGAACCAGAGTCTATAAGAAGAGAGACACAGCTCACTGATTTCCTGATTCAGTCAATAAAAATGATCTGAAATGCACCTGAGGACTCATAACTGGATTTTTTCATTAATATATTTGACCACAAAAATGGGCAACATTTGTTTGTTTTCTGGACTGGACATATGAAGGGAGGGAATGAAGAGTACGACAAACACTCCATTCACTGGATTTAAAATTAATTAAAAATAAACCAATTAGATTCTAGGGTTCTTTTCCATCATTGGATGATTTTCTCCTTCAGCCCATTTAAACAAAATTGTATTATTGGTGCAAAGAGAGCTTCTGATATTTCAGAGAGGCCCAGAAACTCAAAATACAGGAAAAAATTTAGAATTAATTTGTTTGGCTACTCTTGTGCAAAGCTATCAGCTCATCTGATCATTCCAAGTACCGAACCATTGTTTGGATAAGGCACCCGCCCCCCGTATGCTAATCTAGGGGCAAGAGTTCTCATTGTTCCCAGGGGGAAAAAAAACCAAAAACTGGACGACATTTGGCAGAGCCAAAGGAACTACCGATCAAGGAACTTTCAATCCAAACAAAAAAGCTAACCGTAAATAATAGTCTAATTAAGAAACCAGCAAGAACACTCCCACCAACACTGGCTGGGCAAACCACTAATATATAAAAATAAGAGTAAACCTCTTCCATTATAGCACTGATGATGTTACCTAGTTTGGTAATGAAATGTCCGCAAGAAAGCCACTAAACTCAGAGAATACCAAGGACGCTACAAGTACAGGGCAGTGTTGAACTTCAGGATTTACTGATGTTTTGTTGGCAATTGTGACAGTGTGCATTTTCACAGACAACTGAGCAGGGATTAACTATGTTCCTGTCTTTATAGCCAAATGACATATATGGAATTTGGGACAGAGGATACACCTGGGTCTCTGACTTTGCACCAAGTTTTATGGCAAGAATGAAGTTTGCCTTGGAATAAAAGTGACTCACATATACAGCAAAGTCAAGTCAGGTATTAAGAAACTGAAGGTGCTCGTAGGAAAGATAGGAAGGGCAGGGAGGTGTAGAGGAAGATAAATAGAAAAAGAATATAATGCTATTTCAGATAAATTATAATTAGAACCCTGGGGTCTAACTTATTTCCTAGTTTACTACCTGCAATGCAAAAAGCCAGTTATTTTTCTAACAAATGAATTCTAGCCTCTGCTGATTAAGTGAAGTCAGCTCCATTCCTGCTCGAGGCAGCCTGTTTATTTCTCCTCTGAAATTGCTCAGACCTGAGAAATTACCAAGGGAGTTGCTATTTATTTAGCTTGTGATAGTTGCAAGGGAGTTATTTCATCTATTGCTTGTTTTCCCCAAAAATATCAAGCTCCTTTCTATCTATCCGTCCACCCACTGCCCATCACCAGAAGAACAAAAGCTGATTATACGAAGGGTAATCACTCATCTCCGTAGCCGGAGAACAATAAAGCAGATGGAAAAATCATAGCCAAACAGGAAGCTTTCAATTAACACTAAGGAGGATTTGGGGTTGAGTGGAACTTGTAAACAAACAGAGAAGAATGAGGGTCACCAGAAGGGTAATCTAGCATATACTTCTAGCTGCATTGGGATAATCAGAGTATAAGAAGACGTTTCACATCAGATGGTTATTCGCATAGCCTGGTACCTCTAAGTACTACCGTAGCAGTGGTGAAGGTAAAAGTTTCCAATATCCAGTCATGGGTACCTGGGCTGGCAGCTTTCCCGCTGACAAACTGAACATCTTTAACTGCTGAGGCATCCCATCCCCTTACTAGCAGTGGTTCTTCTGCTCAATCCATTTGACTGGAGTTGGTAGGAATTAAACTTGAATGTAACTTTGCGATAATGGTGGATATCTGTAGCTCAGGTGCATGGAGCTACTGAATAGAATAGAATAGAATAGAATAGAATAGAATAGAATAGAATAGAATAGAATAGAAGTTGGAAGGGACCTTGGAGGTCTTCTAGTCCAACCCCCCGCTCAGGCAGGAAACCCTATACCATTTCAGACAATTGGTTGCCCAATCTATTCTTAAAAACTCCCAGTGTTGGAGCATTTACAACTTCTGGAGGCAAGTTGTTCCACTGGTGAATTGTTCTGTCAGGAAATTTCTCCTTAGTTCTAGGTTGCTTCTGTCCTTGGTTAGCTTCCACACATTGCTTCTTGTCCTGCCTTTAGGTGCTTTGGAGAATCTTCCTTGTGGCAGCACCCCAGATATTGGAACACCGCTATCATGTCTCCCCCAGTCCTTCTTTTCATTAAACTACACATTCCCAATTCCTGCAACTGTTCTTCATATGTTCTAGCCTCCAGTCCCCTAATTATCTTTGTTGTTCTTCCTTGTGTCTAGAACAACTAGACACAAGGACGGTTTTGCTGAATGCTCTGCTAAACAACAACTAATTCCCACAACGCTGTCAAATTACTTAGTAAGACTGTATTACTATTATTCTTCTCATCCTTTCTATTACCTATCTCTTCCCACTAATGACTGTAACCGTGTCGCTTGTATCTTTACAATTTATATTGTTTTGTTTCCTAGTATGATTTGATTGCTTATTAGTAACCTATGACTATCACTACATGTTTTATCTTATGATTCTTGATGAATGTGTTCTTTTTTCCTTTATGTACACTGAGAGCATATGCACCAAAGACAAATTCCTTGTGTGTCCAATCACACTTGGCCAATAAAGAATTCTACTCTATTCTATTCTCTGTATTCTTTCTAGAGTTTTAATTTCACAGCCCACCAAAAGGGGGTTTCAGCCATTCTTGTCTTGCTCCTCTTCCAATAATATTTTGCAGTTTCTGCCAACCACAGAAGCAGGTCCTTCAAATCAAACAGAAGGTTTTTTGTTTATGGGTATACATACACAACACATAAAAAAGTGATGTAATTGTAACCATCATCATGATTTTTTTTGTATACCTCCCTCCACAGATGTTCTTGTGCAGGACATTAAACAAATTTAAGGCCGCTCTCTATGTATTAACTCAGATTACAGTTAATCTTGGGAAAATCCTAAAGTAATAAGAGGACAGGTCTATCTACTGAAGACTTCAGATTTGTCGAGCATATTCCTTTAAATAGAGTACAGGTACACCTTGATTTATGACCACAATTGATCCCAAAATTTCTGTTGCTAAGTGAGACAGTTGTTAAGTGAATTCTGCCCCATTTCATGACCTTTTTTGCCACGGTTGTTAAGTGAATCACTGCAGTTAAAGTTAGTAACCTGGCTGTTAAGTGAACGTGGCTCCCCCATTGACTGGGCTTGTCAGAAGGTCGCAAAAGGCAATCATGTGACCCCGGGACCCTGCAACCGTCATAAATGAGTCAGTTGCCAAGTGTCTGAATTTTGATCATGTGATCCTGGAGATGCTGAGGCAGTCATAAATGTGAAAAACAGCCGTAAGTCACTTTTTTTCAGCACCGTTGTAACTTCAAATGGTCACTAAATGAACTGTTCTAAGTCAAGGACTACCCACTTGCAAGGAACGAAGATGGGAGCAGAGAATGTCTCCATCTTCTTCTTTTCATGAGCACCCAGAGGCATCAAGTTGGTTCTGTAATAAACCAAAAGCTGGATAATACGTTCCTCGCATTGTTCCAGCAAAGCTATTTATGTTTTTATGTTCTTATGACTCATATCTGGCTTGTGATAAACTTAATAAAAGTACTGCTTACTTCAGCTGGCAAATCCCCCCACAATTTTCACTTTCTCAACCATACTTGGAGATGTGAGCAACTGAGGTCAGATTTTTCTTCCGAGTTCTTCCATTTTAACTGGAGAGAAATAGTTTAGCCCAAACGTTGGAGGAAGAGGCAAATTTCATCCCAGCTTTTAAAGCTAAAGATTTCTTAGTTATTGGCAACTGATCAAGGCAATAATTGCTTGACTTGCCTACTGAATCTTCTAAGATTATTGCGTGAAATGTAGAGTTGGGGGGAAGAAAGAGAGTGGGGGAGGGAGAGAGAGAGAAAGAAAGAAAAAGAAAGGAAGGAAGAAAAGGAAGGAAGAGAGGGAGGGAGGAAGAGAGAGAGAGAGAGAGATCAACAGGGAAGAATTACCAACTTAAAAATTTTGGAACTTCTTCTACCAATTAGTCACTTGGACTTCTGGCAGGCAATCTCTAGATACAGGAAAGTTCATTAACTGCTGATCTGCGGTAGATAAGATTAATTTCCTTTGAACTGAAATAAACAGGTTTCATGGAAGCCAGGATAATAAGGGCTATTTCCCCTGAAAAACTGCAATAGCTTTTGCAGCTGCAGCACATAGGCCAAACCTTAGGCAGGGGCACATCTGAGTTTGTTTTACAGGCAAGGTTGGATTGGGATGGGATTGCTTGTGGCTTAATGTGTTGTGTGAATGGAGTCTGCGTCTAATTCCTGCTGTCCCCATCTTGCATTGATGAGAAGGATGGAGAGCATCTTTAAAATATCATGTCAAACGTAAATTGCTTGGAAATAACTTTTTCTTTCTTTGTTGCTAATTTCCAAGTATGTTTAATATAGATTTGGAGAATTTGTTGTTAGACTTACATAAAAACTTCCAATAGAAGAGAATACCGGGTTGAAATGTGGAATCCCTGGTGATGTCTGAGCTTAGTTGTTCTCTTGCAGACATTTCATTACCCAACCATCCCAAAGGTGCTTTTCAAAAGGCAACTGGATTGTCTTTGTTTTTTCGCTGAAGACGCTTCGCTTCTAATCCAAGAAGATTCTTCAGTTCTGACTGAATGGTGGAGGATCTATTAGTTTGTACATTTGCTTTCTTTTCAATAAAGGACCATGTCAGCCCAACATTTATTTTTCTATCTATCTATCTATCTATCTATCTATCTATCTATCTATCTATCTATCTATCTATCTGACTTATATGCCGCCCAACTCCCAAAGGACTCCAGGTGGCTCACAGTAAACATGGAGAATACAGGCAGTCCTTGACTTAGAAGCACAATTGAGCCCAAACTTTCTGTTGCAAAGTGAGACTTGTTAAGTGAATTTTGCCCCATTTTACGAACCTTCTTGCCACAGTTGTTAAGTGAATCCCTGTAGTTGCTAAATTAGTAAAACAATTGTTAAGTGAATCTGGCTTCCCCATTGATTTTGCTTGTCAGAAGGTCACAAATGATGATCACATGATCCCAGGACACTACAACTCCAGCTGCCAAAATGTCCAAATTTTTATCATACGACCATGAGGATGCTGCAATGGTCATAAGTGTGAACAATGGTCAAAAGTAGCTTTTTTCAGTGATGATGTAACTTTGAATGGTCACTAAATGAACTGTTGTAAGTCAACAACTACCTATGCTGGACTCAGCATTCAAAACATGTGTTTCCACTAAGGAAGAACCCTGCTTAAGGAAGTGACTTTATGTTGGCTTGGTTCACTCTGAGCCAGAGGTGGGATTCTACCGGTTCGGCCCAATTTGAGCGAACTGGTAGTTAAGGTGATGATTTGGCCCCACCCACCCACACCTGCCCTATTCTGTCCTTTATGTCCAGGGTTTTCAGCTCAGCTGTTTGATGCGGCGCAGTGGATTGCCGGGCCTCATCTGATTTTTCACCGGGACTGCAGCAGAAGGTAAGTGTCAACTCATAAAACATTCCTATGCCTGTTTTAGTAGTTGCCATAAAAAAGGGGGAGAGGGGAGGAAGGAAATCTGGAAGAGCAGTTTAAAGCAAAAGTACATCCCAACTCTTATCTTTAAAAGATTGTAACTAAAATACCAGAGTTTTTGCCAAAGAACGTGAATGATGACATCCAGCCCGTGAATGTGCTCAATTGGAGAATCTGATTTATGACACCATCCAGGGGGGAGGGGGGAAACAGGTTCACAGATGACTGTAAATTACGTACGCCAGAGTTGGCTTCATACGGGTAGTGCCAGTATGTCGCCACTAATAAACCCTTTGAAGTTTTCTGAAGTTTGGCTCGAGAATCATGATTTAATTAGAGTGATTGCTGGAACCCTGACAGTAAATTTTTGAGCTGAAAAAGCAGCGTTTTTTAAATGCTGTGCACAGGCGCACACAAAGCACGCACTCACCGAACTGGTTGTTACACTGGTTGAATCGCACCCCTGCTCTGAGCCATGATGTGCAAAAACGGTGGCTTGCAGAATACACATTGGATGGGTTGGCACATACAGCTTGCTAAGCTAGAAGCGAGAACGGCTGAATTCATGCAGCATGCTAAGCCAAAAAATCGAAGAAATAATGCTATGGCTTATGATTCATTCACATTTCTGGGATAATGTGCTTTCCTCCTGGGTAGAAAGTATGCCAACAGAGAGGCCGTTGTCCACACAGACATGAAAATAATGCTAACTGCTTTGGGAGCAGCAGGGGCTCCCCTGAAAAGCAGCTTTCTGTGTGTAGAGAGGCCCCATCCCACCAACCAACTTTGAACAGGGAGGCTGTGCTGACAGACAAAAAGAGGGGGGGGAAATCACACAAGAGTCTAAAGTATGGAATCTCCATATCGTCAAGGAATCAATCAAGCAGAAAAATAGCAGCTGAGTCTGGATTAACAAAAGCTGACAAGTGACGGACTTCTGAGGAATATTTACATGAACCCTGTAATCTTTTGGTTTCAATACAATGGGTATATCAACTTCCTGGTAAATCACAATTGGCCTCCTATGAGGTCAACTTTCCCAGAATCAACCACTTACAGAAAAGAAGAACTATGCTGCACTAATGAGATCCCAGTTCCTCTAGTAGCAATGAAAGCAGAACTCCTAGTAGCAATAGCAATAGTGATTACTCATATATTGCTCTACAGTGCTTTACAGCAGTCTCTGCATGGATTACAGATTCAGCATATCACACCCAATGATCTGGGTCCTCATTTTACCAACCTCGGAAGGAATGGAAGGCTGAGTCAACCTTGAGCTGGTCTGGATTGAACTCCAGGCTATGGGCAGAGTTAACCTGCAATACTGCATTCTAACCACTGCTCCAGTAGTTGGATGGGAAGGGGTGGTTCTGCAACAGGCCAGTTGCAATCCAGCAGATCACTGCCTTCTGAAGATTCTTCTGCAACAGGAAGGTCTTAGCTAGGAAAACACCACTGTGGATGAGCCCTTAGGATACATGGGAATCCAGCCACTAATGCAGACCATCAGTCTTATCAAGCCGGGATGATGCAGTGGTTAGAATACAGTACTGCAGGCTACTTCTGCAGTGGTGGGATTCCAAAAATTTTACTACCAGTTCTGTGGGCGGCATGGCAGGGGAAGGATACTGCAAAATCCCCACTCCCTCCCCACCCCACTAACCTGCTTTCCAGCTCCGTTCTCCTGTGCAGGGCAACAAAAGAAGACCCAGTCGATCAGCTGGGACTCGGGAGGCAGAGAATAGATGGGGGTGGGGCCAGTCAGAGGTGGTATTTGCCAGTTCTCCAAACTACTCAAAATTTCCACTACCGTTCTCCAGAACTGGTCAGAACTTGCTGAATACCACCTCTGTACTTCTGCCCATAGCCTGGAGTTCGATCCAGACCGGCTCAAGGTTGACTCAGCCTTCCAGCCATCCAAGGTCAGTAAAATGAGTACCCAAACTGTTGGGGGCAATATGCTGACTCTGTAAACCGCTTAGAGAGGGCTGTAAAGCACTGTGAAGCGGTATATAAGTCTAAGTACTATTACTATTGCTATTGCTATCAAGCTTGGTGGTTTTTATCCAAGATCTGCAACAGAGGATTTCTCATCAACGCGATAGGTACGACCCCTCTGGCGGTCAGATCTGATCATTGTGGTACATGCACCAGTTCTTCACCTCCCTTCACCACATTCTTATCCCTTTTGCTACAATAGTCATACTTCACAAAATGCTTAACCAGGTCATTTAAATGAGATAAGTGGTGGAGAAATGTAAGGAATATATTTTAAGTTACAGAAGCTGCATTTATGTAATATGCTAACCTTGATTAGTACTATCTTACTTGTTTTTTGCACTGCGCTGCAGAAACTGAATCAATGGTGATTTATTCAATAAATCATGGTTCAAATAATCAAGCTGAATACAACATGTGAATCCTGGCAATACTTAAGTGCTCAACAAATGTTAAGTATTTTTAGACATTCTTTTATGGTGGCAAATATACACCTTTACAGTGCCAAATTAAATCTGTTTGATTTGAGCATAAGCCTTATTGGCCTTATTTTCATAATATACTGTGCCATAAATCATAATCAGAGATCTCACTTTGCTACAATCACATTGGGTTGTCTTAATTAAGGATGTCATCTGAAGATAAAGGTTGGGTTTATTGAACAGTAGATATTACAAGGACAAATTTACTTTGTGAACAACTGCTTCTGACATGTGTTTGCTTCAATTCCCACAATTCCCCATTATTTGCTAAATTTGCTAGGAATTCTGGGAGCACCATGTTACAGAAAGCTGGGACAGATCACTGTGAGGGTGGAAATGATGGTTTAAAACAGTACGTGCAGCATAAGTGTCCAACAGAAGGCCCAAACCAACGGGGTGCTAATATTAAAAACTCCTTAAAAACACTTCAGAAATTACATTTCTGCACTGTTAGTAGATTTTAAAGCTCTCCTATTTTTTTTCTTCCACTGAAGAAAATGAAAACCCCAACCTCAGTTTGATTTAAGTAGAGATGGTAAAAACATTACTAGAATGATAATGTGTTCAGGATACACATAGTCCTCAACTGACAACCGTTAATAATGGTTATGGAGTTTGCCCATATTGGTCATAAATCATGACAATTGTAAAGCAGGTGATCGTATGATTTTATCACCTGATTTCATGACTTTTTGTTGCAGTGGTGGTTAAGCAACTCACCATACTAATTAAATGAACCCATTGTTCGCTATGGAGAGTTTTTGCTGAAAACCAGAAGTAAACACTTCTGTTTTTTTGTTTACAGCAAAATATGTTGTAAATTGCAGTCACCTGTCTGCTAATAGCAGCAAATTCAGGCTGGTTGCTGAACACCTGAATCGCAGTCAGAGAGGAGGTGTTTCCAGCTTTGGAATCATGTCATATGTACCTTTTGGGAGGGGTCCATCATAACTTTGAATAGTTGCTACCTGTCATAAGTTGAGGACTAGCTATATGGCTGATGCTGGGGTTTCATCCAGAACACCACAATTTCTGGAAAACTACTGGAAAAAAACCACCATGGCCCAACTGGTCTGACCCATGGGTGACAATGATGGTTCTGAGAAATTTCTGTAATGACTCAATCTTCTGACAGTAAGAAATACACATAAAAACTCTTGCATTTTCCTATACATGATTTCCTCCTAAACATGAATACATCACATTTCTGAAAAGGAAGCTCGTCACAAGATATTTCTGTATTTTTAGTCCCTGTTCCCAGACCCTGCCCCCCGCCTCCAAAGTAGTAAACAAACTTAGTCACACTGCATGATTTCAAAACTGCAACTGGAAAACTCACAAATGGGATGTCTGTCCCTTAAACACAGAAAATTACAGCTTGGTTTATAAAACCAGTGTTTCTCAAAGATAGTTCTTATTAATTCTGGGAGTTGAAGTCCACACATCTTAAAGGCTTTGAGAATGAGAAACACTGAGAAACCTATGTCACCATAAACATCAGATTATGTAATTTAAGGTTCTTTGTGTTCTAGGAATGCAGGAACTGTCTTCTGTGAACTTCACCATAACATTAAGACATGATAAGGTTTATTTGTTGGATCATAGCATGATATACAGGTAGTCCTCAACTTATGACTATAACTGAGCTCAGAATTATGACTGTAAATTGTGGCAGTCGTTCAGTGGGTAACCATGTGACAGTGCCTGATTTTACCACTTTTTCTGTGGTAGTCCTTAAGCAAACAGAATGGTGTTAAATAAACCCATTTTCTCTAACGGGCATTTTTTTTTGCTGGAAATCAGAAGTAAATGGTGGAAACTGCCAAAAAATGCAGTTGCAAACAGCCATAAATGTGAATTGGTTGCCAGGCACCCATGTGATTATGTGACCATAGCAGAGATGTGAGGTGTAACTGTTGGAACTCCAGAACCAGGTCATATGTAGCTCTGGGGTGACCCTTTGTAACTTTGAACAGTTGGTATTCAACCAGTCGTTAAATGAGGACTAGCTGTAAGAACATAACACTTGTGTTTAGTTAAGGCAGGTTTAAGATTTAGCAGCTATATGGACCTAAGCCATAAACTGACCAATTAATATAATTCAAGGCTGGAGAATGGACAACCACTTGTCTGAAGTGGATAAATTAGAGTATAGATTCTCCTGCTCAAGCAGAGGGTTAGACTAGATGACCTCTAAAGTTCCTTCCAACTCTGTTATTCTATGTTGTTCTATGTTATCCAGCTTGCATTACAGTGTTCTTGGCCTGGTGTCATGCAGATAAATTGGGATCATGACTCCCAAAATTCCCCAGCCAAAATAGTTCCACAGATCTTTTTCTTCCTAATGTAAAATCTTTATTCTAAGACAGTATCATATATCTTGCCAAGCTGTGACATATTTATTTCCCTTTTGGAGTCAGTGTATTATGCAAACCGCAGCCACTATGTTTTGCAACTATCGTTTACTCCACTGAACCCAAACAAGGTTATCTTATTCAAAAAGCTATGCTTCAAAACAAAGCATAGTATAATATATGGATCCATCTCAAGATTCCCTTAGTTTAACTACCACAGTTTGTGCCCTGGAACAGAGCTTCTTAAGACAAGATCTATGGCATTTTAAAACAACCAGCTTTTTAATTTCCCAATTCCTCTGATGTCATTTTAAAGGGGAACCAGGATTGATCATGGTTGTTTTGACTGATGAATGGAGGTCAAGATGCTATGAACACGGGCAGGTTTATATGTCTGCCAGACTACAGAAGTTGCATGAAGCCAACTAACTAAAACTAATCAACCTAGAACTAAGAAGAAATTTCCTGACAGTAAGAACAATTAACCAGTAGAATGGCTTGCCTTCAGAAGTTATGGGTGCTCTGTCACTGTTAGTCTTCTAGACTAACCCCTTCCAAGGGATCCTATACAATTCTAGACAAATGGTTGTTCGATCTCTTCTTAAAAACTTCCAGTGTTGGAGCATTCACAACTTCTGGAGGCAAGTTTTTCCACTGATTAATTGTCCTAACTGTCAGGAAATTTCTCCATAGTTCTAGCTTGCTTCTCTCTCTGATTAGTTTCCATTCATTGCTTCTTGTCCTGCCTTCAGGTGCTTTGGAAATGGGCACATATAGCCACACAACAAACCTATGACCCACCCAGCACAGAGGGGCTGTAAGCTTCCGCATTGTCTTCATGAACTGGCAAACATTGAGGTAGGGAACAACGGAATGTAAAACAAAAACATCTTATTTTTACTAGCCATGGCTCTCAGACTTCATGTGTTAATCATTTGTAAACAGTAAGCAACACCTATCTTGCCTCTAAAGCCTTTTGTTTTGACTCATTGCTGAACGTTGCTGTCCTGACTCTGTGTGTATAATGCAAGATAAGCAAAGAGATTGCTCAAGGCTTCTAGTTTTGCTCCTTCTCCATTTCCTCCACAGATCACCAGAAGTCTGGTAAAGCACTCCAGTGGTGTCTTGGGCTAAAGTCAAAAACCAATCAAGCAGGCAGCTCTTCCACCCACAGCCATCCATAAGATCTCAGGCTTTTGTCAAAACGATGAAAGCAATGTTGGACCAGGACGATACAAGTTCCTCTCCTTTCATACCCAGATGCACAATGCAAGTACAAAAGTGGCAAAGCTCACATCACAACAGTGCAATCCTGCTTTTCTTATTTGCCCCCACCCTTGACCATCATCTTGTGACAAGAACATCTGCAAGGAGAGTAAAACAAAGTAAATATTATGATGTAGCAGGCTATATGTTTTGTGTGAGAAAGAGAGTAAAGACTGTCCCACCCTAATAACTGTGCTAGATGCATAAAGAGGTGTAGAAACAATAAAGAATTGTTTGGATTTGGGGCCTGGTAGCTGCAGTTGCTGGAACAAAGTTTGTGCTTTTTAACCTGTGAAGCTCGTAATAAAAAGAGTGACTAGATTCATGATACCCATCTTGAGTTAAACAAATTAATATCCTTGTTTACAAGGCATCGGCTAGAACTCTGCTCAGGGGTCTTAAACTTTAGAAAATAATTTTAAAAGTGAAGGAAAAAAATAGAGACAGGGAGAACAATGTGCAATTGCTTTATTTGCACCTAACTGTTCAGTCTTAAAATTAGCTAGGAGTGCGTAAAATGAAATGAGATGTAAGATGCTTTCTAGAGTAAACTACAGCCTAATTTTTCAAAGTCATATTTTATCCCTTTTTTTCCCTCTCCTAAACTTAAAGCAAACTGAGAAACGCATCAGCTTGTAACAAAACATGTTTTCTTCCTAGAGGCCTTTGGCGCAGTTATCATTGAATAAACAATTTTTAAAAGGTCACACTTAAATCATTTCCTGTCTGAAAAATTTTATGCTTTGTTGACAATGCCACAAGGTCTCCAATTAGCTAGGGAGAGCTTTCCAGTAAACCACACTGGCAAACAAGGGCTTTGAATGGACACCATAGCGTTGTAATGTAAAATTTAAAGGGATTCATCGTGTAAGTAGAAATCTGAAATGGGTCCCTCCTTCAGTAGATGAGTGCAGAACAGAAAGTGGTCAACATTCCCCTCCAAGCCCCAAAATAAATAACAGAATAACAGAATTGAAAGGGACCTTGGAGGTCTTCTAGTCCACCCCCTGCTCAAGCGGGAGACTCTTCTGGACAAACGGCTATCCAATCTCTGTCTAAAAACTTCCAGTGATGGTACACCCACAATTTCTGAAGGCAACCGATTCCATTGATTAATTTTTATCCCTGTTAGGAAATTTCTTTTTAGTTCTAGATTGGATCTCTCTTTGATAGGTTTCCATCCATTGTTTCTTGCCTAGCTTTCTGGTGCTTTTGGAGAATAGGTTGTCCCCCTCTTCTTTGTGACCCTCAAATATTGTCCTTCTCTTTGCTATGTTAAACCTACCCAGTTCCTGCAGCTGTTTATCATAGGCTTTAGCCTCCAGCCCTCTAGTTATCTTAATTGCTCTTCTCTGCACTTTTTCTAGAATCTCAATATTTGTTTTATATCGTGAAGTTGGATGCAGTACAGGTAGCCCTCAACTTATGACCACAACTGAGCCCAAAATTTATGTTGCTAAGTGAGACATTTGTTAAGTGTTGTCCCATTTTATGTCTTCTCTTGCCACAGTTGTTAAGTGGATCACTGCAGTTGTTAAGTTAGTATCCTGGTTGTTAAGTGAATCTGGATTCCCCATTGACTTTGCTTAGCAGAAGGTTGCAAAAGGGATCACATGACTGTCATCATCATAAAAATGAACCAGTGGCGAAGCATCCCAATTTTGATCATGTGACCATGTGATGCTGCAAGGGTTGTAAGTGTGAAAAACGGTCATAAGACACTTTTTTCAGTGCTGTTGTAAGTTTGAACGGTCACTAAATGAATTGTTGTAAGTCAAGGACTACCTGTATTCCAAGTGTGGTCTTACTAAAGCACTATAAAATAGTAGTAATACTTCATGTAAGCTTGATACTATTCCTCTATTGATGCAGTGTAGCTCTGTATTGGCTTTTTTGTCAGCTGCACCACATTGCTAGCTCAAATATGAGCTGTCCATTAGATCCCTCTTTGCTGATACTATTGTCAAGCCAGGTGCCACCTATTTTATACCTGTGCATTTGTTGTTTTTGCCTAAGTGTAAAACATTACTTTTCTCACCAATGAATTGCATTTTGTTGGCTAGGGTCAGTGTTCAAGTCTGTCTAGAATTTAGATCCTTCTGAATCTTGAGCCTATCTTCTAAAGTGTTGGCTATTCTATACCCCCATCTGAATCATTTATGAAGATGTACAAGCAGGGGTGGGATTCAACCAGTGTAATAACCGGTTTGGTGAGCGTGCACAGTGTTGGCAACTCACCTTCTGCTGCAAGCCCTGTGTGTAAAACAGCTGACGCAAATTGCTAACTAGGGCATACAAAACCTTTGCTAGAACAATACTCAAATAAAGCTCAGCTGTCTGGAATCCGCACTGTATATTGGACATTAATACAATTGAGCAAGTCCAGAAGTATTTCATGAGAAGAGTACTAGACTCCTCTGCTCACAACAGAATACCCTATATCACCAGGTTTGAAATTTTGGGCTTGGACTACCTTGAACTACGCCGCCTATGGTTGGACTTAAGCGTAGTACACAAAATTATTTGCTACAATGTCCTACCAGTCAATAACTACTTCAGCTTCAACCGCAACAATACAAGAGCACACAACAGATACAAACTCAATGTAAATCGCTCCAAACTTGATTGCAGAAAGTACAACTTCAGCAACAGAGTGGTCAATGCCTGGAATGCACTACCTGACCCTGTTGTTACATCCTCAAACCCCCACTCCTTTAACCGCAAACTATCCACCGTTGAGCTCACCCCATTCCTAGGAGGTCTGTAAGGGGCTTACATAAGTGCACAATCGTGCCCACCATCCCTGTCCTATTGACCCCATTTATTCGTACCTATTTCCTATAATCTTACTCATGTTTATACTTATACTTATTATCTTGAAAGTGATTGACAAATCAAATAAATAAAATAAAATACATAAAAATAAATCAGCTGTGCTGCATGAATCAGCTGAGCTGGAAAACCTGGAAATAAAATACAGACTAGAGCCGCAGCAGACAGGCGGGCCCAACAGCTGATTGTTGGAGCGAACCTGTTTGCTCCCAGCTTATCTTCGGAGCTACTGGTTCTCCCAAACCGGGCCGAACCTGTAGAATCCCAACCCTGTCTACAGGGTCAAAGACAGAACCTTGAGGTACCTCACTGCGTACTTTTCTCGTGTAGATGTAGTTCCATTGAGGACTACACGTTGTGATTTGTTAACCAATTACAAATCCATCTGATGGTGATGTTGTCTAACCGATAGTTTTCTATCTTACCAAGAAGTAGGTTGTTTTGTACTTTGTCAAATGCTTTTCTGAAGTCCAAGTATATTGTAGCTACAGCATTTCACTGGTCCACTAATTTAGTTACTTTGTCAAGGAATGCAACAAGATAAAATAAAGATAAATAATAAAAAATAAAAGTTTAAAGCAACTTTACCCACCCTGACAACCTCCCAAAAGATTTGACGTGAGCATTAAATTATCGGTGTTGGGCTCACTCAGGGTTTTGCAAAAGTATTTACAGAATAACATAAACGGAATCACTGTTTTTAGAATTTATGCTCTGTTACTTTCTTAATTTTTCCATTCCTCTGTCAGGTTGCTTTATTTGATCGTGTTTTGCACTTCTATGGGTGACACACAATTTAACCACTTATTATCTTTGCTTCTCAAGAGATCATTGGAGTCCTTTTACCTGTGGCCTTTATGGACCTCTAGGGCCACATTACTATTCTCACAACCTGTGTGCTTTGAGCAGCTAAGTACATTTTATTTGGGTCTGATTGCAACACAGTCCATATCCCAAAGTCTGTAGAGCTTTTCAGTCATCCAGGTCATGGTGGTCCCAAAGGTGCTTTTTCAGGAGGCAACTGGACTTTCTTGTTTTTTCATGGAAGGCATTTCGCTTCTCATCCAAGAAGCTCTGAGAGGATAGTGGGGAATGGAAGGATTGTCAGAGCTGAAGAAGCTTCTTGGATGAGAGTGAAACATCTTCAAAGAAAAAACAAGAAAGTCCAGTTGCCTCCTGAAAAAGCACCTTTGGGACAACCATGACCTGGATGACTGAAAAGCTCTACAGACTTTTAGCTACACAATTTGGGATGAATGGTGTGGCAGTCAGAATGGGTTTCCAGAGGGGAAAAATTGCAGACTACAGGAACCAGGAGCACTACTCAGGTGACCCTGAGGACACAGATAAACCTCCAAGTGCTTCAACGACCCTCTAAAAGGATGCAAATGACCAGCTGTCTGCAAGGAATATAAATCCTTCCATTCCCCACCATCCTGTCAGAGTCGAAGAAGCTTCCTGGATGAGAAGCAAAATGTCTTCAAAGAAAAAAAACAAGAACGTCCAGTTGCCTCCTCAAAAAGCACCCTTGGGGCAGTCTGCATCACAGAATTTCTGCTTGGCAAATTGCAAACATTCAGTGGGACTCAGCTTTCTGCTGCAGGAGTTCTCAAGCTGATTTCACAAGCATTTTATTGGTGAAACTGAACTTAATTCTCCTTATAGGCAGTCCTTGACTTACAACCATCCATTTACCGTCTTTTCAAAATTACAATATCACTGAAAAAAAAGTGATTTAAAAGCAGTCCTCACACTTAACCACTGTTGAAACATCCCCATGGTCACGTGACCAAAATCCAAGCACTTGGCAACCAGCGTGTATGCATGCAATTGACAAGCAGAGTCAATGGGGGAAGGCAGATTTGCTCAACAACTGCGGTGA
Organism: Naja naja; assembly: GCA_009733165.1. Taxonomy (NCBI): domain Eukaryota; kingdom Metazoa; phylum Chordata; class Lepidosauria; order Squamata; family Elapidae; genus Naja; species Naja naja. The sequence continues at coordinate 19,114,974 of CM019148.1, read as the reverse complement.
TTTGCTTAACAACTGTGGCAAGAAAGGTCGTAAAATGGGGCAAAATTAACTTGACAACTGTCTTGCTTCACCACAGAAATTTTGGGCTCATATCCACGATCCAACTTGTGATCGTAAGTTGAGGGCTACTTGTATTGTATATTACCTGTTTTATGCCAAATCTGGTGAAAAATGCTTTCAGCCTGAGCAAATATATTGTGTGTAGTTTAACAAGGAATGCTAATAACATTCACAGTGCTGGTGATAGCTTTTACTGCTTTCTGTTCCGTGATAAATATGCACATTAGAAATTCAGGTGGAGAAAAAAAAAGGGGAGGGAAATGCTTACACTGTTTGAATAATGCAGTGCTGAAGAATAAGAGTCTAAAATGTATAAGCTTATTTGTCAATGCATATGGGTTACAAAACCTGATACTATACTCCACAATTCCCCTTTTTCCATTGTTTCAGTATTTCAACTTTATGCAAATTTACTTAATGCATGGTTTGGGTGGAAATGTCAGTCTAGCATAAAGAGAGGGAAGCCTGTTTATAGATTTACATACATCCACATGTATAGGATGTGCAAAATACTGTTTCAAACACAGAATAAGATAGTCTTCGTTTAGTGACCACAATTGGGACCAGTCACTCAGTCACTAAATGAAGCAGTCACTAAGTGGAACCACAACTGTGCTTATGATCTTAGCACAGTTCTCCTTTGCTTTACAGACCTGTGAATATCATAAATGTGATGATTAATTGCAAAGTTTCTTTTTCATTACTATCGTATTTGCAACTAGTCATTGTATGAAGCAGTTATTAAACAAGGACTACTGTCAAGTGCCAGGAAAATTAGAGATCCAGATAGTTCAAATGGGTGTAAAGATTTATTGCAAGCTTAAGTTCTCTAGAAGAATCTGAACTACTAATGGCCAAGGGAAATTAGCGGGAGATAAGAATAGAAGGAATTCAAGGCGGGCTGGACTTAGATCTCTTGTTGGTGCAAAGGGACTCATGACTAATGATGTATTTGACCCCTCCCTCAGGCCCAGCCTGGTCATCTCCTACAATTACCTGTAGCTGGTTTGAGTGGTCTTATAGAAAACAAAGCATGCATATTTCAAAAAAAGAAATACAGCTCTTTTATAATTCCCCTCTGGACAAGGAGAGGACGAGATTGCCCACAGTTGCTCCTCATGAGGAGATTTCAAGAAAGGAGTCTCCAGCAGGTTTAGCATTCTGAGAGATGTGGGAATAGCCATCTTGCTTTATCCATGGTCAAGATCTTTGAAAGGCTACTAAGTTCACATACTTCCTTTTCTAATCATGTTCAGAAGTGGCTTGTTAACTGCTTTTCAGCTATTAGAAACCTTTGAACTGACAAGTTTTACTGCACCAGATGAGTTTCCTTCAATCCTTAGTCAAATAAGTTTTACCTACAAATTTAAGAACTCATTTTATTTTCTTTTGGAATGAACAGCAAAAGGTTGACTAAAACTTTGATTTAAAAAAAATTAAAAATAGACTAACCGTCCACATACATTTGAAATGAAGAGTTGGAATTAATGAAAAAGAATCCTTCCCATGGGAAAATGCTTTTGTTTTGAAACATAAAATGATAAAATTTTAAAAATGGGACACTAGAGGGAACTAAAGATTGCAATTAAAGGAGAAGAACGCCTAAACTTGATTTACAGTTGCAGAATGAAGCAAAATATTTTAACATTGAATATATTAAAGGATATTTTTGAACAATATACATTGAAGATATATATTTAGGCAAGAAAAACCAAACACACAGTATAGGTGGTACCTCACTCCGTAGTGGTAACTGTGAAAGAGATCTTGGAGTCTTAGTTGCCATACACTTAAATATGAGCTAGCAGTGTGCTGCAGCTGCCAAAAAAGCCTACACAGTTCTAGGCTGCATAAACAGAGGGATAGAATCAAGATCACATGAAGTGTTAATATCTCTTTATAATGCTTTGGTAAAACCACACTTGGAATATGGCATCCAGTTTTGGTTGCCACGATGTAAAAAAGATGTTGAGACTCTAGAAAAAGTGCATAGATTAGCAACAAAGATGATTAGGGGACTGGAGGCTAAAACATATGAAGAACAGTTGCTGGAATTGAGTATGTCTAGTTTAATGAAAAGAAGGACTAGGGGTGACATGATAGCAGTGTTCCAATATCTCAGGGGTTGCCACAAAGAAGAGGGAGTCAAGCTGTTCTCCAAAGCCCCTGATGGTAGGACAAGTGGAAACTGTTAAGTTTTCATGAAGAGACAGGCCCAGGGGCTGTCGGGGCATGTCTGATACCCTGCTGTGCTAGATATGATTCAAAAAGGTTGGATATAAATTGAGGACCATTGTCAGAAACAAGTACATCAGGTAACCCATGAGTTACAAAAAGTTTTTTCCTTTAATGCAAATGGAACCCTTCTGGGTGTTAAACGGATTGGTTGTACCTTGGGATCTATGTTAAAGGATATGGGGGTCCCCAAGTACTTGCCTAATCCATCGCCGAAGACCTCTGGAAACTCAGACTTCAAGGCCTCTTCCCATTCAGTGTTGCTCACGTGATTGATGCCAGTCACCTCGATGCCCAGCGGGTTGAACCATTCAAGGCCCAGCAGACTTGGGCGGTCCTTGTCCATGATGGTCAGTGGTAGGCGCTTGGTGTGGCCCTTGAATTTCACGTTGAATTCTCTTGTTCCAACTACTGGAATCTTGTTCCTTGGTAGTCTTTAAGAGTCAATGCTTGCTTCTTGAAGTGATTCTTTTGGATGTTAGGAAGTAGTCTGTGAATAGTGTCCCATGACACCATAGAAAGGTATGAGCCTGAGTCCACTTCCATTTGGCAAGGCCTTCCTTCAATAAGTACCTTGACATGCACCTTTCTGCTTTTTAATGGGGAAGAATGACCAATAGTTACTGTTTGATGAGTTTCATTCTTCCCATTTGCTTCTGTGCTGCGCCCCGCTTTCTCACTGAGGTTGTTAGGCTTGACTTCTTTGTCTTTGCTTGCAGCAAACTTCCTTCTGTTGGGTGGAGTTCTGGATAATTTGCAGATTCTTGCTAGGTGTCCTCTTTTATCACAACGGAGGCAAATGGTGTCTAAAAACTTGCATTCAGTGCGGGGGAGGCTCCCCCCACAACCTCTGCAGTAGAAATCTTGCCTCTTTCTTCCCAGGTCTTTCTTTTTCCGCTCCATTCTGAGTCTGTAAATTCCTTCCTCCACCTCACTACAGTCTGACTCAGAATCTATTTGCTCACAATGAGTTGTTGTGGACTTTTCCACATCAGGATGGCTTGTGGCCTTGTTAATCTTTTTCATGGCTGCTGCTGAGGACTTGGTAGCTTCTGCTGAAGAGGCTTCTTCTATTGCTTCTTTCAGCATGATCTTAGGTTTCATTAATAATTTGCTCTGCAGCACCTTGTCTTTAAGGCCTAAAACGAAATGATCGCGCATGGCCTCCTCTAAACTGTTGAATTTGCATGCACCCCCAATGTCTCTTAAGCTTGCCACGAAGTAGTTTATGCTTTCGTTTTCCCCCTGATCGCGATGGTAAAACTTGTGTCTTTTAATGAGGCACGATACTTGTGGCGCGTAATAGGCTCTTAACAGCCTTTCCAGATCAGGCCAAGCCATTACCTTCACGTCTGCTGCTCCCGCGAGGGCCTTCGCCATCTTGAAAACTGCCGGACCGCAGTACATAAGGAAGACCGCCCTCTTCCGCTGCTCGGAAATGGCGGCAAGATCATTTCCCTCCAAATACATTTGGAAACGATCTGCATACGACTCCCAGTCTTCTGCCGTCGGATCGAACGGGACTGGGGGGGTGTTCAGCGCAGCCATCTCGCTCTTCTTCTGTTCCGCGTTGCCTTCTCTTCAGGGGAATCCCACCTTCATCGCCAGTGTTAAGTTTGCATGAAGAGACAGACGTGGAGTGCTTCAAGCTCTTTTGTTTATTAGTGACTACAGCTCAGAACAGGCCCGACTGGCTTTGCTGTGGCTGCTACTTATAGCCGGAAGCCGCAGCTGACAGCCAATCAGAGTGCAGGGTTTTCCCGCACTTTCTAAACCAATCATTTCCAACACTTTACAAGAACAATTCAAACTTAACCAATGATTTCAAACCTGCATACATAACAGAAACTAATCAAGGAGAGAAGCAACCTAGAACTAAGAAGAAATTTCCTGACAGTTAGAACAATTAACCAGTGGAACGACTTGCCTCCAGAAGTTATGAGTGCTCCAATACTGGAGGTCTTTTAAGAAGAGACTGAACAACCATTTGCCTGAAATGGTATAGGGTTGGACTAGAAGACCTCCAAGGTCCCTTCCAACTCTCTTATTCTATTCTATTCTAAGACGAGGAGTCACTTTATATGTACATATTTTTATTATATGTTTGTTGTTTCTTTGTTTTCTGTTTCTCTGTTTTTCCCTTTTTTCTTTTTTTGCACCTTCTACCCTATTGTTTTAATTCTTCTACTTTTTCAGTTTGTATTAGTTTTTACTGTTGCAATTATAATCTTCAATAAAATTACTATTTAAGAAGGCAAGACAAATAGCCCATCCCCTTCAGGTTTCAAAACATCAACTAATCACTTTTCTAGGTGGGGAACTATGGACCTTTTATGATCTGTGAATGCATTCAGGGGAAAATTGTCCTTGTGTCTAGTTGTTTTGGTGTGCAATGCCCTATAGCAATGATGTCCTCTTGGTTTATTGTGCATACTGCGGGATCTAAGTTAAATTCCTTTCTCAATTGTGACGACACACACACACACACACACACACACCTAGATTATATATGCAGTTTTAAACAATATATGCAGTTTTAATTTATGGTTTTCAAGAAACTTTTCGCCCTTTCCAATGTGAATACCCTTTTCTTTCTTTTGTATACAGCCACTTTTAAACAATTATTACGTCGCGGTATTTTATTCCTCATTATCTATTTCAAACCACATTTGTCTGAAATGGATACCCTTATTTGAAGAACAAGTTAAATACTGTACCTCGTTTAAATTGTCTCTGGATGTATCTCTACTGAACTGTAAAGATTTTATTACAGAGATGGAACAGGAACACTAGGATTTTTTTCAATTCAATTATCCTATTGTCTTTGCATGGAATATACAAATGTATTAATTCAGCTGTGTTACTGCATAGTGTATGCTTTTTATCCAAAAAGCAATAATTGTTTAAAGTTAAATCCTTAGAAGAAAAAGGTAAAAAAAAAACCTTAACACTTCATGTACAAAACCTATTTCTAGAATGATATAGATCTCTGCTTTTTGTTAAATTGAAAAAACATCATGCTTCAAGGCTATTTTTTATTGAATTGTATCAGACAGCAGTCCTGGGAAAAAAGACAAATCAGTAAACTATTGCCTTTCAGATTTGCATAAATTAAGCAACACAATCCTAGCTCTTTTATTCATGATTCAAGGAGGAAAAGAGTTTACAGATTCTAATTCAATTGTTTTATTTTTTTTATTTCAAATTGAAAATATATCTCCTGAACGAAACTCCGTACTGGCAACTGGAAGGGCATCTGGCCATTAAAACACTCTGCTAGCTCCATTCAGTTGCCCAGACTCCACCCCACAAGGATTATGGAGTCATTAAATGACAATGATGATGAAGATGAGTCATTGCTGATCATAGGGGGCAGTACTCATCTCGTTCCAAGGACATTGAGTCAGTGCTGTCCAAAGACATTTTCACGGTCATGTGGCCAGCATGATGTCACAGAACACTATTACCTTCCCACCAAAGTGGTACCTATTTATCTCATATTTGTATGCTTTTGAACTGTTAGGTTGGCAGGAGCTGGGGCAGAAACAAGAACTCACCCCATTGCGTGGAGTTCTGATCTCAAACCTGGGCTGCCGGCTTTCCAGTGAGAAGCCCAGAGTCTTAACCACTAAGCCACTGTGCCTGTCCCCAATAATTAAATAAAAATGAAACAGCGTGTTTCCAAACATGCCAATCTGGCTATTTCTGGATGCTGTGGCAGGTCAGGAAGTAAATCCTTCAAATTAAAAGCCGTTCATGGTATTCCAGATAATGGAAGATATGCTTGAAGGAATAAATGTCTATGGAGATTCTCAGTCATCCAGGTCATGGTTATCCCAAAGGTCCTTTTTCCAAAAGGCAGCTGGACTTTGTTTTTTCTTAAAGACGGTTTGCTTCTCATCCAAGAATGGAAGAAGCTTCTTGGATCAGAAGCGAAACTTTTTCAAGAAAAAAGAAAGTCCAGCTGCCTTTTGGAAAAAGTACATTTGGGTTTGGAGGAGTAACTTCCAGAAAATCATCAAATGATACTCCCAGAACCCCTGGACTATACATTCCTCTAGATTAGAGGAGAAATTGAATTGCTTGCTTATCAATGGTTTGTTTTCTTCTTAGTTAAATTCTTCTTCTTAAATTTACATGGTGGTACATATCAAGAATCTAGACTCTAGAAAGAGTGCAGAGAAGAGCAACAAAGATGATTAGGGGACTGGAAGCTAAAACGTATAAAGAATGGTTGCTGGAACTGGGTATGTCTAGTTTGATGAAAAGAAGGACTAGGGGAGACATGATAGCAGTGTTCCAATATCTCAGGGGCTGCCACAAAGAAGAGTGAGTCAAGCTATTCTCCAAAGCATCTGAGGGTAGGACAAGAAGCAATGGGTGGAAACTAATCAATGAGAGAAGCAACTTAGAAATTTCCTGACAGTTAGAACAATTATCAGTGGAACAACTTGCCTCCAGAAGTTGTAAATGTTCCAACACTGGAAGTTTTGAAGAAGAGACTGGACAACCATTTGTATGAAATGGTGTAGATTTTCCTGCCTAAGCAGGGGGTTGGGCTAGAAGACCTCCAAGGTCCCTTCCAACTCTGGTATTCTATTCTAAGAATATGAGATGAACACTGTCACCCAAAGTCAGCTACGACTAGGGGAGTAAAGATCCACAGGGACTCCTTCAACTTCAACTGTTACATATCAATGATTCCTCTTCCTTTCTTTTAAATGTTGCTTCAGAGCTTCTAAATTCTGAAAAGGGTTTTACAGAGTATTTGTGTGCTATTGGGTGGCTGGAATATGCCTATTGGTATGTATAATATGTTTAAATAAACCATGACATTCTATTTTTAATCTCATTTTGCTAACGTGAGAGCTTAGTTACTCTGTAATTGGGAACAAATCAGATCTGATATCATTTGGTCCCAGCAATAATTCTGGTAATTTTCTAAAATTGGAGTTTTGGGCTGCTTTCAATTTCTTTCTTTCTTTTTGGCAAAAAAAAAGATTCTTAAGAAGCTTCTTTAATTAACAAATTTGAAATTATTCCAAATTCTGACACAAATGAAAAGATATCTAGACAGACAGCTCACAATTATTTTGCGTATTTTGAGTAAGCTATATGTGATTAAGATGCATTTAATTCCCAGTGGCATGATTAATATTTTAGGAGTTCTTCTTAATTCGTTCACATTACTTTAAGGACATTTATTCATTATTCAATAGCTTCTTTTGACAGGGGCATTCTTCAACTTTTTCATCTATAAACTACAACTGTTGGGAAAAACAGATTTAATTTTCAGGTTACCATTAGGAATACAATTTGGCTTCTACCTTACAGAATAACAGAGTTGGAAGGGACCTTGGAGGTTTTCTAGTCCAAGCAGGAAAACCCCTGGTGTTTAACAGTGTACCTTATTTGGTACAAGGGTTTTCAGAATTCAGTTCCTCTCTAGGTTTCCTTTGAAACCCACTGTTTGATGCACTGATACTCAGGAAAGAACTGGGACCTGTTTAATTGGTCTGCTCCAAGTCCTATTGGATCCTGTTGGGTTTCAGAGATAGTGGGTTCCTGAGGCTGGGCTGTGCAGTTCAACTGTATTATTAAATGCCACTTGAAATGAGAGGGACAATAATCCAGCCTTGGACTGGATTATTCCAATCCAAGGAGAAACTTTCTGACAGTGAGAACAATCAACCAGTGGAACACTTTGCCCTCAGAAGTTGTGGGAGCACCATCACTTGAGACCTTCAAGAAGAGATTGGACTGCCATTTGTCAGAAATGGTGTAGGGCCTCCTGCTTGGGCAGGGGGTTGGACTAGATGACCTACAAGGTCCCTTCCAACTCTGATTATCTGTTATCTGTTATTCCTGTGCAATGTCTCCCTGTTCACAGATCCTAGGAACCCCTGAATTTTCAGAGGAATTCTTAAGAGATGAAACAGCAGAAGAGCTGTGTCCCTGGAAGAAGATGAGCAAATCTAACCGATCGAACCGTGTAAAAGCCTTTATTAAGGCTTTCTTATAAGAGGAAGATTGAGGATAATTTTTATAGTAATAACATGAGGCAGGTAAGGCGAGGGATTCAACAAATTACAAACCATCAACCAACCAATGTCATCCCTGTTGAGGGGGATGCTTCATTGGCAAAGGAACTGAATCATTTCTTTGCTCGTTTTGAAATGGAGACATCAGAGACAGATAAAACACAACTACCAGCCAATTCTATCCCCCACCTCACAACTATGTTTATCCTTGTAAGCGATTGACAAAATAAATAAATAAATAAAAATAAAATAAACGGTATCTGTGGCCGAGTGCTTAAAGACTGTCCTGATCAGTTGGCTGGAGTCTTTACCACGATCTTCAATCGGTCTTTATCCCAGGCCACTACTCCATCTTGTTTGAAGGCTTCCACCATTGTTCCGCTGCCAAAGAAGTTCCCTATCAATAACCTCAGACCAGTGGCACTCACTCCTATTATCATGAAGTGCTTTGAGAAATTGATCTGCCAGCACATCATTTCTGGTCTTCCGCATACATTTGATAAACGCCAGTTGCGCCCATACCTGGACCGGGATGCCCTGCGCACGATCACTCAGGCTCGTTGTCCCGGTTGGACTACTGTAACGCTCTCTATCTAGGACTGCCCTTGTGCACCACTCGGGGGCTTCAGCTGGTGCAGAATGCGGCTGCGCGGGTTGTGATGGGAGCTTCCCGATACTCCCATGTTACACCCTCCTCGTGGCTTGCATTGGCTTCGGTTGCCCTCGGGTGAGGTTCAAGGTTTTGGTTTTAACATTCAAAGTCCTGCATGGCATGGGTCCAGGATATGTACGAGAACGACTTCTCCCAGCCTCAAATACCAGCCCGGATGCGGTCGCACAGGCGGGTCTCCTCGGGGTGCCCTCCACGACTCAATGTCGTTTGGCGGGGACCCGGGGGAGGGCCTATTCTGTGATGGCCCCCACTCTATGGAATCTTCTTCCGCTGGAGCTCCGGCTGGCTCCCGATCTCCGCACCTTCCGCCACGAGCTAAAAACCTGGCTGTTTTTACAATCTGGGCAGTGTTGACCCTTGGGGTCGTTTACATAATTTTGGGGTTTTAATAATAATCCTAATATTAATTCGGCTTTAATTTAATATATTTTTAAGTAACTTATTGTTGTATTCTATTTTAGTTGGGAGAGGGGGCGGCATATAAGTCGAATAAATAAATAAATAAATAAATAAACAAACACCAGTTTGCATACAGAAAAAATAGATCTACAGAGGACGCTATAGCCATCACTCTTCACATTGCTCTGACTCATCTAGAACAGCGGGGGGGCTATGTGAGGATGCTTTTTGTGGATTTTAGTTCTGCGTTTAACACAATTCTTCCACATAGACTAGTGTCTAAACTTCTGGACCTTGGGCTTTCTAATTCAATCTGCCTTTGGATTATGGATGTCCTGTCTGGCTGCTCAGAGAGGGTCTGATTAGGTGATCATACCTCTTCAGCCCTTATTCTTAACACTGGTACACCACAGGGTTGTGTGTTGAGTCCCTTACTCTATACTCTTTATATATATGACTGCATTCCCACTCACGCTAGTAATACTATTGCTAAATTTGCAGATGATACCACAGTGGTGGGACTTATCCCCGGGGGGGATGAGTCTGCCTATTGAGATGAGGTGGACCGGTTGCTTTCGTGGTGTGGAGACAATAACTTGGTCCTCAACACCAATAAGACCAAGGAGCTTATAGTGGATTATAGAAGGAATAGATCAGACATCCAGCCCTTGCTTATCAATGGAGACTGGGTGGAGCAAGTGGCCAGTTTTAAGTTTCTGGGTGTTATCCTAAAAGAAGACTTGACCTGGGGTGCCCACATTGCAGTCCTGGTCCAAAGGGTCCAGCAGAGATTAAACTACCTGAGACTTCTCAGAAAACAACAACTGAATGAAAAACTGCTGGTGACCTTCTACCGCTGCACCATAGAGAGCATTTTAACATACTGCACCTCTGTATGGTTTGCCAATTGCACAGTGGCAGATAGGAAAGCACTCCAGAGGGTTAATGTCATTGCCCAGAAGATCATTGGTTGCCCTCTCCCCTCTTTGGAAGAGCTTTATAGCTCCCTCTGCCTTAAGAAAGTTCAAAACATTCTCAAAGATCCATCTCATCCTGGGAACCCTTTTTTTGAACTATTGCCATCTGGCAGACAGTACGGAATAATAAAAACAAGGACAAATAGGCTGAAAAACAGCTTCTATCCCAGGGCAGTAGCTCTTTTGAATTCTGCTGTATAGTGCAGTGTTGGTGTGGTGTCGAGGGTTTCCAGTTCAATGTGTGAAGGGTAAAGGATGTGTGTTTGCGTTTATTTACATGGTCATGGTCATGATGTGCACTGAAGATGGGGTTTGATTTCGTTGTACGAGGTGCAATGACAATAAAGTAAAGTAAACTAAACTTTGTGGTGACAAGCATGGTGAACCTTAATTATTTTCCCTTAATCACATCTGTAGATCGCTAGCTGGAAACCCTGTTGGTGAGAGGGCCCAGAGAAACATCTGCAGGGCTATTGTGCAAGGTATCTGATGAATGAAGTCGTTCAGATTTTCCTTGAGCTGAACACTGAGAGAGGATTGGTTATTGAGAAGAACTGTAGAGCCTGCTGCTCCTGATAAAATGGACAAAGTCCTAAGGGCTTTGGGCATGACCACCTGAGTATTAGATCCATGTACTTCCTGGTTAATCAAGACCTATTTGAGAGACAACTTACAGTTGCTAAATTCACCTTTGAGTGAGGGGTGGTCCAACTTGAACTTGATCTATCCCTTTTCGAAAAGCCATTGATGGACCCAGCTGTATTGGACAATTTTTGTTCCAACTTCAATTTTTCCTCTTTAGGTAAGGTGACTAATAAGGTTATTGGACAAAGAGGCAAATGATCTGACCCTTTCAGTCATGTTTAAAACCAGGATTTAGCCAGCATTGATCATAATTGTGGATGCTCTCTGGTGGGGCAGAGATGGAGGCTACATCCATCCTGGATCTCCTGCATTTCTCAATGGTCTTCAAGATGTATAGGGAAAGTGCTATAAGATATACATGGAAAAACCAAGTCGATAAAATTTTGATTATTTTTCCCATCCATCGGTAGATCACATCATGACTGACTATAAGCTGAGGGCATATACTGGTCCGGTATTTGATTTAAAAAAAAATATAAACGATGCTGCGCTTCAATGGCTAGATGGATTAGACATTGGTATTTGAACCCAGATCTTTTTAACATTTATATTTTATTGTGTTTTACTAATCTAGGTGAAATGTTAATATATCTAGTTTGTCCATATATGATATGCCATATGCTGAATAAATACATATTTTTCCATGATTAGTTTACATTATAGGATAATTTCAGATGCAAAACCATCTGAGTTTGTATTTGTATATTTATTTACTTTGCATGCCACCTAGTCCTGTAGGTTTGGGGCCACTAACAATCAAGATCGGCATGAAATAAAAGCAACTCCTTCAAAAAATAATACATTTATCCATAGGCCCACTTCTGAGATTCCATTAGATGACAATTGTATATAAATAGGACTTGGAAGACCTGATTTCAAAGGAGCTTTATAATATTACCAAACCATCTTTAGTACTAATAAAACAATTTTTTAAAAATTCAAAAATTCAAAACTGAACTTAAATTACCTTTATTCAAATTATGTTTTTCCTATTTGGCATTCCTGCATCTGAAACTTGTTAATTTCATTAAATATTCATATTTGTTAATTTCGGAAGAATTTAAGATGATTCCTATGCCACACACCCCTTTTTAAAGGAAGTTGAACTAAATGAGACTGAAATTAATTATCAGCACATTTGTAGGAATAAGGAGTATCAATGTTTTGTTTTTTATTTTAAAATATGAAAATAGGTTTCTTTTATTTTGAAATGTTTTTGTTTTATATCTCAGAAAATATTTCCTGAGAATTGAGGGCAATTTTAGAACTGTTAGAAATGCCTTCCAAGAGATTGCAGCATTAATCCATTCAGCTGCGGCTCATCTTCTTATTCTCATATTTTGACTAAAATCCACAAGATTCTTAACATAAATTTCTTTATTGTCTGATTTGCATACTGCCAACTTCAAGGTGACTCTTGGGGATTTTATATCCATAAAAAAGAAAATAAAATTATAACATCATAACAATATCTTTTTTAAAATACACTAGTTCAGTACTTGAAATTTATTAAGATATTAAGAATGGTGCAAATGGAACAGCCAAAGGAATATCACACAACATTGAAAGAATATCAAAAAATGACCTATTGTAATGGCTTCTTCATATATTATGTTTTTCTGTTTGAATTAGGATTTCTCTCCCTCCTACAACAGAACAGCAAATTGTATGAATAGGTACCATCAACACCAAATAAATAAATTATATTTTTTCCATTTTTCCTATTACCTTCTCCTATTGGTATCTTATGATTATCATTTTGTTACTTGTATGTACACTGAGAGCTTATGCACTGGAGGCAAATTCCTTGTGTGTCCAATCACAATTGGCCAATAAAAGAATATTCTTTTAGATATATGTGCATCTAAAGCTAATGTATCTCCTGCTTAAATTGTTTCTGACTATTTTTATGATTCATCACACAATCAACCTAGATGTTCAGACTGAGTTTGGCATTTTTATCTACCAGTTGAGTCTTTCCCAAGGACCTGGGATAGGCAGATGTGGACCTTTGATATATTGTCGCAGGATGTAAGTTGTTCCAGATAAAGCAAGCCTTTTGCAATTGACTGATGGTGATTTTGTCATTTATTATTATCTATCAAGCTCTTGCCCTGTCCCGCATCATCAAGCCAGAAAGGGCAAGAATGTGGAAAAAAAGCATGTCTATGTTAAAGCCAAGACCTTGCTTTGTGCCACCATAAATAGCCAGAGACATTCTGTGGTCAGAAGGTGGTAGCTCTCTTCTGCTCTTGTTCCCCTGATTTTGATGTTTCCAGTCAATGACAGAAGCCACATCTTGTGCTATGTGCCTTCCTCACATGTGCATGATCCAATAAACATTCCAAATGGCTGGGATCATTTGACATTGCTTTTACTGTTGTTTCCCTCGGTGTAGGCAGAAGGCAGGATGCCAACACACCCTCAAAACTAGAAGCTGATTCTCCCAGAATTTACCTTATCCCTTCTTTTAGAACCATTTCAATTGATGGCGATGGACATATCTGAGTACAGTGAATTTCTCATTCTAACTCCTCGCTGAAGGGAGGAAATATTTACTTGATCTCGAAAATTTTCAAAATTTAGAATTCTTTACTGACCAAGGGTGATTGGACACACAAGGAATTTGTCTCTGGTGCATAAGCGCTCAGTGTACATAAAAATGCATTCATCAAGAATCATAAGATGCAACACCTAGTGATAGTCATAGGTACTAAATAAGCAATCAAAATCATACTAGGAAACTAAATAAAACAATGTAATCATAAAGATACAAGCAACAAGGTTATAATCATAAGTAGAAGGAGATAGATAATAGGAAGGATAAGAAGGATAATAGTAATATAGTCTTAGTAAATAGTTTGACAGTGTTGTGGGAATCTTCTCAATATTTGGTTTCAATTGATTTTTGACATTTTGAAAGGAAAGGAAAAACTGATCACATTCTCTATTCCCCCAAACCCAAATCTTTGCTCACTTTCAATTCCATCCCTCTAAACATTTTGGCTCCTCATTGTTTATACTTTTCCCAAGGGTTTTTGGAGGGGGGATGAATGCCTACAATTACCAGCTAAGTCCTCGACTTAGGATCACAATTGAGCCCAAAGTTTCTGTTGCTAAACAAGACGGTTGTTAAGTGAATTCTGCCCTTTTTATAACCTTTCTTGCCACAGTTAAGCAAATCACTGCAGTTGTTAAGTTAATAACATGGTTGTTAAGTGAATCTGGCTTCCTCATTGACTTTGCTTGTCAGAAGGCGATCACATGACTGTGGGACATCATAAATACATGCCAGTTGCCAAGCAACCGAATTTTGATCACATGACCCAAGGGATGCTGCAAGTGGTTGTAAGCGTGAAAAATGATCATAAGTCACTTTTTTCAGTGCCGTTGTAACTTTAAACAGACACTAAACAAACGGTTGCAAGTCAAGGACTACCTGTATTGGATAACTCCCTGCAGTTTTCTTGGCAAGGTTTTTTTTCCTGAAGTGATTTGCCCTTGCCTCATCCCTAAGGCTCGGAGTGACTGGACCATGGTCACCTGGTTAGCTTTGTACCTAAGGCAAGATACACACGCAGGGTTTTCTGGTTTCTTCTAGTACTTTAACTACTGTAATATATATATATATATTAATTTCTGGAGGTCTTTAAGAAGAATCCAAATATTGATTGGTTGGTTGGTTGGTTTTCTTGCAATTGCAGAGGGGTTGAACTTTGAAGATCCTCCCAATTCCATGATTATTTCCTAAAGCCCAGGCAAAGACCATTCTAAATCCAATATTTTCCTTTGGGGGGAATCTATGCAAGATAATAAAGAATAACAATTGCTACAGTTTCTCCCTTTTGATTCTCCATATTTCCTTCTAGATAGCCAGTTTTTTTCTATTTCTGTTCCTCTAACATCAAATAATGCTGACACTTTAAAAAGAAGGCTCATTAATTCCCAATTTCAGTAAGAAAAAGAAACCCAGGAGCTAGGTTGAAATCTGGCATGCACGAATCCCTGATTTTAAAGATCTTGCCCAAAAATAAAAATAAAAAGTGTTTACCTTTCTTTGACAGCCATTTCATTGCCTGTGTTCACTCAACACACTTAACCAGCTGACTGGACTAACCATTTCTGAACATCCTTTTCACCCTGAATCCATAATAGACCAAACTGGTTGAGCTATAATCCCAATACAAGAACCCAAAAGATGCATCCTTTCCAAAATGACAGCCATAACCAGCTAGTACTGTGTCTGAGGAACACGTCATACCATCCATCCCGAACCTAATTTAAGATGATGATGCCGCAAGCTTCCATCTGAATTTGCAGAAATAAGATTAGGAATATCTGTAGAGATTTAAAAACCCCAGCTAATTTATCTTAACGATGTGGATGGACATTTTCTGGATGAGGGAATACAGGTGGACACCTCCCCCAGCCCCCAGAAGATTTCTCCAATCAGGCTGTATTACTATTATTTTTATTATTATTAGATTTGGAGACCAGAATCCACACCTCAGATATGATGCCAATTGATGCGGCCCATGTCTCCTAAGTTTCACACAAAGCTACGAATACACATGACCTCTGACAAGCTTGCATCTTCGGAGGGAAAGTCTACCTCGCTCTGCACTTTTCGGATTTTAAAGGCGGTTGCAAATGTTCTCAGCTTTGAGCCCCAGGAAAAGAACAAGGAAGGCTCCCGGGGTGCGTTTCCCCGCCCGCCCTCAAGCGCCGGTCGAGTCTGAGGAAATATTGTAAAGTTATTCAAGCGTAAGCACCACCCCGTCCTTCCTCCCCACTTGAAGCTTGCAAGAAACTCCCTACAGCCCACCAGGATGGGTGAAGAAGACTGCGGGCTGCCCTGCAAAGCGATCCTATACTCAAGCTTTGCCAAGAAACACACAATCTAAGTCAGTCTTGGGAGCAAAATGCACCGAGGGGTTATCGCCAGAAAGCCGGCAAACCGGTGCAAAGCAAAAGATGCGGGGCCAGGACGACACGCGTCTCTGTTTTTTGTTTTTTACTTACATGTCTTTGGCGGGCAAATTTTTCCCTTCCACTATTCGGATGAACAAGGAGCTCCTTTTAGCCATGGCTCAATCGCGCGCTGCGTGGGAAAGAAGGACCGCCAAAAAGGAAACCTTAGCGCTGGGTTGCCATAATCGGCGGCGGGCAGGCGGGCTTGACTTGACCAACGTGATGAAGATGCTTAACAATAATAATAATAAATAATAATAATTGAAACGAGACCCGAAACAGTGAGAGGGACGGCCGCTAACTCAGCGTCTTCCTGCATTTCCACGCAACCTTGCCTGCCTCATCTCTCTCTCTCTCTCTCTCTCTCTCTCTCTATATATATGGGGTATATAGGAAAGGCGCACTCGTGCCCGGTTTTGTTTTTTTTTACCGCTCGGCCAATCGGAAGGCGAAGAGAGGGAGAAGGAGGCGTGGTCTCGAGGTCACTTTCAGCTGTGATTGGAGGAGAGGCGCCCTCGCTTGTCCGGAGGAGCCCTTTTTCATGCTTCCCAATTGTGACTTGGGGCTCCTGGCGAAGTCCGCCCACGCCGCGTCCGGCCGAGCCTGGGCTTGGATTGCATGCAACTTCCCGGAGCAGGTTCTCTCACGGGCGGGGGGTGATGGGCCGTGGGGAGGAGGAACCCAGATGATCTACCACGGCGGGTGATGGGTTTGGTGGTTTTAGCTTGATGAGAGCTGGGCGTCCAGCTTCCCGACTGATCGGCGTTGGGTAAATGCAGGTGGTGGCGGGGTCCTTGGTGCTCTCTGAGCTTGGTTAAAAGTCTGTAGAGATTCTTAGTCGTCCAGCTCATGGTTGTCCCAAAGGTGCTTTTTTTCAAGAGGCAACTGGACTTTCTTGGTTGTTGTTTTCTTTGAAGACGTTTCGCTTCTCATCCAAGAAGCTTCTTCAGCTCTGACAGGATAGTGGGGAATGGAAGGATTTATATTCCTTGCAGACAGCTGGTCATTTGCATCCTTTTAGAGAGTCACTGAAGTACTTGGAGCTTTATCTGTGTCCTCAGGGTCACCTGAGTAGGGCAAATAGTTCCTGTAGTCTGCACTTTGTTCGCTGGAAATCCATTCCTACTCCCACACCATTCAAAGGGTGTTCATCCCACACTGTGTAGCTAAAAGTCTGTAGAGATTCTCAGTCATCCAGGATAGTGGGGAATGGAAGGATTTATATTCCTTGCAGACAGCTGGTCATTTGCATCCTTTTAGCTCTCTGAGCTTGGTTGTTTGCATGCAGACGTTTTGTGACCCAACTATATCACTGGGGGTCATGCCACTCATCCCTACCAAAACTGGCAGCAAACCTTATCTGCCCTCCTCCTGATGTTACATAGTTGGGTCATGAAATGTCTGCGAGCAAACTTAGAGAGAGCACTAGGAACCCCATAGTTCAGTCCACAGATACTGTTGGAACTATGACTGGCTTAGTTAAGAAACCATGGCTTATTCCCGCTAAGTGAATTGTAATTTACCCCATGATACTAATTTTTTAGGTTCACATGATTCTCCAAACTATAAACCAACCCTGTGGAAGGGGTACACACAGCCGGCTACAATGGGATGATCTAATAGGGGCTCATTGGGTAGTAGAAACCAAAACAGCAGGGATGCCTGCTGGGGGCAAGGGTTGAAGAATTAAAGAGGGAGTCTGTGATTTGGTTGCATGTTCTGTTTGTCAGGTTGCAACATGGATAAAGTGGTCTTTCCTGCCAGCAGTCCAAACAGGTTGCTGCATTGGCTCTGGGGCAGATCTGGGGAAGTGCTACAGACATAAAGGAGAACAAGTCTGCACCAGCACTTAGCCTTAAATTTCACCTGTACTCTTTCTGAGAGTTAAACTTAACCGGCACATTGCTTTTAAGTTTTGGTTTATTTAATAGTGGTTTTTAAATAGGCCACAGGACTGGATTTACCCCAGCAATCGAAGCCAAGAAAATTGAAAAAAGATTTACAAACCATAGCAAACTGACTTTGCTTGACTTACTGAGCTAACACACCGACTGGTTAAGTGTGAATCAAATCTTAAGGTGCACAGAGATTGCCATGGACTTTAATTCCAAGTAAACATATATTGGATAATGATGGGGGGGGGGAGTTCACAAAGGTAGTCTTATGTAGACATCCTGAAAGCACCTTCTGCTGGATTCAAGAAGATTCTTCTTAGGATGGAAATAAGGTGCATGAAATGATGCACAGAGTTGCAACAACAATCCATTTTTGCCACTCCATATCATACAGTTAAGAATTTAACCCCCCTGGCTCCCTGTCAGAAGAGCTGCTGATAGAAAGGGCATCCCTAAAAATAATTAATGGGCATTTCGGATGCAGGTTCTTAAAACTATCCAGCTATCGGCAGACAGACAAACTGGATCCTGGGGTTAATGGGCAATCAGACTGATGGATGTGTCTTTGAAGTTATCAGCTCCCCACCTCTGCAAAGAAAGGACTCCCTAGCCAGCCATTAACAGGGCCCTTTTAAGGAATGGGGGAGGGGTGTAAAGCAACTCCAAGTTAAACAGGCCTCCCTATCAGGGGTGTCCGTCCAAAAATCAAGATGGCAGCCACAATTATACAAGTGAAGCCCTTACACTTTGGGAGCTTCAATTGTCTGGTTATGACTGACATATTTATTTTCTAGACTCTGGGTCGGCCCTGCCCCGACCTCCCCAGCTGATGCATTCTTGTGTTACAGATGGGTTCCTACAAAATGAGTTTGCAAGGAAAACAAAGAGTGCATCCAGTTTTGGTCATTGCATTGACCATTGTAGGAATTGGATATGTCTAATCTAATGAAAAGAAGCACTAGGGGTGACATGATAGCAGTGTTCCAATATCTGAGGGGCTGCTACAAAGAAGAGGGAGTCAAGCTGTTCTCCAAAGCCCCTGAAGGCAGGACAAGAAGCAATAGATGTAAACTAATCAAGGAGAGAAGCAACTTAGAACTAAGGATAAATTTCCTAGCAATTAACCAGTGGAACAACTTGCCTACGGAAGTTGTGGGTGCTCCAACACTGGAGGTTTTTCAGAACAGATTGGACAACCATTTGTCTGAAATGGTATAGAGTTTCCTGCTTGAGCAGGGGGTTGGACTAGAAGACCTCCAAGGTCCCTTCCAACTCTGTTATTCTGTGATCTGTGACGTGCATTTCCCTCCTCAACAAAATGTCTGCCCTCGAGCAAGCAGGATGCACGGATGAGCCCAGAGCCTCTGCACGTCTGGCATTTGCTGACCGAAAGCTTGCCTGGAATGCATATGGCCTTTTCAGCTGTCACAATCCATGTAAACCCACTGTCAACCAGGGTCTCTGTGTAGCGTTAAAACTCATATATTAGTATAATCTTGTACAACAGAAACATTAACCAAGCTCTTATTTATACAGTCAGGTTTGGAAGTACGTATGTATATGTGTGTGGAGGGAGCGGGGTTATAGAGTGACAGAAAAGTGATTTTTCCCACGCATCATTGTGGGAAAAGTCTCACAGAGCCCTCTGGATTCATCCATTGAACAGAAAGTTCCTTAGACCTAAATCAAGAACAGCAGCAACTCCCCCTGCTGTTGGCGGAGAAATAACCACGTAATGTACTTCAATGCCCTTCAGTAACCCCACACTATTCTGCACTATTCTGCATATTTGGTGGGATTTTAAAATACCAGGGTGGTGCAAATGGTAATTAATGGCAGCTTTTCTTTTTTCTTTTTCCCAGTGCTGTCTTTTTTATCTTTATTTCCAAGAATATAGACTTGTAGTTAACTTGTAGAAACAAGTCATACAAATCTTTGTAGGAGACACAAGTAGTCCTTGACTTGCAATCATTCAGAATTACAGTGGCACTGAAAAAAGTGACTTATCAGCCATGGTGGTGCAGTGGTTAGAGTGCAGTACTGCAGGCTACTTCTGCTGGCTGCCTGCAATTTGGCAGTTTGAAATCTCACCAGGCCCAAGGTTGACCCAGCCTTCCATCCTTCCGAGGTGGGTAAAATGAGGACCCAAATTGTTGGGGGCAATAGGCTGACTCTGTAAACTGCTTAGAAAGGGCTGTAAAGCACTGTGAAGCGGCATATAAGTCTAGTGCTATTACTATTGCTTATGATCATGTTCACGACTGTTCCAGCATCCCCATTAACGTGTGATCAAAATTTGGGGGCTTGACAACTGGCATGTATTTGTGACAGTAACATTCCAAGCTGGCTTCCAACAAGCAAAGTCAATGGGGGAAGCCAGATTCACTTAACAACCACATGATTCACTTAACAGCTACAGTAATTTGTTTAACCACTGTGGCAAAAAAGCTCATAAAAATGGGGCAAAACTCACTTAACAACTGCCTTGCTTGTAATGGAAATGTTGGCTCTATTGTGATTGTAAGGTGAGGACCACTTATAGCTCTTATTTCCCACTATGTTTGCAGATGAGCCGATATCCAAGTCAAGCTGTAAATCAGTCACATTTCTTATAATTGGTTCTGGGTCTAGGCTGATATCACATCATGGCAATATAACTCCAAATACCAGTTTGAGAGAGAAATAGCTGAATGTTGTTGCATTCATACAGGTAGTCCTTGTTTTACAACCATTTGTTTGGTCAAAGTAACAATGCACTGAAAAAATGACTTACGACTTGGTCCTCGGACTTCCAGCCATATCGGCATCCCCATGTCAGGTGATCAAAATTTGGGCACTGGGCAACTGACATATATTTAAGACTTTTACAGCATCCAGTGACATGTGATAAAATAAAACATTTGAAACCTTTCCACATGACTTCTGAAAAGCAAATTCAGTGAGGGAAGCTGGATTCATTTAATGACTGCAATTATTCACTCAACCACCATGGCAAAAAATGGTTTTTAAAAAAACCAGGCATGACGGACTTAACGACTGCTTTGCTTAGCAGTAGACATCCTGGCATATGTTACAATGGCAGGCTGCTTCAATTTATCTGACAGACGTGGCATATTCCTAACTGTGATAAATAAATAGATCAGGTCACAGAGGGGGATAAAATAATGGGCCAAACAGATTCTAGATTCATAGTGTTCAAGCAAGTTGCGTGTGTGTGTGTGTGTATGTTTGTGTGATTAATTCAGCCACTTGGCATCCATCAAGAACTCAGTGCATGATTCCCTCCCTGTGTATAGCTTTCTGATTAAATGACAGTCTCAGAGGGAATATAGTGTGTTGCTTTCTTTAGATACATTGCTTGTTTTTAGATGAAACATCTTGTCTCATTTCTTAATGTGGAAAAGGCACCAGCAATTTTGTTGTTTTTACCCCTTTCTCTTCAATCTCATGTCCAAAACCTTCTAAATCCTGGGCCCTACATAGGAACTTCCCTTATGTGAATACGCTCTGCTTTTTCTATGTGGAGAAAAGCATTTGCACAGCATTCACTGCAAGCATTCATACAGGCTTAACCAGGTCTGATAAATGTCTAGCAAAATGTATTTGAACAGCAAGCTAAGATTAGGAGTTTGATTATTTGTGTGTACATGTTCACACATGTGCAAATGCATCCATTTGCCCAATTCAATGATTCATTGAATTGGGCAAACCCAGCAAATCAATTAATATTGTCACCAGATTAGCTATGTTCCATAAATACATCTACTGCCTTGCTTCAAATAAGATTTATCCAGGATAGAGCATTCCAAATAAACCTCAGGTAAAAGTAAAAATGTTTATAACTTCTAATGATTTATGTCCATCTACGTAAGTTTTTCTAGCAACAGGACAAAACTGATTTGTCATTCCCTTCTTTCAAAATAGGTTTGAGCAACTTCCAAAATATTTCTTAACCCTGAGGTTTCCTAATCGTCTCTTATCCAAATATTAATCAGATCAGATTAGTATTTTGATAGGAGACCACAAAGAAATCTCAATTAAGAAATACATTGGAATTTTTCAGCTTTGGATTTGGATGTTGTGCTTGTGTTGATAAGTCTGGGGGAGAAAGGCAATTGAAAATATTGCCTGAAATATTTTTTAGAAAAGCCTATTTCAGTTTATTGCTTGAATTCGTTTATTTATGTGCACAACAGTTGTCACTAGAATGTTGAAGCATGCTTCAATAACTCTCAGGGCAGTTTTGAAACCTTCACCTGCTCTTTCTTTTCCGCTAAATCGGTTCCATTTGGTACCATTGCTCCTTTCTTCTTTCATGCACAAATTATTTTATTCAGTTCAGTGGTGGAATTCAAAAGTTTTTACTACTGGTTGTGTGGACGTAGCTGGGTGGTCATGGCATGGCTTGGTGGGCGTAGGCATGGCAGGGGAAGAATACTGTAAAATCTCCATTCACTCCCCAATCCAGAGAAAGGTTATTGCAAAATCCCATTCCCTCCCCACCCCACTAACCTGCTTTCCAGCTCCGTTCTCCTGTGCAGGGCAACAAAAGAAGACCCAGTCAATCAGCTGGGACTTGGGAGGCAGAGAGTAGATGGGGCGGGGCCAGTCAGAGGTGGTATTTGCTGGTTCTCCGAACTACTCAAAATTTCCTCTACCGGTTCTCCAGAACTGGTCAGAACCGGCTGAATACCACCTCTGATGCAGAGGTGTTTTGGTGTTTTGGTGTTAACATTCAAAGTCCAGCATGGCATGGGTCCAGGTTATTTACGAGAACGACTCCTCTCAGCATCAAATACCAACCGCCCTGTACGGGCGCACAGACGGGGTCTCCTCGGGTGCCGTCTGCGACTCAGTGTCGCTTGGCGACGACCCGGGGGAGGGCCTACTCTGTGGCAGCTCCCACTCTATGGTATCTTCTTCCGCTGGAGCTCCGGTTGGCCCCCAATCTCCGCACCCTCCGCCACGATTTGAAGACCTGGCTCTTTTCACAGTCCGGGCTGTGCTGATCCTCTGGGGGTTGGTTTGTTTTAACTGTGGGGTTTTAACCTTAATTCGGCTTTAATCTGTTTAATATGTTTTTAGCTAATTTATTTATTGTTGTATTTTTTAGTTGTGAGCCGCCCCGAGTCCTTCTTGGAGAGGGGGCGGCATATAAGTTGAATTAATAAATAATAAATAAATAAATGAAAATGATGCAAGCAGCTTGCAAATCAGGGAATGGCAGAACAGAAATTGAGATCTACTGACAGAACTCCGAGAAACGTAGTATTCTTACAAACATTTTTGATACTATATCCCAGGGATGTCAAATTCAAGGCCTAGGGGCCGGATCTGACCCACAGGGTGCTTAGATCTGGCCTGCAGAGCCCTGGAAACAGCAAAGGACTGGCCCACGGTGCCTCCACCAGCAAAAACGGAGCTCGGGAGGGGGCTGCGTGCGGCCCTCCCAAACCCGTTTTTGCTGGCAGAGGGTTGCAGGAGGCCGTTGCAACCCGAAAACAGAGCTCGGGAGCCCATTTTCTCTGGCAGATTGCTCGGGCCACCACGGGTGCTCCCGACACGAGTGACGTCAAGCTGGCCACGCCCACCCTGGCTCCCCGAGGTCAAACACAACCCTGATGCGGCCCTCAATGAAATCAAGTTTGGCACCCTTGCTATATTCTTTAATGATAACAATGAGAACTGCCTCTTTCCTCACTTTTTGGTGACATGAAATGAAGAAAAAGAAAGAGAGTTTAGTGAGAAGAGGGTTCTTTAATGAAGAACATCAAGACCTATTTGTATTTGAAGCAAATTTGTGGATTGAGCATTATGTTACATTTGTGCCTTTTGCACCAAACCCTGGGTGGTGGATCTCTAGGGTTTTAGCAGAAAAGATCTCATAAGCCTAAAATCTGCCCACCATGGTACTAAGCTACAGCAAGCCATATGTGCATTGCTTTCTGGAATTAACATTTTCAAAATGTAGTTTGCTTGCTGGTTCAGGCCATAAGTGGGGGAGCAACATTTCTCCTTCCTGGTTGCTGGCCCCAGCAATCTAGAATCAAGCAAAAAAAAAAAATCAGGTTAGAGGGAAACAAACTTAATCAAAGCCTGCAGCACAACTACTGTACCAAGAAAGAAGCACTGCTTTTAGTGGATTAAAAGAAATTAAAGGCAAAACACAGAAAGCCATAATTTTTTATCCTGGGCATCTGGGCTATCAAAGGAAGGAAAGAACAATGAGAAAATAAGAAGCTTTGAGGAAGAAAAGGAAGTTAAAAAAACCCACAGGCCAAATAGATTTACTTCCTAACAAGATCCATGGGGGGGAGAGCGGGGAAATGGTTCCCAAAATATTTCAATTGAAAGGAGATTCCTCTTCACTGCTTCACCCCCCCCCCCGCTTCCCCCTCTTTCAAACACAGCTCTGCTGCCAAGTTGGTTGGACACTATTTTTAGCTGGGGTGGGTTTTTTTTCCCTTTCTATTTTTAAATCCTGGTCAGCGGATGAGGTCATAGACAATGAAGTTTGATGATTAGGAACAAGCTGCAAAAGGAAGGGGGAGGAGAACGATGGGGAAATGTCACCCAATTGCACAATTGTCTTGTGTTAAGTTTTTAGCAACAACTTAACTCACCAGAGCCTGTCCTGATGAGTTTCTATTCCTTAAATGAAAACTGACGCATGTATGATCGGTTGGAGAAGTCTCCTGCGTATTCCTTGGACGGCAAAGGGGACTAACAAGCAAGTATTGGAACGTATAACACCAGACGTGCCACTGGAAGGCAAAATCACCAAACTGCATCTCATGTACTTTGGCCATGCCAGGTAGGTCAACTCACTGGAGAAAACCATTGTGTTTGGAAGAGTTAGTGGTAAAAGATAACACGGTGCCTGAACACCCTCAAAGCTGACCCCAGCCAGAGCACAGAAAAACTCAAAAGAAGCAGTGTAAGATTGGAAGATGTGGAGGAATCTGGCCCATAGAACCGCAAAGAATCGGCAATTATATCCAACTGAATGGATATAATCATCATCATTGTTTAGGAATCAAGGGTCTCACTTAGGAAAATCACTTAAATTGGTTTTATTGAACCTGGTAGAGGGCTGGACTACATGACCTTGTGGCCCCCTCCAATACTACAAGTCTAGGAGTCAGAAATAGAGACACTCTGAGTCATACTTGGAGACTCTTCCCAGCTCTCAGTTCAGTCTGCAGGAAATGGCTTTACCTATATTTTTCCAGCCAACGCTCAATTTAATACAGAGGCTAAAAGTTGGGCATGTTCGTTCAAGGAAGCCCATGGACTTCCTTACTCAAGTTTTATGTTCATAATAATAATAGTTTCTTACTTAAAACAACAATGGTTTAATATCTGTTCCTTGCAGATAAAAATCTAGAAATTTTTTTTAATTCTTTCAAGAGCTAAACTGAATAAGCAGAATAAAAATAACAAAAGTTGGAAGGAACCTTGCAGGTCTTCTAGTCCAGCCTCTTGCTCAAGTAGGAGACCCTGGCCTATACCATTTCAGACAAATGGTGGTCCAATCTCTTCTTAAAAGCCTCCAGTGTTGCAGCATCTATAACTTCTGAAGGCAAGTTGTTCCACTGGTTGATTGTTCTTACTGTTAGGAAACTGCTTCTCGGTTGCTTCTCCCTTTATTCTGTTTCCATCCATTGCTTCTTGTCTTGCCTTCTAGTGCATTGGAAAATAGGTTGAAACCCCCCCCCCTTTCTTTGTGGCAGTCCCTCAAATATATTAAGCTGGTCAGCAGTGCTGAAGCGCTTAATGGAGCTTCTATAACAAGAGACAACCCACATCCAAAAAGTATGGCTTTAGTGATTGTTTTGGTAGCTTCATAGAGACCATTGTGTGGCATGGATGTAGGTCACAAAGGTGGAGGAGGAGGTGACCTTAGATAGGAGGATAATGGAGGCTGGTCATCTCCTTGGGCTTTATGACTTCATCCCTGCAGGCTAAAGCATCACTTACTGTCAGTTATCAGTGTTCAGAGCAAAGATGCCTTCCCAGAGGTAAGTTGCTCTTCAGTGGAGCTCCTGGACTCTGGGAAAGCTTCCCCTCTTTTACTAGCCAACTCTTAGAGGGGTAAGTGAGGGTGAGAGTTTGGGTGAGGGTGAGGGCATGAGGATGATGATGATGATGATGATGATTAGACTTGTATGCCGCCCTCTCTCCCTCAGGGCTCAGGGCGGCTCACAGAATAAAATACAATACAATAAATTAACTAAAAAACGATGAGAAGTACAAGCCTAATATTAAACATTAAAACTATTTAAATTATTTTAAAAGAAGACCCCCCCCCCTCTTGGTTCAGTCCAAGCCGGCCTGCTGAAATAACCAAGTCTTTAGGTAATGGTGGAAGGAGCGGAGATCCGGAGCCAAGTGAAGGTCCAAGGGGAGTTGATTCCACAGGGTGGGTGCCCCCACAGAGAAGGCCCTACCCCTGGGCACCGCCAGCCGACAGTGTCTAGCTGACAGTATCCCAAGGAGGCCCTGCCTGTGGGAGCATACAGGGCGATCGGAGTGTGATACCAGCAGGAGATATGTTTAGATGTTGTTACTAAAACCTTGAATCTCACCCGGAAGGCAACCGGCCACCAATGCAGGTCGTGCAGGAGGGGTGTAACATGGGAGGATGAGGCTGAAAGGCTGAGGGACAGGCTGAGAGGGAGATTGAAGTTGACAATCACAACCAGGGGGAGAGGGACATGGAGTGGAATCGGTATGGATGGGAAGAAGAGAAAGAAAGGTAAAAGAGGTAGGAGAAGGGAAGGGAAGGGGAAAAGAAGATAGGTAGAGGTGGCATTCAGCAGGTTCTGACTAGTTCTGAAGAACCAGTAGTGGAAATTTTGAGTAGTTCAGAGAACCAGCAAATGCCACCTCTGACTGGCCCCACCCCCATCTATACTCTGCCTTCCGAGTCCCAGCTGTTTGGCTGGGTCTTCTTTTGTTGCCCTGCACAGGAGAACGGAGCTGGAAAGCAGGTTAGTGTGGTGGGGAGGGAATGGGGATTTTGCAGTAACCTTCCCCTGCCACGCCCACCAAGATGCACCACGCCCACCAAGTCACGCCCACAAAACCAGTAGTAAATTTTTTTGAATCCCACCACTGAAGATAGGGAAGGGGGTAAAAAGATGGAGTGGGATGGATAGGGGAGGAGGGAGAGGGAGGAGAGGAGGGAAGGGAAGGGAAGGTGGTGAAGAATGGGAAGGGGAAAATGGAGGGGGCAGAGAGAGAAAGGGGAAATGACAGGGAGAGGAGGAAGGGTAGGTAGAAACAGGGAGGGGGGATTCTCATGCCTTTATGACTTCATCCAGGCAGGCCATTATCAGAGGTGAGGAAGAGGGAGGGGAAGAGATTAGGGAAGGGAAAGGAGGAGGGATGAAGAAAGGGAAGGGAAAAGGAATGAAGAATAACAGAATGTCAGAATATTGAAATACCAAATAATTCAATAACTCCTTTGTAATGTTGAATTTTCCTCCTTATTTCCCTTCTATGAGCCTCCAATCTCTTAAAAGTACCCAAAAATGCTGTTTCATTTTGGAGGAAAAGGGGGAATTGCCATTGGATGTCTTCTCCTTCATACCACTAGGTAGTCCTTACAACCGTTCATTTAGTGACCAAAGTTACAATGGCACACAAAAAAGTGACTTAGCACTAGTCCTAGCACTTACAACCATATCAGCATCTCCATGGCCACATGATCAAAATTCAAGTGCTTGGCAACCAGCATGGCAACCAGCATGTGAGAACAGATTGGATAACCATTTGTCTGAAGTGGTATAGGGTTTCCTGCCTAAGAGGGGGTTGGACTAGAAGACCTCCAAGGTCCCTCTCAATTATTCTATTCTATTCTATTCTATTCTATTCTATTCTATTCTATTTATTCTATTCTATTCTATTCTATTTATTCTATTCTATTCTATTTATTCTATTCTATTCTATTTATTCTATTCTATTCTATTCTATTTATTCTATTCTATTCTATTTATTCTATTCTATTCTATTCTACTCTACTCTACTCTACTCTAATGTCCTTACTACAGTTGCATCATTCTAGGGGTCATGTGATCACTATTTGTGACCTTCCCTGCATGCTTCCGACAAGCAAAATCCACAAGGGAAGCCGAGTTTTCTTAACAGTGATGCAATTCACTTAATAACTGCAGTGAATCACTTAGCAACCATGGCAAAAAAGTTGTAAAATCAGGTGTGTGACTCATTTAACAACCATCTTGCTCAGCAGTGAAAATTCTGATGCCAATTGTGGTTCTAATTTGAGGACTGCCAATATAGCAGTGTAACGTAAGCACCTAACCAATACTGACGCATCCCCAAGCCTGGACAATGCACCACCAGAAAAATCACAGGATAGAACTCTATTTATAGAGATTCTCAGTCATCCGGATCATTGTTGTTCCAAAGGTCCTTTTTCAAAAGACAACTGGGGTTTCCCTTCTCATCCAAGAAGCTTCTTCAGTTCTTCCAGATCTGCTTCCAGAACTGAAGAAGCTTCTTGCGTGAGAGGCAAAAACATCTCCAAGGAAAAACAAAGAAAGTCCAGTTGCCTTTTGAAACAGCACCTTTGGGACACAGAGCAGCAGGTTTGATTGGGAAGTTTGAAAATTCCCAGAACTAGGTAGATTGCTGACACATTTCTCCAGTTCAAATATTCTTGCCTGCCCAGGTGTGAGTGAAGCTAGGACAGCTGCATTTCCCTGGGAAAGCACACAAGGAAATATTTCCTCAAGCAGGTTTAGAAGCAGTAAAGGGCTAACTTGCCAATAAAAGAATGCTATTCTATTTTAACAAGGATTTATTTCTGATTTTCTTGGGGAAAAGAAAGGAAATGTAATCTTAGTTTGAGCGAAATAAACTAATAATTCCCTCAACACTATCCAACTATTTACAAAGTCTGCACTACTATTACTATTAATCTTCTCATCACTCCCACTTGTGACTGTATGACTGTAACTTTGTTGCTTGTATCCTTACAATTTATATTGACGGTTTCCTAGTATGATTTGATTGCTTATTGTACCCTATGACTATTATTAAGTGTTGTATCTTATGATTCTTGACTCTTGACGAATGTATCTTTTCTTTTATGTACACTGAGAGCCTATGCACCGAAGACAAATTCCTTGTGTGCCCAATCACACTTGGCCAATAAAGAATTCTATTCTATTCTAAACAAAAATCTGGTATGAAGTCAAGGGCTGTACTCTAAAGTGTCTCTGGGCACAGAGGAAGACATATGGGCAATCCCACAGGTGCTTTTTTCAGGAGACAGCTGGACTTTCTGGTTTTTCTTTGAAGACGTTTCGTTTCCCATCCAAGAAACTTCTTCAGCTCTGGCTGGATGTTGGGGAATGGAAGGATTTATATTCCTTGTAGACAGCTGGTCAAAAAAACCACCTTTGGGATAACCATGACCTGGATGACTGAGAATCTCCATAGACTCATATATGTGCAATGTTTTTCTTCCTTCATCCTTACCATTCCCATATTCCCATTTGCAACAAAGATGATTAGGGGACTGTCATGCCCCTGGTGAAGACTGACTCCGAGGAAGAGGAGGAACAGCCAACAGGGAGTGGGAGTGTGGCTCCAGAGGTGGTGGAGGAGGCGGGGGAAGGGCAGAGGCCAGCTGAGCAATCAGAGGAGGATCCAGGCCCATCTCCTATCCATCCCAGGGCACGCAGGGAGGAGAAGATCAGGGAAAAGCGTGGTCTACTTGGGAGGAGAGGGCCATGATCCTCCTCAGGACTTACAGCTGGGAGCTATATATATAAGTGTGTAACTGCACAGTCAGAATTGCTGGAGTCAAAGTTAGTGTTTCCTTTGAAGAAGGTTTATCTTTGTTGGAGTTCTTCCCAAGGACTTTCCCCGATTATCTGTTTGGAACGTATAATTACCTATCTTTGTTTGCTTCGGAACTTTCCCCGAGATGGTTCTTGTTTTCCTTTTGCCTCCTTATTTACTTTTGGGACTTTAAACTGTGACTAATAAAACAGTTAAGTTGAAGGCATTGCCGGACTTTAATTCATGTTTTGGGTTTTGGGTTATTTTGAGAGACTACGGGTCATCACAGGGACTGGAGGCTAAAACATATGAAGAACGGTTGCTGGAATTGGGTATGTTTAGTTTAATGAAAAGAAAGACTATGGGTGACATGACAGCAGTGTTCCAGTATCTCAGGGGTTGCCACAAAGAAGAGGGAGTCAACCAGTGGTGGGATTCTACCAGTTTCCCTACCGGTTTGGTGATTCTTTATCCTCTCAGCTGATTGGCGCGGCACAACTTCAGCTGGTATTTGGAAAGCTGCGCACGGATGAATAAGTGGAAACTAATAAGGGAGAGAAGCAACCCAGAACAGTCTTACTAAAGAATTAGACAGCGTTGTGGGAATTAGTTGTTTAGCAGAGTGATAGCATTCAGGAAAAAACTGTCCTTGTGTCTAGTTGTTCTAGACACAAGGAAGAACAACAAAGATAATTAGGGGACTGGAGGCTAGAACATATGAAGAACAGATGCAGGAATTGGGAATGTGTAGTTTAATGAAAAGAAGGACTGGGGGAGACATGATAGCGGTGTTCCAATATCTGGGGTGCTGCCACAAGGAAGATTCTCCAAAGCACCTAAAGGCAGGACAAGAAGCAATGTGTGGAAGCTAACCAAGGACAGAAGCAACCTAGAACTAAGGAGAAATTTCCTGACAGAACAATTCACCAGTGGAACAACTTGCCTCCAGAAGTTGTAAATGCTCCAACACTGGGAGTTTTAAGAATAGATTGGATAACTATTTGTCTGAAGTGGTGTAGGGTTTCCTGCCTAGGCAGGGGGTTGGACTAGAAGACCTCCAAGGTCCCTTCCAACTATTCTATTCCATTCTATTTTCTATTATATTCTGTATTTAATAAAGGGCAAAGGCATAAACAGATGGAATCTTATCCCATATTTTATCTTCCGATAAGGAGGAAAACTGGTAAGAAATGGAGCAAACAAGCCGACTGAACAACCATCTGCTGTCTTGCCCAGGTATGAATTGTTCCATAACCACCACTCCCCATCCCTGATTCTTGCACGTTCATCACACTCTACGTAGGTGTGAGATTCATAATGCAAATGCAGGGGATGCTGCTGTGTTCACTGTAGGTGCCAATCGATCAGCAGTCACACTGGAGGCCCCAACACCACCCTGTGATGCCTCAAAGGATCTTTGCAGTAAACCCTGTCCGGGAATCCTAGTTAGGGCCTTAACGATAAACCAGCATCAGACAGAGAAAATCCTCAAGTACAGACATCGACCCCTCTTGTTTTTGTGTCTGGATGAAAAAGATGTCAGAGATTTTCCCCAAATTGGAATTTACTCTGAGTCAGAGAAGAGTTCAGTTGTTAAGATATACATTAGAGAAACAAGGAGTGCTTGGCTGGGAGTGACATCATTATCACATCTTTGTAGTTTCCCCCAGGGTGGGATTCTACCAGTTCGCACCTATTCACTAGAACAGGTTGTTAACATTCTAAGCAGTTTGGAGAACCGCTTGTTAGAAGAAATCACTGGCCTAATCCTGTAAGGAAGGCAGGAAGGAAACATTCTGGCGTTCCTTACAGAAACTGCCCCTCCGTTAACCCTTATTACATCCTTGGCAGGACTAGACTTCTTTCCCTCCTTTGCTGGTACTTTGCTTGTGTGGAGTGGCCATTCAAAGTTACAATGGCACTGAAAAAAGTGACTTATGATCATTTTTCACACTTATGACTGTTGCAGCATCCCCACAGTCATGAAAGGCCAGGCGAGGAGATGCATGCCTCGATGTGAGTGATATTGAGTTGGCCACACCCATCCAATAACATGACCACCAAGCCATGTCCACCCAGTCACATGACCACCAAACCATGCCCACCACCTAAGCCACGCCCACAGAACCGGTTGTTAAAAAATTTGAATCCCACCCCTGGTTTCCCAACAGTAACACAAAAGAGGATTTGTCCTTGCCTTCTTTTAGGATGCTCTTTATATTTAACCACAGCCCTGGGATTCCCTGGAAATCTCCCCTCCAAATTCTAACCACTGCAAGGCTGTCTATGGAGATTCTCACTCATCCAGGTCATGGTTGTCCCAAAGTTGCTTTTTTTTTTTGTCAAGAGGCAACTGGACTTTCTGGTTTTTCTTTGAAGACATTTTGCTTCTCATCCAAGAAGCTTCCTCAGCTTCAGGTGACCTTAACCACTGGCTAAAAGAATGCAAATGACCAGCTGTCTGCAAGGAGTATAAATCCTTCCATTCCCCACCATCCAGTCAGAGCTGAAGAAGCTTCTTGGATGAGGAGCGAAACGTCTTCAAAGAAAAACCAGAAAGTCCAGTTGCCTCTTGGAGGAAAATAAGCACCTTTGGGACATTGCAAGACTGCTTAGCTTCTGACCAGGGGTGCTATTCAGCAAGTTCTGACCAGTTCTGGAGAACCAGTAGCGGAAATTTTGAGTAGTTCAGAGAACCGGTAAATACCACCTCTGACTGGCCCTGCCACCATCTATTCTCTGCCTCCTGAGACCCAGCTGATCGGCTGGGTCTTCTTTTGTTGCCCTGCACAGGAGAACAGAGCTGGAAAGCAGGTTAGTGGTGTGGGGAGGGAATGGGGATTTTTCACTATCCTTCCCCTGCCATGCCCACCACGCCACGCCATGCCCACAGAACCAGTAATAAAAAGTTTTGAATCCCACCACTGCTTCTGACTCTAGGCAAGATGGACGATTGGGGCTATTTCCTGCCCCCTTAGGCAAGGAATTAAATTGGGACTTCTTTAGCTGGCGGGTGTCTTCACAGGAGGAAGAGCACATCAAGAGTGCGCTTTTGTTTCTCCACATTTTAAATGATGTGGGAAAGTCTGCACATCTCTCCAGCATTAACTACACCGAGTGCTGAACCTCCAGGCAGATGGAAATCCTACCTCGATGGAAGGATTAAGAGCCACCAGCTACTTTGGCGTATATTTTATGTTGTGCTCGAATATGCAGGTCATGGAGACCTTGCCTAAGTCTCGTTTGAAGGTTAAACCTTGGGAACAGCCTCTGTGGCAGCTTCTCTTGCCAAAAATACCAGCTGGAGCTGGTAATGTTGAGGGAGACACCTGGACGGTGGGGGTTGGAAGAGGAGAAGAAGATGTATCCACCTGTCAGTTCAA
The DNA here is from genome assembly GCA_009733165.1 of Naja naja. NCBI lineage: Eukaryota > Metazoa > Chordata > Lepidosauria > Squamata > Elapidae > Naja > Naja naja. Next base: position 19,081,881 of record CM019148.1, on the reverse strand, counting down.
AAGGCCCCGAAGCGGCTGGGTCAAAACTGACAGAAGTTCCAGCTTTAGCGCACACACACTGTTTGTGCTCCTACACAAAGCAGATGCCATTGTGTCTTAGCGCCATCTGGGCTTCACAGACAAGAGTGGATATTTTCCATTTCCATTGTACCTTCCTCATCCCCAGAAAGACAGGCACACCGAGTTTTGACCAAGATGTTGGCCACAAGAGAGTTACCAAGAGGCTGTTTACTCTGCACTGTTTCAAGCCAGGTGTACTAGGGGCTGAAAGAAATGAAAAATACCCTGTGCTGCTATCAGGAACGCAAAATAAGGTATGGGTTTCGCCCAAATAGGTTACCAATTGGCACATTTAGGAATGCTTCCAATCAATTGTGACAGCTTTCCTGTGAAAATATGACAGGCTTCAAAAACCCCAAAGGATTAAAATTAGAGTCAATCTGACAAAAGATAATAAAAATCCATCTCCTCCAATGTGATTTATAGAATCTTCATGGTATTACCTCCGAAGTGAATGTAAAAAAAGTTTTGTGACACATATTGTGTCACGAAGAACCGTTGTTGGATAATTAGAAGATGCTGTAAGCTATTGAAGAAGTCACCAATAAAGTTGTGTGTCTCATCCTCAAGACCTTTTAAGAGAGGGTTCCCCAGCCTTTCCCGCTTGGTTGACTGGCAGCAGCGGTGGCGGCAGATGGAGAGGGGATGCTTTCATGTGCAACGTATGCGCCACTTTCAAAAATGTAACTTCGCATGTGCACATGTGCACGCTCACCCTCCATTTCCACAGCCTGGCATCAGGCCATGGTCTGGGAGTTGGGGACTCCTGCTTTAAGTCTGTCTATAGATTTCAACTCTCAGAATTCTCCATACTGACTTTTAAGGCCCAAATGAGATACTTTAAAGTCAAAATTAGATGCAAACATCTAAATATCATTTTTGACTTCAAAATCCTAGGTGTAGCTCTTGAGAAAGAGTATTTCATAGGCAAGGAGCCCATCAGAGAAAAGATCATGTCTTGCACAGTAGATAGTTTGTCTATGGAGATTCTCAACCAGTCACATCACAATTGTCCAAAATTTTTTCAAAAGGCAATTGGATTTTCTTGGGGTTTTTTCCTTGAAAACGTTTTGCTTCTCATCCAAGAAGCTTCTTCAGTTCTGGCTAAATAGTGGGGAATGGAAAGAATTGAAATGGAAATGGGCTGGTCCCACAGTAAGAAGAACTGATGCCAGGTGGACCAAAGCTGTCATGGAAGGGTTCCCACTTGATGAAAAGGGTCCACGAAAGAGACCTAAAACATGATGGATTGAAGACATCAGCAAGTATTGCAGCCCAATCAGCAGAAGAAAGCTCAGGACCATATTGGTTGGAAACATGCAGAAGAGGCCTTCATCCTGCAGTGGATAGACAATGGCTAAAATGATGATGATGATGATGATGATGATGATGATGATGATGTTGATGAGTGGGGAATGGAAGGATTGATATTCCTTAGCAGTCCTCTGATCATTGCCTGTCTGTCACACTCATTTATCCATCCATCCATCCATCCATGTATCCATCCCTTTCTTCCTTCCTGCTTTATTTTCTTCCCAATATTTGGAGTGTGTGTATATGTGTGTGTGTGCATGTGTGTGTGTGCAGTGAACATTCCAAATAAAATTGCTATTTTTGTTATTAAACTGGTTTTTATTTCTTTTGTTATTGGCTGGGGTAATATAATAATAGTGAGTGAATAATATAATAGCAGATTTAGAAGGGATCTTGGAGGTCTACTAGTCCAACCCCCTACTTAGGCAGGAAGCCCTATACCATTTCAGTCCCTAGTTGACATGGAGATACCTTCTACATGTCAAGGGGACGCTCGTAGTAAGACTGTGCAGTGGTTTGGAGATGAAGGGTAAAACATTTCAGAACACATGGAGGCATGATTATTGCACCTGTCTGCAGCTCCGCAAATCAAGTTTATCTTTTTCCCAGAATTGCATTGCAGTTGTAGAAGCAGCCACATGACTTCTGAAGGAAGGCATCGCTATGTTAAGGAGTTGCAGACAACATTAGGTGAGAGCTCCTGCCTGGTCCAAAATACTGGATTGTGAAGTATTGAAGTAGCTCCGGCTTGCAGGTGTGAGAACCTGAGGAGGACCTGGAGAAGGAATGTGGTTTGAGAAGAGGTTCTCCATCCAGATGCTGGAGCCATGAGGCAGAGGCATTTCAAAGGCATTCTGCCTTAAATGGTTCCCTGTTGGTTGGGAATTGTGTCTTAGAGTTTTCAATATTATGTTTTTACCCCTAAGATGCATTAAAGATCTTGGCAATCAATGTAGTTCTCACTCAACGGAACACAACTTGAATTTTGGAGCAGTCATCTAAGAGGCCCAGAGGTGAAGTTGCTCATCTCCCGCTCGGAAGGTTGAGAGTTCAATCCTAGGTAGCAACAGATGTTTATCAGGGTGCAAAGAGAAAATATATGCTGCAAACTCCAGAAAGGCATCAGGAAGGGCATCTGGCCAGTAAACGCTCAGCTCCATTCAGTGCCTCAAATATAGGGATTACAGGGTCCTAAAAAGAAAAACAAAATCTAAGAGAGTGGGTAATATTGCTTCTCTTTGGAAAGCTAATGTGAAAGCAGTGGCTTCTCCAGCTATATTTCATTTGTTTATTTGTAAATAAATGAAAATATACCAAACACCCTAAGATTTCGGATACCTTCATTCACAGGAAATCCATATCAGGCTGTGGAGTGCAACTTTGGAAGATCTTATGGCTCAGAATTATAGTTTTGCTTCTCCAATCAGCACCATCATTGATGCACTGAATAAAATAACTGATGTTCCTCTTGGGATTCTCCTACTACGAGATTATTAGGAATAACGTATCAGTGAGTAAACAACATTCAACCAACTATGGCTGATCGCAAAAGAACAAGCCATAGGAGGAGGGAGATTACTGTGAATCCTAGGGCTGTGGACCAGATTGGCAAGTGGAAAGACATCCCAGAAGAGGACAAACCATTACTGTGTGGTTGCTAAGTAAAATACGTGAATAAGTACATTTTGTCATTAGGAGCTGAAGTTGATTTAAGGGAAAATTTATTTTACTAGTACAAATATTAGGATTGTCTTGGGTTATGATCTCAACTGCTCAAAATGAATCCTACGAATTGTAATGACAGTAAAGTGAAATGACATAATGTGTTGGAGTGTTCTTTATACATTGTCTTTTGTTCTTTAACCAAATACAAACACATACACACAAACACACACACCCCTACCTAAACTAACCAAGCTAAGAGTTCAACTGCCAGGTCTGTCACCAGCACATTAAGCCTCCTGGAGGAATAGTTTCTGAACGGCATTGATGCCAAGCATATCCACAGAGGAACCGGAAGAGGCTGCTCACTGATGGTGTATCCAACCATAACACAAACTTGTCCTGGCAGTATCACTTTTCCACCTGTGATATTGCTTCTTCTCATTAGTGAGCCTGGGTTGAGTTGTCCTTAGCTGTGCTGGTATTAAAACTAGATTATTCTCCCTTTATTACAATACTGTCCAAGGGATAGCAATAGCACTTAGACTTATATAGCGCTTTACAGTGTTTTACAGACCTCTCTAAGCAGTTTTACAGAGTCAGCATATTGCCCCCACCAATCTGGGTCCTCATTTTACCCACCTCAGAAGGATGCAAGGCTGAGTCAACCTTGAGCCTGGTGAGATTTGAACTGCCAAATTGCAGGCAGCCGGCAGGCAGCAGAAGTAACCTGCAGTGCTGCATTCTAACCACTGCACCACGACTCTATGGTACCAATGCCTCAAGGTATGTAAAATATTCCAAGTTTTGCCACATTGGAAGGAAGTCAGGTGACTTTCAGTGCCTAGGGTCAGAGGCAACAGAGTAGGGGTGTCCAATCTTGGCAACTTTTAAGTCCTGTGGACTTCAGTTCCTAGAATTCCTCAGCCAGCCCAACTAGTGGTTGGGGAATTCTGGGTGTTGAAGTCCACAAGTCTTAAAGTTGGCGAGGTTGGCACTTCTGCAATAGCGTAAGGATTGGAGGATAGCAGGCTTCTGTCTGGTATAAGATTTTTTACTGAATGAAGAATAGATGGAGAACATATTTACTTAGGGGTAGGAAAGACCCCCTAGGAAAGTGAAACAAAGCCCAAATAAGCTTGCAGTCCTATATTTTTCTGAGTCTAAAATTTGTAAGGCCTTATATGCTGTTATAAGCATCTGAAATTGGAGCTGGAAAACAACTAGCAAACAATGAAACTGATAGCTCTCCAGATGTTGCTGATTGAGAACTCCAATATCATCTACAATTTTGCCATGCTGACTGTACGTACCAGGAGTGATCCTTTAGTAACATCTGGGGAGCCACTGGTTATTCTTAAAAAGAACAATTATATTTATGTTCTAATCTTCAAAATGAAGCTACAGATATCCCTTGTTTAGCAACCATCTTGTTTAGCAATCATTTGCTGTTACAGTGGTGATGAAAAAGTAACTTTACAACTAGCTCCCACATTAATAACCATAACCACATTGGTAAAGCCAGCATCGAATACCCATTGCCCGGTGCACGCTCACAGACAGGGCCTCCTTGAGGTACCGTCAGCCAAACAATGTCGGCTGGCAGTCCCTAGGGGGAAGGCCTTCTCTGTGGGGGCACCCACTTTGTGGAACCAGCTTCCCCTGGAGCTACGATTGGCCCCTGACCTCCGCTCCTTCCATCGCGACCTAAAGACTTGGTTATTCGAACAAACCGGCCTGGACTGAGGGGGGGGGTTAGTTTTAAATGTCATGTTGATTGGGTTTTAAATACTTTATCTGGTCTAATTAGTTTAATTATCTTTTAATTCTTTTAACTTTTGTATTGGATGTTTTTTATGTGGGCCGCCCTGAGTCCTTTGGGAGATAGGGCGGCATATAAGACCAATTAATAAATAAATAAAGCAAAGGGAAACTGAAGCAAGGAGCAGTCATGGTTTCACTTAGCGACCAGTCCCAATTGTGGTTGCTAAACAAGGAGTACCTGCATGCATAACCACTGCATATGAGATCTAATCTAATAATAATATTTATCTTTGTACCTGTCAGGCAAAGATGGGTAATATTGTTCCTAGGAGTTCATGATTAACCTGCCCACACAGTGGGTAGTTTTTTTGGGGGGGGCCTGTGATAAATATCAGGCTGTAGAAATTTCTCTCCAGCCAAGAAACAGGATTGAGCAATGAGGGCTCAGATGACCACATGGCGTAGGTGAGTCGAGCTGCCAAGCTGGGCTATTTTAGCAAAGAGTGTCTCATTGTTTCGTGATTAAGTTCCAGGGGTACAACATGACCTTTGAAGGTAAAAGTCTAATAAGAAAGCAAAAATGGAAAAAAATAAACTGTCCAGGCAGGCTTAGGCAGGCTTAGATCCAGCAGGATTAAATTGGTTCCTTCTCTTGTTTCATCCCTACATCAGGGCACCCTCCAGGTACCCAAAATCTGTCACTTATTGCCTTAATGAGGAGTCAGAGAAGCACAGTAGGACTTGGCAATGGAGGCTGCCGATTTCACGCTGCTGGAGTTTTCTGCCCACTCAAAGACAGGTGGGGAAATGTAATAACCCTGCGGTGAGGAGAGATGCTTAGTTGCTTTTGGAGGGGGAAAAATGGGAAAGGGCTGTTTGGGGAGGGGGAGGATGGAAAATGGGGGTTGGGGAGAGCAACTTAAGGCAAAAGCACTGGTGAGGAGGGGCCCGTTCATCAAATGACATGCATGTACTTCTGTTGGAAGAAATGTCCATCTGGGTTCAGTTCCAAGTGAGAAGAAACACACTAGAAACATGGAGGCTGATTGGAAAAATGGCTTAATGGTGAAGCAGAACCACCAAGCATGTGTGATCAGTGGTGGGATTCAAATTTTTTTACTATCAGTTTTGTGGGTGTGGCTTGGTGAGCGAGGCATCGCTTCATGGGTGGTGGTGGGTGTGGCAGGGGAAGGATACTGCAAAATCTCTATTCCCACCCACTCCAAGGGAAGGATATAGCAAAATCTCCATCCGCCTCCCCACTCCTTGGGAAGGTTACCAGTGGTTCTCCGAACTACTCAAATATTTCCACTACCGGTTTTCCAGAATTTGATTTGATTTTTTGATTTGATTTTATTGGATTTATATGCCGCCCTTCTCCCTGAGGACTCAGGGCCGCTCACAACATTAAAATACGAATACAAATAAGTTAGAAAAACACTATTAAACATTAAGCCCTATTTATTTATTTATTTATTTATTTATTTATTTATTTATTTATTTATTTATTTATTTATTCGACTTATATGCTGCCCCCTCTCCCAAGGGACTCGGGGCGGCTCACACTAAAATACAATACAACGATAAATTACTTAAAACTATATTAAACAGGTTATAAGCCGAATAAGCAATTTAAAACCCCCATATTAAAACAAAACCCCAAGAGTCAACATAGCCCAGATTGTAAAAACAGCCAGGTTTTAACTCGTGGCGGAAGGTGCGGAGATCGGGAGCCAACCGGAGCTCCAGCGGAAGAAGATTCCATAAAGCGGGGGCTGCCGCAGAATAGGCCCTCCCCCGGGTTCCCGCCAAACGACATTGGGTCACAGATGGGACCCTGAGGAGACCCCGCCTGTGGGCCCGTACAGGGCGGTTGGTACTTGATGCTGGGAGGAGTCGTTCGTAGTATCCGGGACCCATGCCATGCAGGACCTTGAATGTTAAAACCAGCACCTTGAATCTCACCCGGAGGGCAACCTAATAGATTTTAAAACCCACAAACTAATCTAAAACAGTTAAAAACCCATCCCCACTCCACTTCAGTCCAGGCGGATTGCTGAAAAAACCAGGTCTTAAGGTCATGCGGAAGGAACAGAGGTCCAGGGCTAATCGGAGCCCCAAAGGGAGCTGGTTCCACAGGGTGGGTGCTACCACAGAGAAGGCCCTACCCTGGGGGTCACCAGCTGACACTGTCTGGCCGACGGCACCTCAAGGAGGCCCTGTCTGTGGGAGCGTACAGAGCAAAGGGATGTCAATGCTGGTAGGAGACGTTCCTGCAAGTACCCCAGACTCAAGCCATGCAGGACTTTATATGTTAACATGAGCACCTTGAATCTCATTCAGAGGGCAGCCAGCAACCAATGCAGCTCACGCAGGAGGGGTGTAATGTGGGAGTATCGGGAAGAACTGGTCAGAACCTGCTGAATACCACCTCTGTGTGTAATTCTGGGTAGCTGACCACATGGAGTGGAGAGTGAGATATATTTATAACCCTCTATTGGGCATTGAACTCACTTCTTGTTCCTGTGGCAAGAAATGTATCCTGACTGCTTGTTAGACTCCCATGGGGCCATGCAGGGGTAACTTTGTAGGTTGTCTACATGCTAACTTTGGTTGAAACTTCCTGGGTGATGCAATGAAGGGCAATTAAATGGCTCTGCCTGAAGAAGATAGATCTTTGTTATGTAGAATAGACTGGCCCCGCCCCCATCTATTCTCTGCCTCCCAGCTGACCGGCTGGTTGCCCTGCACAGGAGAACGGAACTGGAAAGCAGGTTAGTGGGCTGGGGAAGGAATGGGAATTTTGCACTAAACCTCCTGCCACCACCAAGCCACACCACGTCCACCAAGCCATGCCCACAGAACTGGTAGTGAAAAAATTTGAGTGCTACCACTGCATTAAACAAACGGTTTTAAGTCAAGGATTTCCTTTATTAGACTCGATTTGAGTCTTCATTTGAGCAACTACTGTTCCTTAAGCATCAACTTCATTCCTTTTTCATGGTGGTTACATTTCACTAACATAAGCAAAATAGGCATTACAGACCAATACAGCATGTGCTGGCTGGGGAATTCTGGGAGTTGAAGTCCACTCATCTGAAAGTTGCTAAAATTGAGAAACACTGCTTCACAGTATATTGGTCTGTAATTCCTATTCCTCACAGACAGAGATTTTTCCTTGCTTTTCTTTCTGAATAACGATTGTTCATTCAGCTATCCAATTTTCTCTTTATCAGAGGCTTTAAACCAAAAGGGTGAAGTTTGTGACTTTCCTAGGCTGTTATTCTGTATTGTGATCTAAAATCAGATTGGGAAACGGTTTGAAAATTCCCTTAAATCAGCACAGGCTAATGCTGTGAAACATTAATTATGCAAGCTGAAGAACATGCAGCTATTATCCCTGTTATCATTTACTATGTCAAAATGGCAGAGGTATATTGTTTCGTTAAAAAAAAAGCAACAATTATAACAACACCCCACAGTTTTTATGGAAGCACATGGTGAAATAAGGTACTTTCCTTTTTCCATTATTTAGAGGGCTGCTTTGAGTTCTAAGTGAGTTAAATCTATCATAGATCTTCTAAATTGAATGTTCTGTTTCTAAATCTTGCAAACAGATGATGCAGGTATTATATTCAGGATTTGACAATTAACATATAGTAGTTTTTAATGTTTGAATTTGAGCATCTGATAAATATTTGAATGCTGGTATCCAGTAAAGGTTTGACAACTTAGAACTAAGGAGAAATTTCCTGACAGAACCATCAGTGGAATGACTTACCTTCAGGAGTTGTGGGTGCTCCAACCCTGGAGGTTTTTAAGAAGAGATTTGACAACCGTTTGTCTGAAATAGTATAGGGCTTCCTGACTGAGCAGGGGGTTGGACTAGAAGACCTCCAAGGTCCCTTCCAACTCTGTTATTCTGTTATTCTACCACCCTGCTTTTGGCCTCAATGCATGAACTGTATGGAAACCGTGTGGAACGTGCAGAAAATACTGCGCTGAGTAATGCTGAACGATACTTTTAGCATCTCTAGATTTTGCACTCCAAATGCCTGAATAGAAAAATGGGTATTTTGGCACTCTCTGTTATATCCCTTCCCATGGGGAAGGTATCACGGAAATTCCATTACACAAGGTTACAACATGACACCATCTGTGCAGAAGCCTTCTTTACACAAAGGGAGCCTTAAAAAAAAACACACACACACACACGCACCACCGCACAATACTGAATGGGTCTGACTCACCACTTATGTGGCGGTGAGTCACGCAGCAGCCTTACGTGGGCACTGGTCGCCTGGCACTAAATTAAATCCCTGATGAACGGCACTTTGCGAACCTTTTCATTTTGTGACCTCGGCTTCCCTGGGAAGCAGCCAGAAAAGCTGGCTTTTAGGGCTGGGTGCAGAGGAGGGGGCATTTGTGTTGGAGGGCCCCTGACAAAAGCAAAACACTTTTGACATTTTTTAAATTCCAGGCTGTGTTATGGGTTATTATGCAGCCGCTGGGTTTCTGCTGCATAAGGCAAAGCCATAAATTTAATGGAAACCAAAGTGGGATCTCCTGCTTGGTTCTGAAAGGCTGGCATGGGTACAAAAGAGAAATTATGGGTTGAGTTGCTGTTCCTTGCAGGGGTGGGGGATGTACTTCAGGGGCACTCAGCCTGGGAAAAATAGATTTTGTCCTTTTTTAGGAAGGTTTCCTGAACTTAAGGCACTCCACCCCACCAAAAAGATCTGTAAGGGGGCATGCATAAGCGCACCAGTGTGCCTACCGTTCCTGTCCTACTGTTCCCATTTATCCATTTATTCGTACTCATTTATTATGCATATACTTATACCTGTTTATACTTACATGTTTATATGTTATGTTCATACTTATACTTGTTTTCTCATGCATGCTTGACAAACAAACAAACAAAATAAATAAATAAATAGGATCTAGAAATTCTGGTAGTTCTCATTTAGCGACCAAATTGGCATCAGCAACTCAGTTGTTAAGCAGTGCAGTCTATTGAGAATTTTGCAGCGATAATTCAGCACCAGAAAAAATAAACATAGATGGCTGATGCTTCATTTAACATCTTTATAAACATAAGTAGATTTTACAAACCAGTTGTAGATTTCTCCAATATGGAGCAAATTCAAACAGAAACATGTTGCAAGTTCAGAGCACAGCTCCAGTCTTCAGCAAGCAAGCAAGTTTCATCTTCCATAGACAGACTCAGAGGTCAACATAGCTGCAGAGTTTAATACAGAGCCACTGCTACTTTTAGTTTCAGTTTCCAAGCTATCCACATTGACTGATTTAGTTGCTATACCTAGTCATTGGCTAGCCTTGTTTACCATGCTCTATTCCAGTTCATAAATATACTCTTACACAGTCACTAAGTGAAGCCGCAACAATGCTTAGGATCTTAGAATGGAGAACCGATGCTCTCTCTGTGATGTCCCGGTGCCTGGAGGCGGTACAGGTCTGCATGGGGAGAAATAGGCTCCGGCTCAACCCGACCAAGACGGAGTGGCTGTTCTTACCGGCATCTCGGTTTTCAGGCAATGTTCCATCTTTGGTCATGGGGGGAGAGGTGTTGCCCCCCGTGGAAAGGGTGAGGAATCTGGGCGTCCTCCTGGATCCATAGCTCAGTTTGGAGGAGCAGGTGGGGGCTGTGGCCAGGGAGGCTTTTGCCCAGGTTCGGCTGGTTCGCCAGCTTCGCCCTATCTGAGCCGAGATGCCCTTCGAACAGGTTACTCATGCGGTCATCACTTCTAGAATCGACTACTGTAATGCTCTCTACATGGGGCTGCCCTTGCGAACTACCTGGAGGTTACAACTGGTGCAGAATGCGGCCACACGGGCTGTGATGGGAGTATCCCGATACTCGCATGTTATACCCCTCCTGCGTGACCTGCATTGGTTGCCGGTTGCCTCCTGGGTTAGTTTCAAGGTGCTAGTAACAACTTATAAAGCCCTAAATGGCTTGGGTCCAGGGTACTTGCAGGAACGCCTCCTGCCAGCATCATGTGCCGATCGCCCTGTTCGCTCCCACAGGAGGGGCCTCCTTGGGATACCGTCGGTTAGGCATTGTCGGCTGGCGGTCCCCAGGGCTAGGGCCTTCTCCATGGGAGCGCCCACCCTTTGGAACCAGCTCCATGTGGATCTCCGTTTGGCCCCTGATCTCCGCTCCTTCCGGGACCTGAAGACCTGGTTGTTTCAACAGGCCGGCCTGGAATGACCCGGGTGGGGTTTTTTTTAACTGTTTTAGTTTTTAATGTTTTAATGTTTTATTGTTTATTCTGACTTGTTGGTTTAATTTGTTTTTTATGTAAACTTTGTGCTGTTTTAATGTTAGCCGCCCTGAGTCCTTAGGGAGAAGGGCAGCATACAAGTTGAATAAATAATAATAATAATAATAATAATAATTATTATTATTATTATTATTATCATCTCAGCTTCCATTTGCCACACAAACCTGAAAAGCTGTTGGTTTGAGCTCCGAGCTGACACAGATGGTCCTTAAAACCAAGCACTACATCAGCAACTACAGCCAACCGATCATATAACCCGAATTCAGACCAGGACTCAGAAAGGTATTTAATGGCCAGGGCTCCCCCAGATACAGGCACAATCCAAAGTGCACTGAAGATGTCTCCTCAAATGGGGATGAAATGTTTGCAATGAAATCACCAAGCTTGGAGTTCAAACCAACATCATAAATACCAATCTGAGCTACTAATATTCAAAGAAACCTGAAAAGGTTCTAAATGCGAAGTTAATATTTCATCGTATACAGGACTACCTGTATATATAGATGAATAACCTGTGCAATGCTCTATCTTACAGATTAACAGAGTTGGAGGAGGGTTAGGGTTAGGTCATCTAGTCCAACCCGCCACCCACCCAAGCAGGAGACCCTACACCATTTCTGACAAATGGCAGTCCAATCTCTTCTTGAAAGCCTCCAGTGATGAAGCTCCCACAACTTCCAAAGGCAACTTGTGTTCCACTGGTTGATTGTTCTCACTGTCAGAAAATTTCTCCTTATTTCTAGGTTGAATGTCTCCTTGACCAATTTCCATCCATTATTGCTTGTCTGGCCTTCAGGTGTCTTGGAAAATAGCTTGGTCCCTTCCTCTCTGTGGCAGCCCTCGGATATTGGAACACTGCTCTCATGTCTCCCCTGGTCCTTCTCTTCACTGGATTAGCCATGCCCAGTTCCTGCAACCATTCTTCATATGTTTTAATCTCACCATTGCAGGGGTGCCTGCAATGACCGAAGATTTAGCCAAAATAAGCATCATATAATTGGGCAAAATCTGAAGGCGTGTATGACAGCAGTGCTTTTACAGCCCCCTCTAAGCGGTTTACAGAGTCAGCATCTTGCCCCCAACAATCTGGGTCCTCATTTTACCGACCTCAGAAGGATGGAAGTCTGAGTCAACCTTGAGCCAGTGGGATTTGAACTGCCAAAGTGTTGGCAATCAGCAGTTAGCCTGCAGTACTGCACTCTAACCACTGTGCCACCACAGCTCTTGATGATATAACAATTGACATTTTGATACAGTGTTTTCCTCCCCTGTGGACCCTCACATGCAAGGGAAGGATGTCAGATTTCTTTTTGCAGTCATGCTCTGCCTTTTTGACCTCATTTCCACACCCCATAGCTTTTCTCCTGGAATAAGCTGTCCCTGGAGTTAAAACAAGACTTCCCCGCAATCCTACATATTTTAATAAGTTTTTTGCTGCTTTCATTTTTAATGTTTTATTGCCGTCTTAGGAACGCTCCCTTATGAAGGGAGAGGAGGAGGAGTCATAAATATTCTAAACAGAAATAAATGTGATGGAAAGTCAGCTCCCTTTCTAATCTTAGCTGCAAATTCTCTTCCTTACCAACTCAGGAGTCACTTTCCTTATTGCTAAAGGAAGCCATTGCTTTCATAAAGAAGCCAGTGCAGGCAGGATGGGGTGGATTGTGAGCAAGATAAGTGGGCCTGAAGAAGAGATCCTCTAAAAACCAATTTTTCCTCAATCTTGGCAATTTTAAGATGGGTGGACTTCAATTCCCAGAATTCCCCAGTCAGCATGCTGGCTGTGAAAATCTGGGAGCTGAAATGCCCCGCATTTTACAGTTTTACCAGAAATGGCAGCCACATAGGTGCAATTGGAGCCTTGCCTGCAATGTTATTTGCGTCACCATCCTGAAACAGGCAAACTTTGGTAACAGCTGTTTCGTCATGACCACTATCTTGATTTTTCTGACCACACCCCACTCATTACAAAGCATATTTCAGTCTCTTTTAAAACATGAAGAAAAAGCAAAATTCCAGTTCTCTTGGCCTACTGCGTTTTAGTTTTCCTAACCGTGATGCGTCCTTGAGCATTCAACTCCACAGATTGCCTCTTGAGATCAGCTTTGGTGTGGAAGCTATCCAGCTTAAACTCTGGATCATTTTAGATGTGAAAGAAAAGGACACCCCAAAGACATGCACACTGCAAGTGGAGCAGCTGTTGAGATATCCTGAAAATGCTGCGTGGCTGAATTGATGGGGAGCACTTCCCCACTGAAGACAATATTTGCAGCTCAGAGTTGAACAGTGGGATCCTTGGTGCTCCCTGAGCTTGGTGTTTCTCTTGCAGACATTTCATTACCCAACTAGGTAACATCATCAGTTACTGATGATGTTATCAGTGCATATGATGCACCAATGAAGTTACCTAATTGGGTAATGAAATGTCTGCAAGAAAACAACCAAGGGAGCACCAAGGACCCCGCACTTCCTCATAGAGCGGCAGTTTGGTGTCATGGTTAAGACATCCAGTTAAAACCGGGGGACAGGGAGTTCTAGTCTTGCCTTCGCCAGCTAGGTGACCTTATGCCAGATGCTCCAACTCAGCCCTAGGAAGCCATGACAAACCACTTCTGAAATCTTGCCAAGAAAACTGCAAGGGCTTGTCCAGGCATTTGCCAGGAATCAGAAACAGAGGCGTGCACACACACTTCCTCATAACTCATAAGGTCTTATCTCTCCGCCCTCATAGCGTCCACAGATAACCGCCCAGCCGCCCTGTTTCGGGTAACCTGCTCTCTCCTTCGTGTGGGGGAGGGGGCGGACCCGTTGCGGGGCAGGGCTGAGGAGTTTGGTCAATATCTGTCGGATAAGATCGCTCAGATTCGGGGCGGGTTGTCCTCTGATTTGCAGTGGTCTGAGGAACGGGATACAGGTAGTCTGGCCAGTATGATCTGGGATGAGTTCGATTCTGTTTCCGAGGATGAAGTGGATGGGATTATGCGGCGCCTGAGCTCCACCACATGTTTGTTGGACCTGTGCCCTTCCTGGCTGGCTTATGCCGCCAGGGAGGTCACCTGCGGTTGGCTCCGGGCAGTTGTCAACGCTTCACTAAGGGAGGGTGTTTTCCCCTCCGCCTTGAAGGAGGCGGTGGTGAGACCCCTTCTGAAGAAGCCTGCCCTGGACCCAACCATGTTAGACAACTTTCGTCCAGTCTCCAACCTTCATTTCTTAGCGAAGGTTGTTGAGAGTGTGGTGGCTCAGCAGTTTCCGCTTTTCCTGGATGAAGCGGACTACCTGGATCCGTATCAATCGGGCTTCCGGCCTGGTTTCAGCACGGAGGCGGCATTGGTCGCACTGATGGATGATCTCTGGAGGGCTCGGGACAGGGGTTTTTCCTCTGTCCTGGTCCTATTAGACCTCTCAGCGGCTTTCGATACCATCGACCATGGTATCCTTCTGCGGCGCCTCGAGGGGTTGGGTATAGGGGGCACTGTGCTTCGGTGGTTCACCTCCTACCTCTCGGGGCGATCGCAGTCGGTGTTGGCGGGGGACAGAGGTCTACCTCGAGGGTGCTCTCTTGTGGGGTCCCTCAGGGGTTGGTCCTCTCCCCCCTGCTATTTAACATCTATATGAAGCCTCTGGGTGAGATCATCCGTGGTTTTGGGGTGAGTTTCCATCAGTACGCTGATGATACTCAGCTGTACATTTCCACCCCGAACCAGATCGGTGATGCCCTCTCCCTGATGACCCAGTGTTTGGATGCGGTACGGATCTGGATGAGCGGAAACATGCTTCGTCTCAACCCGGCCAAGACTGAGTGGCTGTGCATACCGGCGTCTCGGCCCAGTTTGGAGTGTCCATCTTTGGCCATAGGGGGAGTGGTATTGCCCCCTGTGGATAGGGTGCGGAATCTGGGGGTCCTCCTGGACGTTCGGCTCCGGTTGGAGGAGCAGGTGGGGGCCGTCGCCAGGGGGGCCTTTGCCCAGCTCCATCTGGTTCGCCAGCTACGCCCTTTTCTGGACCGAGATGCCCTGCGCATGGTTACTCATGCCCTTGTTACCTCCAGACTCGACTACTGCAACGCTCTCTATTTAGGACTGCCCTTGCATACCATCCGGAGATTGCAGCTGGTGCAGAATGCGGCGCGGCGGTGGTGATGGGAGTTTCCGGTTCTCCCATGTTACCCCCCTCCTGCGCTGCCTTCATTGGCTGCCGGTTGCACTCCGGGTGAGATTCAAGGTCCTAGTTTTAACATACAAAGTCCTTCATGACATGGGTCCTCAATATTTAAGGGAGCGACTCCTGCCGACATCGAATGCCAACCGCCCTGTGCGAGCACATAGGCTAGGACTCCTTGGGATCCCGTCGGCTGGCCAGTGCCGGCTGGCAGTCCCCCAACGACGAGCCTATTCTATAGCGGCCCCAGACCTCTGGAACCAACTTCCCCTGGAGCTCCGTCTGGCCCCTGACCTCCGCACCTTCCGCCATGACCTGAAGACCTTGTTGTTTAACCAATCTGGGTTGTGATTTTTGTGATGGGATGGTTTTTATTGGATGAATTTTTAACTGTAATGGGGCTTATTTAGTTTAATCTGTTTTTAATTATTTATTGTTGTTGTTTTTGATTGTATTTGTGAGCCGCCCTGAGTCTTCGTAGATGGGGTGGCATATAAGTCCCATTAATAAAAAATAAATAAAATAAAACTACGTTAATGTAGATTTCTTCCATCTTTTGAATTGGCAGAAAACACTGATTACTAGCAAAAACATTGTAAATCACCATCACAAACAGCTGCAAATGTGGGTCACTTCTCAAGTGCCCACAATGCAGTCATTTGACTGAGGGTGGGGGGGATTGGATCTTGGATCTTTAAATCTGGATCATAAGTCCTATTTTTGGAGTCTGTTGCAACTTCAAACTGTCACTAAGCAACTAGTCATAAGTGGAGGACTATCTGTACTTGAATGGTGCATTGCAAAGTGCAGTCAAACAATACATGGCAGATGTCACTGAAGAAGCCATGTGTCCAATTTCTCCTGCAACCCAACCCACCCAGGCGTGGGATTCTACCAGTTCGGACCAGTTCGAGCGAACTGGATGTTAAGTTTTCATCTGGTTCGCTGAACCGGTATTTCAACCGACCAGCTGGCCCTGCCCTCCCCTCCCCTCCCTGGAGTCTCCATGTGATGCAGATAGTGTAGGCTCTAGGAGGGGGGGAAATGGGCCTTCTGGAAGTCCAGAAACAGGCCTGTTTCTGGCTTCCGGAGGGCCTCCAGAGCCCAGGGAAGGCTGTTTTCACCCTCCCAGAGGCCTGGAGGAGGCCTCCGGACCCTTGGGAAGGCAAAAAACAGCCTCCCGGAAGTACTGAAAGTCCAGAAATGGGCCTGTTTCTGGTTTCCGGTGGGCCTCCAGAGCCTGAGGGAGGCAGTTTTCACCCTCCCAGAGGCCTGGGGAAAGCCTTCAGACCCTTGGGAAGGTGAAAAATGGCCCTCCTGGAAGTTCCAGTATGCCACGCCCACCATGGTCATGCCCACCCAGCAACCGGGCAGTGAACCAGTTGGTGGGATTTTTGAATCCCACCCCTGAACCCACCCTATCCCACCCAGTGGGAAGATCCTACCTAGGAACTGGAGGTGAAGGTTATTGGCCAATTGGAGCTGAACAGGTGCCAGCCTGTAATTGCATTCTTACCCAGATTGTGAATGAGTGCAATAAATCACTTATGTGGCAAGATCTATATTGGGAGGAGGTGGGAAACACTACTTTAAAATTGGAAACCTCTAAAGATAATAATAATAATAATAATAATAATAATAATAATAATAATAATAATAATAATTTATTCGACTTGCATGCCGTCCTTCTCCCTGGGGACTCAGGGCGGCGAACATTAAAACACCACAAATTTACAATAAAAAAACAAATTAAACATAACAAGTCGGACTATCAGTTAAAATTAAACAGTTAAAATCCCCCCTCCCAAGTCATTCCAGGCCGGCCTGTTGAAACAGCCAGGTCTTCAGGTCCCGGCGGAAGGAGCGGAGATCAGGGGCCAAATTGAGATCCACAGGGAGCTGATTCCAAAGGGCGGGCGCTCCCATGGAGAAGGCCCTAGCCCTGGGGACCACCAGCCAACAATGTCTAACCGATGGTATCCCAAGGAGGCCCCTCCTATGGGAGCGAACAGGGCGATCGGAATGTGATGCTGGCAGGAGGCGTTCCCGCAAGTACCTGGGCCCAAGTCATTTAGGGCTTTATAAGTTGTTACTAGCACCTTGAAACTAACCCAGAAGGCAACCGGCAACCAATGCAAGTCGCACAGGAGGGGTGTAACATGGGAGTATTGGGACACCCCCATCACAGCCCGCACAGCCGCATTCTGCACCAGCTGCAACCTCCGGGTCGTCCGCAAGATGATGTTAGGTTCTACAGTGGGCTGCGTCATGAGCACATGTTAGTGGGATTCCCTCCAAGCAGCACTTAGCAAGTCATGCAGAAGAGCCAGAGATGTTGGTGACGCTGGAGAAGAGCACATTTATATTTAAGGCCTGTTTAAATCATAGCATCAGCAGGAATGAAGAAGAGGTAGGTTCCTTTCACGTAAGGATTTCACAAGCTAACTTTGTGGCTTGACCTAAAGTCAAAAGTTGGCATGGCTAAGAGTTATGCAGTACAAGGTCTGGCATTTGAATTCCGATCCAGTCCCCCAAAATTTTTCATCCGTTGCCCGGTGTCGACAAACACAAAAGCTGATGGAGGAGGCAATTCAGCATCTCCTAACAATCCAAGCAGTGGAAATAGTCCTGGAGGAAGAACAGGGCCACGGATTTTATTCTATGTTATTTATTGTTCTCAAAGCGTCATGGGGCTGGAGGGCCATTTTGAACCTCGAAAGGCTAAACTCCTTTCTTATTTACAGCAGGTTTGAGATGCACATACTTCAATCTATTTTGAAGAGCATGAGAAATGGGGACTATTTAACTTCAACTGACCTCACAGAAGCGTACTTATATATCCCTATCCTGATTGGCTGTCAGTATTTGAGATTTTGTTATGCGGGCAGACGTTTTCAATATAGAGCCCTCCTGTTTGGTTTAGCATCGGCCCCCAGGACATTTACCAAGGTCCTGGCCGCTATAACAGCTCACCTTAGAACCATACCAATTAGGATATTGGCCTACTTGGATGACATATTAATCCTTTCAGTCTCTCAGAATCAAGCTTCAAGTGACCTGAGGACTGCCCTGCAGACCTTAGAATCCCATGTGTTAAATAAAATAAATGAGTGGGTAGAAAGTGAGGATGTAGTTTAAAGCAACACATAAAGTTTGAAGAAACATCTAGAGCACAGGTGTGAAACTCGCTGCGTCACGTTGCCGTCACGTGAAATTTCACGATGTTTTTCCCATTTGCGGAGCTGGGGTGGGCGTGGTCTCCATGTGACGCATCTGGCCTGCGTGCCACCAATTTGACACCTTTGATTTCAGGCGTGGGATTCTGCTGGTTTGGACCGGTTCGGGTGAACCCCTAGTTCCGAAGATCAGCTAGGAGCCAACCGGTTTGCTCCAACAATCATGTGGGCCCGCCTACCCACCCCTGCGCAGTACTGACCTTTATCGTCCCAGCTGATCAGGTCAGAAGAGCGAACTGCCACTCCTCAGCCGCGTTACTCCCACAAAAGAACGTAGCAGGTAAGGCTTCCAAAGCTGACATTTTGCATTGTTGGTCACACGTGCACAGTGCACGTCAGGCGCATCAGGCATGCACACGCTCACTGAACTAGAAGTGGTATTCAGCAAGTTCTGACCAGTTCTGGAGAAGCAGTAGTGGAAATTTAGAGTAGTTCAGAGAACCGGCAAATACTGACTGCCCCCCTCCCCATCTATTCTCTGCCTTCCGAGTCCCAGCTGACTGGCTGGGTCTTCTTTTGTTGCCCTGCACAGGAGAATGGAGCTGGAAAGCAGGTTAGTGGGGTGGGGAGGGAATGGGATTTTGCAGTAACCTTTCCCCAGGAGTGGGGAGGTAATGGAGATTTTACAGTATCCTTCCCCTGCCATGCTCACTGTGTCCCCAGGAGATGCACACTGTCTTTGGTCCCACTCAGTGCTTTCAGATGCAACACCTGTCTCCTTGGGGTTGGGGTCACAAATAGGGTAATCAGAATCACTAAGGCCAGACCCCCGGCACTTATGGCTATTATTTGTCTGACTACCATTCCTTTAAAATAGGTCCAATCTCTACCACACACTCTATCCCTAACACATTAACTTCTGTTTTATTTGTTCTTATTTTCAGCCGTACGTAGGGGGTCAGCTTCCGGAGTGACACCAGTAAGGCCTCTTCTGCCCCGTATGTTGCCTGCCCATTGCTGGTAGGGCTGTTATAGGGGGCGCTTCTTCAAGCGTACCACTAAAGGATGGGCCTTGTCCTGCCCTGCCTCCCAATATTCATCAACTGAGGGCTTAACTGAGTCCAGTGAATCCAAGACTTGGATTCCAACACCTTTACTGCAAGTGGAGAACACATAACCACAGTGTATGGGCCCTTTCATCTAGGTTTCAGGCTTTTCCCTTTCCAGTGTTTTACCCATACTTTGTCTCCCACTTGAATATTATGACTGGGGGTACTCAAAAATGGTGGACTGAGGGACACACAATATTGTTGGATTTCTTGTATTCGCTCATTTAACTCTCCCACCATTAGACTCACCCATGAATCCCTTAATTGACTTAAGTCCCCTATATGATTTTTTTAAACTAGTACTTATAACAGGGGTCTTCTAAACATTATTTCAAAAGGAGATAACCTAGTTCCTTTTATTACTTTTGATTCTTTTAAACTTTGATAGTACCACATCTGTTATAAAGGGAATCAAACAGGAGAGAAACATTAGAACCCAGAATCCTAATACAGCAGACTTTGCTGAACCCTTCACCAACCCAATTTGCTACGCTCCAATTTTTTTTATTAGGGCTAGCTGGTTTTGCACAATGTTACTTTCCACACTTTCCTTTGGCTAAGGTTCCCAAGACTGCAGTCACCTCCTTTAAGAGGGTTTCTACCACAGTTTGTAGTCAAATTTAATTGTATGTCCATTAGCTCCCAGAGTGCCATCCTCCACCTACATGTAGGCCCTTCTAGAATTCCAAGCATCCGGGGCATCACTATGTGTGATATCTAGGGATTCAAGGGCTTTTTGCTTTCCAAGCCTGAATTCACTCCTTCAATATGGATTCCCCTATGTTGCTTTATTGAAAGATTGGCCTTATGAATCTCATTACACAGACTCCAAACCACCCAGTGGGGAAGCTAGTTTAGATATATTTACACATTCTCTATACATACCTTCTAGGGCAGTCCAGTTGCTATTATTTGCTTCATGATTCTTACAATAACATATTCACTGCTAGTCACATTTTTATTAGAACTTCGCTCAGGCCAGTGTGTCCCACTGGGCAAAACACAATAGCCACCCACAATCCAAATTTGTTGGATTCCCATTAATTTCTCATATTTGATTCCACACACACATATGCAAAGCACACAAAAGGTGTGAAGTGCCTAATTTCCTCCTCCCTTCTTCCTGTTGCACCGCGTTAAGGTTCTTTCGACACCTAGCTGACTTGCAGTAAATTATATATTTACTTATATATTTACTTATATATTTGTTTACGTAGATTTTCACGGGTAAAGGTATGTAGGTCTTGGTGTATTCGGGTCTTGTCCCGTGTAAGATTGAGAATACCTTGGCAACGTTTCGACGAAATCTCATCCGTCATCTTCAGGCTGGTGTCTTCAGCTTCGTTCTCCTGGGAGAAGTGTGTGACCGTGGCTGTTTCTCCCTTTTAAACTCCAGAGTTGGATGTGTTGTTGCTTTTTGATTGGTTTGTGGAGTTGATGTATGCAGATTGGATGGCTTTTTTCTGAGACCTTGTGTGGCTGAGGTGCTGGCTGTGTGTCTCTCAGCCCTTTGTGTTGTAACGACCTGGGTAATGGGCTGTGTGATGACCTTCTGAGTTCTATTGTTGTGACGTCCTGGGTGTGGTGCTGTAATCTCCTGGGTCGTTTTCTGTGTTGCAACCTCCTGATGTTTTATCTGCAAAAAAATGCTTTTTCCTGTAATAAGTTGCATAGAGAACTTATATTTCTACTAGTTATATTTTAAGCTCAGCATTTTTCCTAAATTCTTATCTTCTGCTTTACCAATTAATATTGATCTCCCAACTCTGGCTATTGATGCTGGAGTTAGCTTTTCCCATTTATTAGGGGCTAGTGGCAATCACACTTCTGGTTTTGGTGGTGGTCGTGTTGCTTTTTCAAGGTTCCTAAATTGTTCACATGTTCTTAGGCCACTTTGGTCCCATTAAAAGTTTGATAGAAAGTTCCTCTCCTTCCTTTCTATTGTGAAAGTCTTCACTCAACGTAATTTCCCAACTCCCACCAAACATTTAGTATTTACACCAGTCTCAAGACAATTATAAGACCAGCATATCAGGTAAATTTAGCAGTGGGATTTGTTCTGTGGCTGTTATTTTAAGTTGGGAAAATAACATCAGCAACCACTCAGTCCTAAATAGAAAAGGAATGTACCACTATCCCAGGTAAGGATATCGCTCACCAGTTCATTTAGTCTTTTTTTTTTCCTTCCAGGATTTTATCAAAACCCACTGTCCTGCCTTAAATTGATGTACAACAAAGTCCAAGGGTGGGGTTTGTGCAAGTATCCCTTTTTGTCTTAAAAGAGAAAGAGATTGGGACAATTCAAGAATATATTTTCTCACAATTTTGTCTGTTAACTCAGTTCTAGGCAAACCCTCTTTCCCATAGTATGGGATCCCCAACAACATCTCATCTGTTATGTATGCAGGTTTGAAGTCATTGGTTTAGTTTGAACTGTTCTTGTAAAATGTTAGAAATGATTGGTTTAAAAAGTGCGGGAAAACCCTGCACTCTGATTGGCTGTCAACTGCGGCTGCTGGCTATAAGTAGCAGCCGCAGCCCAGCCAAAGCAGGTCCGTTCTGAGCTGAAACAATAAACTTAAGAGCTGAAGCACTCCGTGTCCGCCTCTTCATGCAAACTTAACACTGGCAACGAAGGTGGGATATTCCCTGAAGAGAAGGCAACGCGGAACAGAAGAAGAGAGAGATGGCTGCGCTGAACACCCCCCCAGCCCTGTTCAATCCGATGGCAGAAGACTGGGAGTCGTATGCAGATAGTTTCCAAATGTATCTGGAAGGAAACGATCTAGCCGACATTTCCGAGAAGTGGAAGAGGGCGGTCTTTCTTACGTACTGCGGTCCGGCAGTTTTCAAGATGGCGAAGGCATTGGCGGGAGCTGCAGACGTGAAGGTAATGGACTGGCCTGACTTAGAAAAGCTGTTAAGAGCCCATTACGTGCCACAAGTATCTTGCCTCATTAAGAGACACGAGTTTTACCGTCGTGATCAAGGGGAAAATGAAAATGTAAACGACTTCGTGGCAAGTTTAAGAGACATTGGGGGTGCATGTGAATTTAACAGTTTAGAAGAGGCCATGCGTGATTGATTTGTTCTGGGCCTTAAAGACAAGGTATTACAGAGCAAGTTATTAATGAAACCTAAGATCACGCTAAAAGAAGCCATAGAAGAAGCCTCTTCAGCAGAAGCTACCAAGTCCTCAGCAGCAGCCATGAGGAAGATGAACAGGGCCACGAGCCATTCTGATGGGGAAAAGTCTACCACAAACCATTGTGATGACCTAGATTCTGAATCAGATTGCAGTGAGGTGGAAGAGGGAATTTACAGACTCAGAATGGAGCGGAAAAAGAAAAACCTGGATAGAAAGAGGCAAGATTTCTACTGCAGAGGTTGTGGGGAAGCCACCCCGACTGAATGCAAGTTTTTAGACACCATTTGCCTCCATTGTGAAAAAAGAGGACACCTAGCAAGAGTCTGCAAATCATCCAGAACTCCACCCAACAGAAGGAAATTTCCTGCAAACCAAGACAAAGAATTCAAGCCCAACAATCTCAGTGAGAAAATGGGGTGCAGCACAGAAGCAAATGGGAAGAATGAAACTCATGAAACAGTCACCATTGGTCATTTTTCACCCTTAAGAAGCAGAAAAGTACATGTGAAGGTACTAACTGAAGGAAGGCCTTGCCAAATGGAAGTGGACTCAGGCTCCTATTTATCTATGGTGTCATGGGACACTATTCACAGACTATTCCCAAACATTCAGAAGAATCATTTCAAGAAGCAAGTGCTGACTCTTAAAGACTACCAAGGGAACAAGATTCCAGTAGTTGGAACAAGAGAATTCAACGTGAAGTTCAAAGGCCACACCAAACACCTGTCCCTGACCATCGTGGACAAGAATCGCCCAAGTTTGCTGGGACTTGAGTGGTTCAACCCGCTGGGCATCGAGTTGACTGGCATCAATCACGTGAGCAACACTGAATGGGAAGAGGCCTTGAAGTCTGAGTTTCCAGAGGTCTTCAGCGATGGATTAGGCAAGTACTTGGGTACCCCTAGCACTTTCAATCTAGATCCAAAGGTGCCACCAATCCGTTTAAAGCCCAGAAGGGTCCCATTTGCCTTAAAGAAAAAAATTGATGCACAATTAGATACATTAATAGCTCAAGGGGTTTTAGAGCCCACTGACCACTCCAGGTGGGAGACACCCATAGTCACACTAGTCAAGGCTGATGGGTCTGTGAGAATCTGCAGAGACTACAAGGGGACATTGAACCATGCACTACAACAGAGCGCATATCCAGTTCCAGTGGTGCATCATTTATTACACTCTCTTGACGGGGGCACAGTCTTTGCCAAATTGGATCTGGCCCAGGCATATCAACAGTTAACAGTTGATGATGCCACTGCAGAGGCCCAAACCATTGTGACTCATAGAGGTGCTTTCAAATGCAAAAGGTTGCAATTTGGAGTAAGTGTGGCACCAGGCATCTTCCAAAGCCTTATGGAAAGAATGCTCCAAGGACTGCCAGGGGTAGTGCCTTATTTTGATGATGTGTTAATCTCTGCTGAAAATGACATTCAGTTACTCGAGAGACCCAGAGAAGTCCTAACCAGATTCAAGAAAGCGGGGTTAAAAGTCAAAGAAGAAAAATGCACATTTAGAACTGACAAGGTAGAGTTCTTAGACTATATGATTGACAAACATGGTACAGAAGCCAAGGTTCAGGCAATCAAAGAAGCCCCCAGGCCTAAATGCAAAACAGACTTGCAAGCTTTCCTGGGACTCATTAACTTCTATCACATGTTTCTACCTCAGAAGGCAACCATTGCAGAACCACTACACAGATTACTAGATAAAAAGTCTGTGTGGGTCTGGGGCAGAAAAGAACAATCTGCATTTAACAATATTAAAAGACTAATCATGTCTGATGCTGTACTGATACAGTTCTCTGAGAACTTGCCTGTTGTACTGACTTGTGATGCATCCCCTTTTGGAGTGGGGGGGCGTTTGAGCCACAGGCTTCCCAGCGGGAGGGAAGCCCCTATTGCATTTTACTCTCGTACCTTGACTAAAGCAGAGAGAAATTACAGCCAACTGGACAAGGAAGCCTTGGCAATTGTTGCAGCTGTCAAGAAATTGCATGAGTATTTATATGGGAGAACATTTACTATTGTCACAGATCACAAACCTCTTTTAGGCATTTGGCAGGGGACAAACCAACGCCCACGATCCTGTCACCAAGAATGCTGAGATGGACTGAATTTCTTGCTGCTTATTCATACAAACTCATCCACAGGCCTGGCAAAGACATTGGGCATGCAGATGCTTTGAGTCGCTGCCCACTTCATTCACACACTGAGGATCCTGCTCCTGAGACTTACACCTTTTTTCTAGAAACTGTTGCCAAGCTTCCAGTACACGCTGCTGAAATTGCCAGAGAGACTGCCAAAGACACTTTATTGGCTCCTGTTATAGGCTGGATTAAGAAAGGTTGGCCACTTCAAGATCTACCTCAACTTGCCCAACCTTTTAAATCCAGGCAAACTGAATTATCTGTATTAAGAGGATGTATTTTGTGGGGTAATAGGGTGGTTATTCCTGCAAAACTACAAAAGGAGGTTTTGGAAATGTTACATGAGGGTCATCCTGGTATTGTAAGGATGAAGGGATTGGCCAGGAGTTATGTATGGTGGCCAGGTATTGACAAAATGGTTGAACACTGGGTTGCATCCTGTCCCAACTGTCAGGAAGTCAGACCTGCCCCACCTCTCACCCCCTAACAGGAATGGGAATGTCCTAGGGGCCCATGGTCCAGGATTCACATTGACTTTGCTGGCCCTACCAGAGGGCACACTTTCCTTATTATAGTAGATGCATATTCCAAATGGCTAGAGGTTATCCCTATGGCATCAACCACAGCTAAAGCTGTCATCAAGCAGTTTAAGGGGCTTTTTGTAACTCATGGGTTACCTGATGTCCTCATTTCTGACAATGGTCCTCAATTTACGTCCAACCTTTTTGAATCATATCTAGCACAGCAGGGTATCAGACATGCCCTGACAGCCCCTGGGCACCCTTCGGCTAATGGCTGGGCTGAACGCATGGTACGCTTTACCAAGGAAAAACTTCAGCAATTGGGTCCTGGGGACATCACTGAGAAAGTTGAAAAACTACTCAGTGTCCAGCATATCACTCCTAACCCATCAACTAACTTATCCCCAGCAGAGTTGTTGATGGGTAGGAAACTCAGGTCTCCCCTTGACCGCCTTCATCCCATTTACGCACTCAACGCACCACTAGATTCCACTAGCAAAATTCGCACATTCACTGTGGGTGATTCTGTTTATGCTAAGAACCTCATGGGTGAACCATTATGGATTCCTGCTGAGATAACCCAAATCAAAGGCCCTAGGTCTTACAGGGTACAAACAGAGGATGGTGTCCTCTGGAGCAGGCACATTGATCAGTTTATTATTATTATTTATTCGTGTATGGCCTATTCTAAGGACTCAGAACATTAAAACAGAGAAAAATTTACAATAAAACTAGATTAAACAGTAAACAAGCCAAATAAATTAAAATAAACCCAACCCAGATTAGATCCAGATTACCTCAGGAACATCGCAATTGCTCCTTTCTGGTTCCCATACCTAGTACCTCTTCTAGGGGGGAAGGGGAGGATCATGAGTGTAATGAACAAGCAAGAATCAACCCCATGTGTAACGAGCTAACACGACAGGAACCATCCCAAAACCTGTCACAATGCCAAAATCCATTCTTACAAGTGGAAGACTGTACATCACTACCTGACTTAGGTGCTGACATTGGGTTGGAGATGGATTGGGAGGAGAGACCAGGTTGTAGCAACCAAACAGGTTCTACTATTACTAGAAGTCCAAGTATGGAAATGTCAGCAGACACATTTTCTCCCTCACTGGGTGAGAACCTTAAAGCATCTGAACCACGAGGTCTCAACGCACGTAAGAGCCCCACCTATTTAAAAGAATACATTAGATAGATGGGGTTTGAGTATGGACTGAACCTAGTGGGGAGGGGTGTTATGTATGCAGGTTTGAAGTCATTGGTTTAGTTTGAACTGTTCTTGTAAAATGTTAGAAATGATTGGTTTAAAAAGTGCGGGAAAACCCTGCACTCTGATTGGCTGTCAACTGCGGCTGCTGGCTATAAGTAGCAGCCACAGCCCAGGCAAAGCGGGTCCGTTCTGAGCTGAAAGTCACAATAAACTTAAGAGCTGAAGCACTCCGTGTCCGCCTCTTCATGCAAACTTAACATCATCTCTCCTTCCACTACTTTGGCACTTCCATCTATAAAGTAGTGCTACACAATCATGTTGGTCTCCTTCACTTATTCCCTCTCCCATCAAGAATTGAACAGGGTTCACATGATTGATTGTGTATATTACCAAATTAGGATCTTCTATTAGGATTCCCTCATAATTTAGGATACGAGAATTGGTTAACCATCTCTGAGCTCATTGAGGCAGGATGTTCCTGATCTGATATTGGGTTGTAACCACCAAAGCCCCCTCCCCAAATGTGAGGTTTCTTTTTTCTTGTACTAAGAGCTGTGGCGGCAATAGCTTGAATTACATACCGGCCACCCCCGTATTACAGGGTCCATTAATTTGTATAGGAAGGCTACTGACCTCCCCTTTTTTGAGCTAAGAACCCTTTTGCTACTCCATCACAGACTGTTACAAATAAGGGGAAAGGTTTTTTCCCATCAGGTAGTGAGAGAACGAGCTGTTTTAAGTGCTGTTTTTAATTTTTCGACAATTGCCTAACAGTCCCTAAAACTTTCTCAAGTCTCTGTTAGTTCCTCAATTCTAGTAGGAGTTATTTTTCTACTCCCTTCACTAATCAAGTGTCCAAGATATTGGATATAATTTAAATTTTGATGTGGCATGGGTTAATTTTTATTTCTTGGTTTTGAAATTTGAATTCTGGCTAATGTGGCATCCCAGAGGGATTATGTTTCAAGATGTCCAGAATGCCCCAGTATTCACTAAAAATTTAATTTCGCAATTTCTTGTTCCCACTTGCAATTTTATTCAGTGTTCTTTGTGGAACCTCAGATGCAATGACTCCTGACATTCCTTTTCTTCACTATCTTCTTCTATCATCTAATTTTCTCTGTTTCTCCCTTCTCTCTAGCTTTAGTAAATCACACACATTTCTCCATGAGACCTTTCTCATTTCCTTGCACATGCTATTACTGTATATGAAAGTACTCTCCTTTTAATCAGGGATGGGGGTCAACACAGAGACATTTACACCAACTTTTTTTATCATCAACATACTCACACATTTATACTGTAATCAGACTGCTTGCATAAACAATTTCCCACACAAAAATTTCATTTCATTCTTTCTCCAAGCAAATCAATCATTACTTACAATTCTTTTCTGAAAGCTTTTTTTCCACAAGCCAATGAGCTCCATTTTTTTTAATACTGTTGTTAGAGGGTCTCATACTTCAGGTTTGGAAATGATTACACAAGACACATTCACACACACACACAACATTTCCAGACCTGGGGAGGTTTTGTCCCTTTAAATCTCCACATTTTTCTTTCTTTAGCAACCTGTCCAAAAAACCAACTTAATTCTCTGGCTGGCCAGACATGTCACAATTACGTTTTGTTTTGACAAATAAGCCATGGGTTGTTGCCACTTCCCTTTTTCTTAATTTAATTTAATTTAATTTTAATTTTAATTTATTTATTTTGTCAATCGCTTACAAGGATAAACATAGTTGTGAATACATGAAATGAATACATATAAGAAAAATAAAAGAAACAATAGGACAGGGACGGTAGGCACGTTGGTGCACTTATGCACAGACCTCTTAGGAAAGGGGTGAGGTCAATAGTAGACAGTCTAAGGTTAAAGTTTTTGGGGCTTGGGGAAGAAACCACAGAGTCAGGTAGAGTATTCCAGACATTGACCACTCTGTTGCTGAAGTCGTATTTCCTGCAATCAAGTTTGGTGCGGTTAACTTTGAGTTTGTATCTATTGTGTGCTTTTGTATTGTTATGGTTGAAGCTGAAGTATTCATTCACTGGTAGGACGTTGCAATGTATGATTTTATATACTATACTTAGATCGGACCAAGGGCAGCGTAGTTCTAGGTTTTCTAGGTCTAGAATTTCAAGTCTGGTGGCATAAGATATTCTGCAACGAGTAGAGGAGTGTAGAACTCTTCTTGTGAAATATTTCTGGACTTTCTCCACTGTGTTAGTATCAGATACATAATGTGGGTTCCAGACTGATGAGCTGTATTCAAGTATTGGTCTAGCAAATGTTTTGTATACCCTAGTTAGTAGTGTGATATTACCAGAGAAAAAGCTACGTAGGATTAGGTTAACAACTCTTAATGCCTTTTTGGCTATGTAGTTATAGTGGGCTCTAGCACTTAGATCATTGGAGATGAGTATTCCAAGGTCCTTGATGGAGTTTGGATCATCAGCAAGGTCTTGACTATTCAGTTTGTATTTTATTTTCTGATTTTTTTTGCCAATATGTAAGACAGAGCATTTATTTGTTGAGATTTGAAGTTGCCATTTGTTTGACCATTCTGATACATAGTCAAGGTCTTTTTGAAGGGTAGCAGTATTGTCTGTGGTGTTGATTAGCTTTACATCATCAGCGATTCTTGAGTCAGGACTCCAAGAGCCATATTATTCTTTGAGTCCACATACAAATTGAAAGATTTCTCAAGGTTGGGAAGTCCCATAACAGTAGCTTGAGATGCCAATTTTTAAAATCTCAAGCCTGTTCTTTTTACATGTCCAAACAAAGGGTTCCCTTTTTCCCCACTTTGTGGACTCATAGAGTGATCTGGATAGCAGGGCAATATTTCTAAAATATCCTGCTGCTCCTAAAAAAACCCGTAACTCTCTCCTGTCAGTTGGTTCTGCAATTCGGCACACAGCTTCCTTTTTCTCATGTCCTATAGCTATATAGTGCTGCTCTGTGGCCTTGACTTATAGTATAACCTAAGTATTTTTTTAAATTCATATTTATATGCTGCCCTTTCTCCAGAGACTCAGGGTGGCTTACATTTTTGGAGCGCAACCCAATGCGCTCAGCAATAGCCTTCCTTCCATTGTATATGCCTGCTTATTACTAAGTGGCATTTTTACAAAGTCAGCTAATTGCCCCCAACAATCTTGGGTCCTCAATTTACCTACCCCAAGAGGATGGAAGGCTGAGTCAATCTTGAGCCTGGTGGGATTCGAGCCTGCAGTAATAGCAGGCAGCTGGACTTAAGTGCTAGGCATTTAACAGCCTGCACCACCAAGGCTCTAACTTGGGGTTTCACTAATTAGGCTTTCTTTCTTATTGCTTTAGTGAACTTCTCACTTTTACCTGAAGTTACACTCTTTGTTAAACACTAGATTTTTACTACCTGTCTCTGCCCTGGGTGTTCTGTCTGTTCTCTTTCTAGTTTGGACCTCCTAGCAGTGCTGGCTTATTTTTAAGGATCAAGATCTATAGAGACCTTTCTTTCACACCTCGTTTGCACCTAGCCAGGACTCTCATGAGCAAGTTTGAACTCCACTTTTCTTTTTAAAGACAACTTTTACTGTTTAACGTGTCCCCATGGGCTCCATGGAGAACACGGCCCTAATCTTACCAGTTCCAGATAGACACTCCTATGCCTGTTTCCAAATACAACACCAATCTTACCTATTTCCCAGTCCTTAAGGAGTTTTGCGGTTCTTCTTCTTTAGTCAAAAGCATTTTACTATCGTCTGCTGGGGGCTCAGGTGTTTCCCAATTTATGAAATACCAGGGTTTAAGATACGATATTTCAATTTTTAAGGTAGGTCTCTTGATTAAGTATTGTTTACCCAACCAACTTTTGCTTGTTTCCCCCAGATGACCCCACCTGTATTGTGGTTCCTCAATTATGTATTTTGCCATTTTTCAATGCACAAATTTATCATTCTGTTCTTACTTAAATTTTTAGTCCAGGGGAATAGGTTTTCCTCACTCCACTGGCTCAATAACTGCTCTAAAGGGTATTTTCACACCCTTACATATTAGAGTCACCCCAAGGGTTCACTCTACCTCCTGCTGCAAGAAGGTTGGCTGCAGCAACTACAAGAATTCCCCATTTGTGTTGAGATTCCCCAACTTGTGTAACTGCCCCTCCTCTTTGTCCAGTTATTAACACATCACCAACATATTGGAGTGAATAGTTGTTAGAATGCCTGCCTTTAAGAATTTGGTAATTTGGTCTTGAATTGCGTGTGCAATGGGGCAAGGGTACCTTCTCTGTTGGAGACGAACAGGCACTGCCAGAGGCTTCACTTGAATGGCTAATAGTGCATGCTGCACTGCATATCCTGGTGGATTATCTTCTGCCCATAATTGGTGCACATCAAACTCCTGCCAAGTATCGAGGACTTGAACCTCTTGGGCCACCATTACTTGCCACGTCTCATCTAGACAATGCCTCATGACTAGTGCCAATTTGTCTGCCTCAAATGACAAAGTTGCCTCCATTTTGCATAACATGTCCCGGCCCAATAAGGGAATGGGACACTCAGGCATGTATAGGAATTGATGTTCAATGTCCCTTCCATTCAGGGAACATCTCAGGGGCTTTAGAAAAGGGTGGCAATTTACAGAGCCATCAACCCTTTGTACATTTATAACATCAGCAGAAAAGGGAGCCAACAACTTAGTAACTACAGATCTAGATGCCCCCTATCTTCATTCGGTCCAAGGGTTCAGGGGGGGCTGAAGAGGTTCCTTAGGCCTGACCCCTTGATCTGTTTTTGGCATTTCCTTTTGTATTCCCTGCGCTCCTGCCCTGGGAACTTGATTACTGCCATCATCAACATTGCGGGGGGGAGGGCTGGTCTTTGCGTGCCTTGGGCCATTGGATGAAGATACACAGGGGCGTATGGAGGAGAATTATCTTCTTCATAAGGTTCAGTTTTCAAGACAGGTTTGGTTTTAATCTGATCCTTCTTGACCTGAGATCTGGGATTTCCATAATCTCTACTAAAACCCTTCTTAAAATTCCTCAGCATACACTGAAGAGGTGTCCAGGGGACACTTCCTTCACCACCCATTTCTAAGACACTGCCACTGACCTGTGATGCCGGACATTCCAACGGTCACCAACAGGAACTGCAATAGCTTAACCACCCACACAACTCTTGGGCCTCATTAGGATTCACCGATCCCGGACCCAGCGGGGTGATCAGGCCCCCTCTTCCACTCTCAAAATGAGTGGGTCTACAATTCCCCAGTACTTATACTTGCCTGCAGGCATCTTCTTCCCAACCGGCGTTATTTGGTAACTTATTTTTGATTCCATTCAGGTTCTTGGATCAGTTGGTTGTCCACCAGATACCCCCACGGTGCCGTCTGCCCCTTCCGGATAAATCATCCATGCCAGCTGAAGGTTCAGCAAGACGGCCCCGGCTGGGCACTGGTCAGTCCATGCCGTCCTCAGCGAAATATCGCTCTGAGTCCCGGCGGAGTCACCATAAATGTTGCAGGAAATTACAAGACTCAGACCTTGGAATCCAAAAATAAGTTTTATTTGTGCAAAGGTTCAGAGTATTTTAGCCAGAGCTACATCTGAACGGCTTCTTATGGGCTTTACAGTTACTTTTATACATTCCAAAGGCTACAAACCACAGAAAAACAACTTGCCAATCATCCATTGGTTACTTTGAATTTCAACTACCCCCCTCCCCTGTTGCTGGGTGAAAGTAGCTGGAATTCACAAAATCTTTGCTAACCCAGCTTGCTTAAATCCTCTGACTTCTTGTACCTCTGTTTGTGGTTTTTGTTGCAAACAAGATAACATTTCCTGTTTGATAAATATGGGTGAATGACCAATGGATGACCCTTTAATCTGGCATTTTTCATTAATACACACATTTCATTATTAAAAGAACGATCTTTTTATATCCTTCTTTATGTTCCACCTTATCATGGCTCTGGAAAGAGTGCAGAGAAGACCAACAAAGATGATTAGGGGACTGGAGGCTAAAACATATAAAGAATGGTTGCTGGAATTGGGTATATCTAGTTTGATGAAAAGAAGGACTAGGAGAGACATGATAGCAGTGTTCCAACATCTCAGGGACTGCCACAAAGAAGAGGGAGTCAAGCTATTCTCCAAGGCACCTGAGGGCAGGACAAGAAGCAATGGGTGGAATCTAATCAAGGAGAGAAGCAACTTAGAACTAAGGAGAAATTTCCTGACAGTTAGAACAATTAATCAGTGGAACAACTTGCCTCCAAGAAGTTGTGAATGCCCCAACACTAGAAGTTTTTAAGAAGAGATTAGATAACCATTTATCTGAAATAGTATTGGGTTTCCTGCCTAAGCAGGGGGTTGGACTAGAAGACCTCCAAGGTCCCTTCCAACTCTGTAATTCTATTCTATTCACTGAAAAAAGTGACTTGCAATCGGTCTCCACACAGCCATTGCAGCGTGATTGTGTGAGCAAAATGCAGGCACTTGGCAACCAGCCTGTATTGACAACAATTGCCGCATCCTGTGGTCATTCGTGACCTTCCCAGCGGGCTTCCGACAAACAAAGTCAACAGGGAAAGCCAGATTTGCTTAACAACAGCATGATTCACTTAACAACCATGGCAAAAAGCTCAGAAAAATCTATCACTGAACAATTTAATTTAATTATCAGATTTATATGCCGCCCTATCTCCCAAAGGACTCAGGGCGGCGTACAATACTAAAAAACATACAATACAAAAGTTAAAAATAAATTAAACCCAGGCAATCTCATAATCATAAACTAAAAACAATTAACCCATTTAAAACCCTCCCCACCATCAGTCCGGGTAGGCCAGTTGAAATAGCCAAGTTTTTAGGCCACGGCGGAAGGCCCGGAGGTCCGGGGCCACCAGGAGCACCAGGGGCAGCTGATTCCAGAGGGTGGGCGCCCCCACAGATAAGGTCCTATTCCTGGGGGCCACCAGCCGACACTGTCTAGCTGACGGCACCACCAGGAGGCCCTGCCTGTGGGAGCACACTGGGCGTCGGGAAGTTGTTATCGGCAGCAAGGTTTCCTGCAGGTATCCCGGTCCAATGCCATGAAGGGCATGAATCTCCTTGCTTAGCAACAGAGATTTTCATCCCAGCTGGGGTCATAAGCTGAGGACTACTGTGAGAAGCTTTATATCCACATATATTTTATTCTTTATACTGTTTCCATCTTCCCCTTAAAACCATGATGGCAAACCTATGCTGCACATGCCGGAAGTGGCATGCAGAGCCATCTCTCCAGGCACGCCAGCTGTCACCTGTTGCTCTTCTGGGTGCGCCAGCCAGCTGGTCTTCACACGCACAGGACTGCCAGAAACCAGAAGAGCAGTTTTCCAGTATGTATGTGCACGCTGGCCAGCTGGTCTTCACATGCACATGCGCGTTAGAAA
The DNA here is from genome assembly GCA_009733165.1 of Naja naja. Taxonomy (NCBI): domain Eukaryota; kingdom Metazoa; phylum Chordata; class Lepidosauria; order Squamata; family Elapidae; genus Naja; species Naja naja. The sequence goes on along the minus strand of CM019148.1, from coordinate 19,047,879 downwards.
CCAGAAGACCAGCTTCCGGTTTCTGGAGCTCCCACAAGCAGGCGCTTGGGAGCTGCTCTTCTGGTTTCCGGTACGCATGCACGCTCCCATTTCTGCACTCAATGCGGAAAGGTTTCGCCCCCACTGCCTTAAAATATTAACAGAAGGCACAAAGGTCTCAGAATCAGTGTCTCCACTAGATAATTGACAGTGAAGTTGACACTAAGTTCATCAACTAAAATGAGCAAACTTCCTCAAATACAGACCTAATCCACACATCAAAGGATAAGGTCTGCAAACACAGAGTTAATTAAATTAGGTCTCCCGGAGACACTGCATGTTGCCAAGAATAAACACACACACACAAACACACACACACACATCCCTCAAGTGCCACCCTAGAATCAGCACGTGAGACCCTGAACAAGCTCCCTCTACAAAAATCTGCTTGGGTACCCTTTTTTTTTTTTTTGCAGCTTGCCCCTAAATGCAAACTGTTTTGCTTTTAGATATGTTTCTTCTTTCTCACAGCTGTCTAGATCTCATTTTTATTTATTCTTACACAGCCCCACCTTGAGTTGGAACCCCAAATTATTCTTCTGACACTCCCGAACTTGGTTTGGAGCTGCCTGTTCTTATCTTTAAAGAGATTTAGGCTTCACAGTCCACCATTGGTTGAAAACCCCAATAAGAAGGAGAATGAATGAGCTCCTCATGCTGTAATCATAGAATTGTAGAGTTTCAAGGGGCCACTTAAGCTTATAGACACAGATAATCAGAGTTGGAAGGGACCTTGTAGGCTATCTAGTTAGTACAACCCCCAGCTAAGCAGGAGACCTTACACCATTTCTGACAAATGGCAGTCCAATCTCTTCTTGAAAGCCTCCAGTGATGAAGCTCCCACAACTTCCAAAGGCAACTTCTGTTCCATTGGTTGATTGTTCTCACTGCCAGAAAGTTTCTCCTTATCTCCAGGTTAAATCTCTCCAGGGGTGGGATTCAAATTTTTTAACAACAGGTTCTGTGGGTGAGGCTTAGGTGGTGGGCGTGGCTTGGTGGTCATGTGACTGGGTGGGCGTGGCTTGGTGGTCATGTTATTGGCTGGGCATGGCCAACTCAATATCACTCACATCGAGGCATGCATCTCCTCGCCTGGCCTTTCATGACTGTGGGGATGCTGCAACAGTCATAAGTGTGAAAAACGGTCATGTCACTTTTTTCAGTGCCATTGTAACTTTGATTGGTCACTCCACACAAGCAAAGTACCAGCAAAGGAGGGAAAGAAGTCTAGTCCTGCCAAGGATGTAATAAGGGTTAATGGAGAGGCAGTTTCTGTAAGGAACACCAGAACGTTTCCTTCCTGCCTTCCTTACAGGATTAGGTCAGTAATTTCTTCTAACAACTGGTTCTCCAAACTGCTTAGAATGTTAACAACTGGTTCTAGCGAATAGGTGTGAACTGGTAGAATCCCACCCCTGGATCTCTCCTTGTTCAGTTTCCATCCATTATTCCTTGTCTGGCCTACAGGCGCTTTAGAAAATAGCTTGATCCCTTCCTCTCTGTGGCAGCCTCTCAAATATTGGAAGACTGCTATCATGTCTTCCCTGGTCCTTCTCTTCACTAGACTAGCCATGCCCAGTTCCTGCAACCATTCTTCATATGTTTTAGTCTCCAGTCCCCTAATCATCCTGGTTTCTCTTCTCTGAACTTTTTCTAGAGCCTCAACATCTTTTTTATAGTGTGGTGACCAAAACTGGATGCTATCACATCCAACCCACCCAACACTCCACTCGCTGCACGATTCCAGATCAAAGCATCCCTAAGAATTGCCTGTCTAGCCTCCACTTGAAAACATCCAATGAAGGGAATTGTTCTACAGTTGCTGCTTTTATTATTAGCAAATTCGATCAGCTGCTCCTTTCCTATTGCCGAAATCCATTATTTCCTGCAATTTGGAAAAGTCGCCTCTATCGGAGGCAGCCTAAAATTGCATTTGCCTTTTTAGGCAGCCAGTCACATTGCTCGCTCATTATCCTTTTGCTTAAATTCCTTTTTGCTAAAGTCCAGAGGTTATTTTCTTCCAATGAGGGAGGGAAAAAAGGCACGCAGGCAGCCCTGGCTCTCGTTGCTGGGTTCTTGAACGTTGCAAACATGGGAAAGGGTTGATGATGTCTGCCAGAAGCGACTGGCATTAAACAAACCAAAAGCCAGAAAGGAACATATCCAGGAGGCTGTTTTAGCCTCTGGGCTTTAAGCCTGAATCCTCTCTGAGGTTTTTGCCTTAGAAAAATTCTATTGAGAGAGTGGTTTATTAAAAGCGTTTTTAGCATTTAGGGAATTAAGGCTTTGAGTAGCTTATGACAAACCAAAAGATAAACTGTTCCATCGGGTTTATGATTTGAAAAACAGATCTGTCCTACTGGACAAAAATGGCAAAGTCAGGATCTCTGGCTTTTTCAAATTCATCCATTCTATTGCACAGGGAGTCCTTGAATTACGAGCACAAGTGAGCCCAACATTTCTGTTGCAAAGCAGGACAGTTGTTAAGTGAGTTTTGCCCCATTTTAAGGCCTTTCTGCCACAGTTGTTAAGTGAATCACTGCAGTTGTTAAGTTAGTCACATGGTGGTTAAGTGAATCTGGCTTTTGACTATCAGAAGGTCACAAAAGGGATCATGTGAACTCAGGAGTTTGCAACTGTCATAAATAGGAGTCAATTGTCAAGCATATGAATTTTGATGGCCATGGGGATACTGCAGTGGTCTTAAGTGTGAAAAAATGGTCATAAGTAAGTTTTTTCAGTGCTGTTGTAACTTTGAACGGTCACTAATGGAACTGTTGTAACTTGAGGACTAGCTGTAATGTATCCTACTGCCATCTTCTGGCTATTAATGAGACTTCCTCACAAGCTGTACAGTACAGGTAGTCCTCGACTTACGACTACAATTGACCCCCAGAATGTATGTTGCTAAGTGAGGAATTTGTTAAGTGAGTTTTGTCCCATTTAACTATTTTTCTTGCCACATTTGTTAAGTGAATAACTGGGATGCTGCAAAGCTCATAAGTTGTTCTGACCAAGGCTTCTGAGACCGTAATTAAGCACACACTTAGTTAAAACAACTCTTGTTTTATTTCAACGATGGGAATTATGTTCATTCCCAGCCTGTAATGAGTCCCAAACAGTCCCTCGAGATAAGCACCCACCTTTCTTTCCTTTGAATTGCTGCCAACAGCTAGAGTGCCAAATGAATTATAAAAAGCCAACCAAAGTACAAAGTGCACACAGAGCTTCAAGGTTTAATCCGAACAGAGCAACTTTGCTTCCTGCAAAGGTTTCATCACCTTTGCCTGTCCTTTATACCTTATGGGAGGGGCAATAACCTCCCAGCCTTACTCCCAAGTTGCCCCTTTTGTCTCAGCTGCTCTTGCCTTCTAGCAGCTCTGCGCACATGCGCACTGGGAACAGGCTCCCCTTGTTCTTCTGCCTCACTGCTGCCAGACTCCGGAGGCTCCAGAGTCAGTACTCACTCCCAGATGGTCCTGGCCCCATCTTTGCATCAGACTCAGGACCCTCGTCCAAGTCCTCACCAGACTCCCGGACTGGTCCCCGTTCTTCCCCACTGTCTGATTCTGCTGCCATCCCCACAGGCGGCTGGTGAACCACATCATAAGTATGAAAAATGGTCATGTCACTTTTTTCATTGCCATTGTAACTTCAGACGGTCACTAAATGAACTATTGTAAGCTGAGGGCTATTTGTATTTATAATTCAAGTGGCATTACAAGTAGTCCTTGATTTAAGAGCAGTTGTTTAGTGGCTGTTCAAAATTATTTCAGCACGTGATCAAAATTCAGACATTTGGCTGCCAACTCATATTTATGACGGTTGCTGTGCCTGAGGTCATGTTGGTCTCCTTTTGCGACCTTCTGACAAGCAATGGGGAAGCCAGATTCACTTAACAACCGGGTTACTAACTTATCAGCTGCGGTGATTCACTTAATGACTGTGGCAAGAAAGGTCATAAAATGGGGCAACGCTCACTTAACAAATGTCTCACTTAATCGTTAAACAGAAATTTAGGGCTCAGTTGTGGTCATAAGTCATGGGCTACCTGGATCACGAGGGATTTTCTACATGTTTCATGAGGTTGGATACATGTCCAAAAGAGCTGAGTTTATAGCACACATATGTGATATTGGTTTCGTCATTTTGACCAGTGGTGGGATTCAAAAAATTTTACTACCGGTTCTGTGGGCGTAGCTTGGTGAGCATGGCATGGTTTGGTGGGCATGGCTTGGTGGGCGTGGCTTGGTGGGCATGGCAGGGGAAGGATACTGTAAAATCCCCATTTCCTCCCCACCCCACTAACCTGCTTTCCAGCTCTGTTCTCCTGTGCAGGGCAACAAAAGAAGACCCAGCCAATCAGCTGGGACTTGGGAGGCAGAGAATAGATGGGGACGGGGCCAGTCGGAGGTGGTATTTGCCGGTTGTCCGAACTACTCAAAATTTCCGCTACTGGTTCTCCAGAACTGGTCAGAACCTGCTGAATAACCATCTTTGATTTTGACATGGTCAAATATGTCGCCAGCAGAGAGGTTGATTTATCCAAAGCTCCCCTGGGTGACTTATGGCTAGTTACACGGTCTCAGTTCAATCTCCCCGCATCTCTTTCCCTCAAAAAAAAAAAAAAATGAACAAGCAATATCAGAAAAAGTCCACATTCTGCATCTTCACAAATGAAAAAGTCTCAAGTGTTCATAGTTTTATCACTGGTTAATTCAACATCTGTTTCTGCAGGTGAACACAGTGCCCTAAATATTACTTTAAACTAAAGACTTTCTTTTCAAAGATTTGCATTTCCATTAGAGGGTTTTAGTTTTTTTTTTAAATGCCACTTTATTATTTCTCATTAGGTTTATAACACCATAGTACTGCATAGATATCTTTAAAAAGGTATTTTGGTTAATTTTGTTGTAATCATAACTTTATTAATATTAGTGGGACATTGCCTCTTTCCCTTTACATTTCTTTTAATGTCTGTGAACCATTTTGAATAGTTTTCACAGAAAGCTGATTCCCCGCTCTCTCCCTCTCCCCCCACCTTTTCCCCCATACGATAAGTACATATATATTTGTATTTATTTGATAAAACTGAACAAAACAGAAGGGGAAAAAAGCCAATAGCAAAAAAAAAGGAAGAAAAAAAGTACTATTGCAAGAACAATCATGATTGTACGCATATGTCACAATTTTGATAATGAATATAAAAGTATACATTTTAAATAGGCTTTTCTAGTTCATTGATTCTATTGTTATGTTTTCTACTGCCATCTTCTGGTTATTCATGATATTGCCTCATATGCTGTATTTATTTATTTATTTGATTTGTCAATCGCTTACAAGATAATGGTATAAGTATAAATATGAGTAAGAATACAGGAAATAGATACAAATAAATGGGGACAATAGGACAGGGATGGATAGGCATGATAGTGCACTTATGCACGCCCCTTACAGATCTCTTAGGAATGGGTGAGGTCAATAGTGGATAGTTTGAGGTTAAAGGAGTTGGGGTTAGAGGATGTAACAACGGAGTCAGGTAGTGCATTCCAGACATTGGCCTGTACACAGTCGACTTAAGATCAGTTGTTTAGTGATGGTTTAAAATTATTTCAGTACTAAGAAAAGTGACTTATTACCAGTCCTCACACTTATGACCTCACAGGCTTCCCACAATCACGTGACCACAATTCAGATGTTTGGTAATCAGCATGTATTTGCAATAGTTGCAGCATTCCAGGGTCATGTGATCTGTGACCTTCCGGGAAGCCTCCAACAACCAAAGTCAAAGGGGGAAGTTGGATTCATTTAACGACTGCATGATTCACTTAATGACTGCTGTGATTTGCTTAACACTCATGGAAAATAGTCATGAAATCAGATGCGAGTCATTTGTTTGACTGCATTACTTAACAACAAAAATTGTGGCATCAATTGTCATAAATTGAGGACTATCTGTATGTCTTAATCTGGCAAAATTCAAGAAATTTAGTGTTTCAGTGCATGGAAGTCCACCCTCTAGAAGCCCATCTAGTTGTGACTACAAGAACATTTTGTTCCTCTTATCTATATGTATAAAAGCAAAATACCACTCACATATCATCACAAAATCTCCAGAACCGTAAAGCCTACAAACTTGCAAAAATTTAAGTAATGCAATTTAAAACATGAAACTAATATATGAGATAGACCCACTACATGCAAAGCAAGATAGTTCAAGCTGTGATTTGTCATAATTGTGATGTTTATGGCTTACAGCTCATGAAAACCCCAAATCCACAATCTCAGAAAATTAGAATATTACATGCAATCAATAAAACAATCATTGTACATAGAACAATATCGGACCTCTGAAAAGTATAAGCATGCATACTCAGTACTTGGTCTGGGCCCCTTCTGCAGCAATTACTGCCTCAATGCAGCATGGCATGGAAGCTAACAGCCTGTGGGATTGCTGAGGTGTTATGGAAGATCAGGATCTTCAATAGCGGCCTTCAGCTCTTCTGCATTGTTCGGTCTCATGTCTCTCATCTTTCTCTTGGCAATGCCCCATAGATTCTCTATGGGGTTCAGGTCAGGTGAGTTTGCTGGCCAATCAAGCACAGTAATCCCACTGTCATTGAACCAGGTTTTGGTGCTTTTGGCAGTGTGGGCAGGTGCCAAGTCCTGCTGGAAAATGAAGTCAGCATCCCCATAAAGCTCGTCTGCAGAAGGAAGCATGAAGTGCTCCAAAATCTCCTGGTAAACAGCTGCGTTGACCCTGGACTTAATGAAGCACAGTGGACCAAACCAGCAGTTCAACACAGACTGTGGAAACTTCACACTGGACTTCAAGCATCTTGTAGTGTGTGCCTCTCTATTCTTCCTTCAGACTCTGGGTCCTTGGTTTCCAAATGAGATGCAAAAGTTGCTCTCATCAGAAAAGAGGACTTTGGACCACTGAGCAACAGACCAGGTCTGCTTTTCTTTAGCCCAGGTAAGACGCTTCTGATGTTGTTTGTTGTTCAGGAGTGGCTTGATAAGAGGAATACATTTGAAGCCCATGTCCAGGATCCGTCTGTGTGTGGTGGCTCTTGATGCACTGACTGCAGCCTCAGTCCACTCCTTGTGAAAGTCCCCAACACTTTTGAATGGCCTTTTCCTGACAATCCTCTCCAGGCTGCGGTCATCCCTGCTGCTTGTGCACCTTTTTCTTCCACACTTTTCCCTTCCACATAACTTTCTATTAATGTGCTTTGATACAGCACTTTGGGAACATCCAACTTCTTTTGCAATTACCTTTTGAGGCTTTCCCTCCTTATGGAGGGTGTCAGTGATGGTTTTCTGCACAACTGTCAGGTCAGCAGTCTTTCCCATGATTGTGATTCCTACTGAACCAGACTGAGAGACCATTTAAAGGCTCAGGAACCCTTTGCAGGTGTTATGGCTTAATCAGCTGATTAGAGTGGGGCACTTTGAGCCTAGAATATTGCACCTTTTCACAATATTCTAATTTTCTGAGATTGTGGATTTGGGGTTTTCATGAGCTGTAAGCCATAATCACAATTATGGCACATCACAGCTTGAACTACCTTGCTTTGCATGTAATGAATCTATCTCATATATTAGTTTCACCTTTTAAGTTGCATTACTGAAATAAATGAACTTTTGCATGATATTCTAATTTTTTGAGTTTCACCTGTATGTTCCTCTTGGCTTCTAAGTGCTCACTAAGAAAGGTTGTTTTTTTTAAATGACCATCAGAGTATTAGTATTTCTTATATTATTATTAAAACGCTCTGATGCTAAGGAGTTCTACTCCCTCTCCCCACCTGAAAAGAAATCTGTTCCAAATGCAAAACACAAGCAGAGGAGTTTCAGTTTTAGTTTAACAGCAGCAACCAGCTTTAGTATAGAACAGTTGAGCTAAGCCACGCTTGCTGTCTCCTTCTTGCTCACACAGCAAATACTGTTTCAGTTTCCAAACATCCCTCAACTCACACACTGACATGATGCTAGCCAGATGAATACTGATGGATGCTGGTAGGCAGAGGCAGATTTTCCCCCCTTATTTTCCTCCCCAAAAACTAAGCCCGATCACATAGTTTTGTAGCGAAGCAATGGGTATCAAGCTGGTATCTACATAAAGTAAACGAAAAATGTTTACCTTCTGTAACTGCCTCAAATTCTAAGCTGCGCAATCAATGAGCAATGGAGTAAAAATTAGTGACCTCAAAATCTTTGAGTCTGGCCAATTCAGGAAAAAAGAACCACTGACATTTCTGAAAGTATTACTATAATATGAGGGTAACATAACAGAATCTTGAAAGTCTGCTAAATAAATTCTTTGGATCAACTTATACTTAGCATAATTAAAAAGTAAAGGTTTTCCTTGTCCAGTCGTGTCAGATTCCAGGGCGCAGTGCTCATTTCCATTTCTTAGCCAAAGGAGCCTACATTTTCTGGAGACATTTTTTGTGGTCATGTGGCCAGCATGGCTTTACGCTGTGACTATATGGAACACTGTTACGTTCTCACCAAAGTGGCACCTATTTATCTACTCACATTTGCAAGCTTTCTAACTGCTAGGTGGGCAGGAGCTGGAGCAAGTAACAGGAGCTCATCCCATCCTTCAGTGCTCAGGTCTCAAACCCAGGCTGTCAGCTCTCCAGCTGACAAGCTCAGCATCTTTAACCACTGAGTCATTGCGCCCCTTAAGGTGAGCTCATTCTGAGTGTCTGTCTCATGTCTTCTCCCCACCCCTCTTCGGACTAAGAAATCTTTTTTGAACCTGCTCCCTCAGGGACACTGCATCCCAAATAAAAGCAAATGACTTTGTTACCATATTTTTGCAATGCAGATGCAGTAATGTGATCTACCACCCATTCAGCTTAAGTGAGCTTTTCTTGCAAAAGAACATAGCAATAATATAACCTCCAAGTTGTTTCATTGTTCCTGTACCTAGCAGAGATTATAATTAGATAATTAGATAATTAATTAGATAATTAGAATTCTTTATTGGCCAAGTGTGATTGGACACACAAGGAAGTTGTCTTGGTGCAAATGCTCTCAGTATACATAAAAGAAAAGATACATTCGTCAAGAATCAAGAATCATAAGGTACAACACTTAATAATAGTCATAGGGTACAATAAGCAATCAAATCATACTAGGAAACAGATAAAAAAATAAACAGAATTGGGACATTTCTTTCCAGTGTTGAGGTTCCTTCCCACTGGCAATTTGAAGGACCACGTTTCTTTGAGAGGCATTTTCATTTCTAATTAAATCACCACCTGCTGGCTTCATGCCTATGGCAGGACAGGGAGCAGCAAATGACATGCTGGGAAAGCTTTCTGCTGACTCAAAAGTGATAGAGTCCTGTAACTGAGCCTTGAGGCTCTGTGATTAATCAGTCATTCCCCCATACTTCCAAAAAGAACCAGCTAACTAAAGTGACAAAACCCAAACTAAAGAATCAGCTGCCTTTGATTCACAATGACCCAACTTCTCCTGGTTGGGGCTCCTCTGGGACTGGATTTTAAAGCAATGTGGAACTTTCATGGGGATCAGTTTGTACAGATAGTCCTCGACTTACAAAAGTTCATTTTGTTTGAATTTTTAATTGATTTTCTATTAATCACATTTCTTGGTGCTTAATAAACACCACATTTTCTGGGTATTAAGTTTGCTTAGCAATACAGATTACATTCTTAATTTCCACCCCCTTTTTTCCAACCACTGATAAAATAAGATTCCATATTTGATAATATTCTGTGTTTTCTTTCTGTTTAATTCTCAATGTCAATCTATCCATTTCTGCACAGTCCAGTAACAGTTCATTTAGTGACTGTTCAAAATTACAACAGCATTTAAAAAACAGTGACTTATGACCATTTTTCACACTTACGACCATTGCAGCATCCCTGATGGTCATGTAATAAAAATTCAGATGCTTGGCAACAATTGACTCATACTTACGACCATTGTGGTGTCCCAGGGTCATGTGATGACGTTTTGTGACCTTCTGACAAGCAAATTCAATGAGGAAGTCAGATTGTTAAGTGTTACTAACTTAACAACTGCAGTGATTCACTTAACAAATGTGTCGAGAAAGGTCATAAAATGGAATTAAACTCACTTAACTGTCTCATTTAGCAACAGAAATTTTGGGCTCAGTTCTGGTCATAAGTCGAGGACTACCTGAAATAGGCTCCCTATGTAGAGACATGGTGCCTCAGTGGCTAAGACACTGAGCTTGTCGATCAGAAAGGTCGGCCGTTCGGCCGTTTGAATCCCTAGTGCCACGTAACGGAGTGAGCTCTCATTATTTGTCCCAGCTTCTGCCAACCTAGCAGTTCGAAAGCATGTAAAAATGCAGGTAGAAAAATAGGGACCACCTTTCGTGGGAAGGTAACAGCTTTCCGTGCATCTTCGGCGTTTAGTCATGCCAGCCACATGACTGTCTTTGGATAGTGCTGGCTCTTTGGCTTTGTAACGGAGATGAGCACTGCCCCCTAGAGCTGGAAATGACTAGCACATATATGTGAGGAGAACTTTTATCTTTATGTAGATGTTGGTGGTGGAACTGGTCCTAATTGAATACATAGCTATTTCACTGTTTGTGAGGTGCCTGAGGGCGCCTTTTATTTAACCTCTGTCTGAAGTCGTTGGGTGAGGTCATTTGTTGGGACAAGAAAGATGCCACCAGTGAGCTGATGATATCAGTGAGATATGGTGGTCCTTGCCAGTCAAGGAATCCTGTTTTGATTTCTGCGGGATGGGGAAGAACAGGTTTGACTACACCCAAGTAAAACTGGGAGGTTGTAGATTTGGGGCCCTCAAGGACCCAGATCTGAAGAGGATGTATCTTTGGTTCTGGGTGTAGCTGCTCAGAAACCTGTGGACAATTTGAGTTTCCTCCTGAACATGATTCTTCCTTGAGTAGGAGGCAGATATATCTAGGATTGCCTTTGCCCACCTCGTGCATCAATTCTTCCTGTTTCTGGATTAGTTCACAGTCACTAACACCTTGACCACTCCTCCATCCCCCCCAGTTGGACTTCTGCAACGGGGCTGCCCTTGAAGACTACCAAGAAGCTGTAACTGAATGGAAGGATTTCTATTCCTTGTAGTCATCTCATCATTAACACTCTTTTTGGGTGGTTAAGGTTTATCTGTGCCTTTCTTCCATTCTCCACCATTCAGTCAGAACTGAAGAAGCTTCTAGAATGAGAAGTGAAATACCTTCAAGGAAAAACAAAGAAAATACAATTGAAAAAGCACCTTTAGAAATTCAATCCTTTTTTTGCACCAGTGAAGGGTTTTAAGTATTGGACATACATAATTTCTCTGCTTGTTTCTAACTTCAGAGGAAAGATCCCCCCCCCCATTGCACCAATCATGACTCACTCTGTTTCCAACTATCCCCCTGTTCCTTAAGTAGCTCATGTCTTTTCTTTACTCCTACATAGCCTGGCAACAACACAAGGAGCCGAAATTCCCTGCATGCACAAGAAGCAGAAAATCCAGCTGGAGGTTTCTTTCATCCTCCTTTTAGGAACCATATCTTTACTACAGCCAAGGTGTCAAACACTGAAAATAATCATTCAAGAAGTGACAGGAAAAATAGCTATAATAAACAGTGAGACATTCTGCTCTGTGGTTTGGAAGGAGCTTAAAAATCTACAATACGTTAATCTTGGTGTGTAATTGGCTTTTTGTTGTTTTCTTGTGGAGGTTTGAGTTGTGTATAACTCATATATTTCTTCCAGAAATTAGATTGTGCTAGGACAAAAGCAGTCTTTTAGGGCTTTCACAGAATATGTATTAACACATAAGAATTAATCAGAATTAGAATTAACCTCCAATGATGGAGCAGTTATAACACGAGAAACTGGGGAATTCTGGGAGTTATAGTTCACACCGCTTAAAATGGCTGAGGTTGAGAAACTCAAGTCTTAAGCAGAGGTCTCCAAACTTGGCAACTTTAAGACTTGTGGACTTCAACTCCCAGAATTCCTAAGCTAACATGACTGAAAGAGGAATTCTGGGAGTTGAAGTCCACAGTCTTAAAGTTGCCAAGTTTGGAGATCCCTGGTATTAAGGAATAATTTCCTGATTGTAAGAACGATTTTTCCAAACTTGGATCTCTTTCTGTAAAGCTTCCATCCATTGATTCTTGTCTTCCTTCCGGAGAACCAATCACATTTGGAAATACGATGCTAAAAAATATCCCTAAAGCGGCCCGCCGGTTTATGCACAAAGGAGCCATTCCGCAAATTCCGTCCCGTTTTTTTCCGCCTTCCCGTGTGTGTATTGAAGGCGGAGGTTGGCAGAGGTGACGTCACCCAACCCCCAGTCTTTCTCTGTCAAAGTTTACAAGTTCTATTGCTAGAAATGGCCACTCGCCTGTTTGAGGATAAAGATCATGCTGCTTTCTATAAGAAATACAGGATCTCGCTTCAGGAGAATTTGCGAGCCGTGATCCTCGAGTTCCTAGAGAAAAAGGTAAAGATGGGAGAGCGGATTGCGCTGGGACTTTTAGAGATGCAGTCCCAGGTTGAAAATAGTCCACTGAATCCAACTGCAGCAGGGAAAATTCCTTCTCCAGTTAAGAACAGCTCCTGTTTGTCGGGGTGGAGAACCCCCAATTTAAAAAAAAACCCAAAATATTCAGCACCTACAAACATGAGGACTAGAATCTTTGTATTTCAGAGAAGATTAAATTGCTTTTTGCATATCAAGTTACATCACTCAATAGAATTGACATTCCGAAGTGATAGTCAGACTAATGTTTGATTTAGAATAAAGCAGTTTTGCTAGTGAAAGCCTGTGACTCTGAGGCAGAATAATTGCTTTATTCATATTTCATTTACGCAATCTGCATCCTCTGTTTTTTTGCTTAGAAAGGTTGGACATCATCATCTGGCAGCTTTCTGTGCCCCCAGACAATGAAAATGAGCATGTAAGGTTTAAAAATATATATTAAAACCAAGTTATCAACGTTTCTGACAAAGTTATAACATTTTTTAAATCATTCTTTTATTCTAGAAAATTTGATGGATTAATAATCTAGATACCAAATGTTATCTCATTCCCTAAAAGTAAAGAAAAGTAAAACAACTGGAATAAGCAATTAAAAGGCAAAAGATGGAGAGAACCATCATATATTTCAGATGTATGTAAATCTAATAAAATGAAAAAGGATGCCTGCTAGTAAAGATTTTTTTAAAAAAAAGTTGAACGTGGGAAAGGATAGATGATAGTTCGACAGATTAATGGATAGATAAACATTGTGGGAGCAAAAGGCTAGATTAGCAATACTGTGCAAAGAACAAAGTTGGAGGTGCAGAGTCACAAGAAATCAGAGATTGCGTAAGCCATAGAATCACAGGAATGAAGGAAACCTTGAAGATCATCTAATCTAGTCCAACACAGGAGTCCTTATACCAGCCCAGACAAATGGTCAACAAGATTTTTCTTTAAAACTTCCAGATCATCCACAATTCCAGGAGGCAAGCTGTTCCATTTTTTAATCATTCTCCCTGTCCAGAAAATTCCTCCTTATTTGCAGGTTGGATTTCCCCTTTGCTTCTTGTCCTTCTCTCAGGTGCTCCAGAGAATAAGCCAATGCCCTCTTCCCTGTAGCAGCCCTTCGAACACTGAAAGACTGCCGTCATATCTCCCCAGAGCCTTCTCTTCATTAGGCTAAACATACCTAACTCCCTGAAATGTTTATCATAGATTTAGCTCCCAGACCTCTTTATCATCTTTGTTGCTCTTCTCAATACCCTTTCCAGGGCCTGAGAATCCTTTTTGTATCATGGTAACCAGAGTTGGATGCAGTATTCCAGATGGGCAGATAGGCACTATAGACAGGTGCTATCATTTCCAGTTGTCTTGATGCTATCCCTCTGTTGAGGCAGCCTATGACTGTGTTGACTTGTTTTTTTTGCAGCTGCAACACACATAATTAAGTGGTGAGCCACCACGACCCTAGATCCCTCTCACAGGCACTACTATTGAGCCAGGTACTACCCATCCTGTGCATTTGGTTTTTTTCTGCCTAAAGTGCAGGGCTGTACTTTTTTCATCACAGAACTGCTTCTTGTTGGATAGGGCCCAAAGCTCAGTCTGTCAAGATCCTTCTGAATCTCGAGTCTATCTTTGAAAATGTTAGCAATTTCCAACCAACTTGGTGTTATCTGCAAATTAGATGAGTATGCCATCAATCCTCTCATCTGGGTCATTTATGAAGCCATGGAAGAACCCTTAGGCCCAAGTCAAAACCTGAAGGTACCTCGCTGCATGCTTCCTTCCATTGAGACTCACAAGCTGAATCCATCTGGTGGTGGTACTGTCTATGCCACAAGTCTATCTTAACCTTAGCAACTTTTAAGATTCCTCAGCCAGTCATGGAGTATGCTGGGAGTTGGATCCATTATCTTAAATTGCTGAGGTTGAGAAACATTGGCCTAGAGGAAGGTGGAATCAGTGGGAGGCCTAAGAATAAAAAAAAAACACAAATAGGGATTTATGGTACAAGCTGCCATTTTTTTTGCCTGGATGGAGAATGGGGTACATGTTTCTATGTATTTTGCTTAATTTGTCTTAATATACTATGGCAGGAGTGTCAAACTCAAGGCCCTCAGCATGCTTAATTCTGGCCCTCAGGGCAGCTGTGCAATGGCGAAGGACTGGCCATGGTGCCTCTGCTAGAAAAATGGAGCTTAGGCTCCATTTTCGCTGGCAGAGGGCTAGCAAAGCAAACAAAAAGCAAAACAAAAGGAGAAATGTTTCCCCTTTTGCATTGGAGCATCCAAGAAGGGACAGGAAAGGAGAAAGGGAAGGAAGAAAGAAAAAGAAAAAGAAGGAAAGATGGGAAGAGAGCAAGGAAGGAAAAGGAAGGAAGGAAGGAAGGAAGGAAGGAAGGAAGGAAGGAAGGAAGGAAGGAAGGAAGGAAGGAAGGAAGGAAGGAAGGAAGATCCTGCCTTAGCACTTGGCCACCAGCAGATGAGAAGGCTCCTCTGGAGGACAAGGGTTTGGTGCTCTCCCTGGTCTTGCCTTCCTCCACTGGAAACAATGGATGCCCCCAGCCCCGCCTGGGCCACGACAGGTGCCCGTGAAATGAGTGATGTCGAGCTGGCCACACAACCCGGCCATGCCCACCAGCCCCCCCGCCCCCGAGGTCATACACAACCCTGATGCAGCCCTCAATGAAATCAAGTTTGACACCCCTGTACTATGGGATTTTTTCCTGAATTTAGTTCAAGGTTAGTAACTCATAATTATAAGCTCTTGATAGCCTCCCATCTGTATCCCTCAGCCACCCCAGCCCTACAAAATTTCTGCTTTTTAGTCAGTTCCTTACGCACAGACGAGTGACTGCCTTTTATTTTCTGAAAATACCTCTGAGGTCATAATACCTCAAGCGTCTTTAGAAACAAAAAGGAACCAGAGATCAGTTATTTTATCTTTCAGACAGGGAACTCAGGCAAGCTGTGCATTTCCATGACATCAAGGTAGTTCCTCAATGGCAAGAAGATGTATATAAATTAAGTGGTAACAATTGGTTTAGGACCTGTTGTTGAAAACTAAAAAACTTCTTTTGTAAAACATTGAAGAAGATAGTGCTATAAATCACTCTGTGACTTTGAGATTTATTGCTATTTTTCCTCTGAAGGTGAAGTGCTTCCAGCTGGGAGTGGATGTGGGATGTGGCTCAGGTCAAAATACTCTCCTGCTGGCCAAGTATTTTGAAAAGGTGGTTGGAACAGATGTAAGTGAAGCTCAGATTGAGGAAGCTAAGCAAGCAGCACACCCTCTCAATGTCTCATATCTGTAAGTAAACGTTCAGGATATTTGGACAGTTTTGGCTTGTACATGTCCACAAAATGGTTTACAAAAATCTTTGCTCATCTTGCGTGAAATAAGTTCACTAATGATTAGCAAAGATTTTTGTGGCACATAATTATCTATCTATCTATCTATCTATCTATCTATCTATCTATCTATCTATCTATCTATCTATGAGACTTATATGCCGCCCTATCTCCCTAAGGACTCAGGGCTACACAAATAAAACAATAATACAAATATACAAATATTGAAAAACGATTAAACCCAAGGTCTCATAAACATTACAATTTAAAACTACGCTAAAACCCTCCCCCCCCCATCAGTCTGGGTAGGCTAGTTGGAACAGCCATGTTTTCAGGCCACGGCGGAAGGATCGGAGGTCAGGGGCCACCTGGCACTCCAGGGGGAGCTGGTTCCATAGGGTGGGTGCTCCCACAGAGAAGGCCCTACTCCTGGGGTCCGCCAGCCAACATTGCCTGGCTGACGGCACCCGGAGAAGGCCCTGTTGGTGGGAGTGCACAGGATGTCGGGAGGCCGTTATTGGCAGCAGGGTCTCCCGCACATACCCTGGTCCAATGCCATGAAGGGCTTTATAGGTCAACACCAGAACCTTGAAACTCACCTGGAGGGCAACCGGTAGCCAGTGCAGCTCATGCAGGAGGGGTGTAACATGGGAGTGTAAGGAGCCAACTTTTGGTAAGCAAGGTGAAAGAGAGGGCAAAAGCTTTGGGGTGTGGGTGGGGAATGCAGCTACACTTTCACTGGGAAATGGCATAGAAGGCAATGCAATTGTTTGTTGGCAGCGAAAGAATACTAAGTACAGTCATTGCTTTGCTGTTCTCTCTCATAGTGCATGTCCTGCAGAAGAGCTGCCTTTTGAGGATAACTCTGTAGATCTCATCACAGCCTTTAGCGCTGTGCACTGGTTTGATATCCACCGCTTCATAAAGGAAATGGACCGGATTCTCAAACCATCTGGCTGCTTTGTCTTGTGTTCCAACACCCTTGATATGCAGTGGCACTATGGAGATCAGTCAGAGAAGCTGACAGAGATCTTCAAGGAGGTAAGCACTGTGCAAGCACCCAGGTGAGTGATAGCACCTATTGCTGCATCCATACAGGTAGTCCTTAACTTAAATTGTTCAAGATGACAACTTTAATGAAGAAAGTGACTTAAAACCTGTCCTTGCATTTACAATACTTGCAGCATTCCCAAAGTCAAGTGATCAGAATTTGGTTGCTTAGCAACTAGCATGCATTTACAACGGTTGCAGCATCCCAGGGTATTGTGTTAGCCATTTGCAACCTTCCCAACCAACTTCTAACAAGCAAAATCAGTAGGGAAGCGATATTCACTTAACCGTGTTATTAACTTAACTGCGGTGATTCACCTGACCACCGTAGCAAGAAAGAGGGTAAAATAGGGGGAAACTCTCTTAACAACTGCCATGTTTAGCAACAGAAATGTTGCACTCAGTTGTGATCAGAAGTCAAGAACTATTCAATTATTCATCAATGGTTTGAATCTCCTTAACCCTATAGTTACATGACCTCTGCAAACCCTGCAGGAATCTTAGATGGCAATGAAGTGGCAACACCAAAGTCTGTGCTTCCCCCTAATGGTGGCTTGGATTTTGCAACCCAGATATGGTTGTCTTGCCTTCAGTATCCGGCAAGGCATCTGCATCATTTGAGAATGAGATCCATTGCATACACTCTTTTCTTTTATCTGTTCGAAATCCACCAGTTTCGTTCACAATTTTGTACTTAAGGAGAGAAAGTGCACATAGGGAAAATTCATTGCTTTGACTTATAGGATAAAGGGAATCTGCAAAGCTTAATGGTGTCTCTACCATGAAATCATGTCTTTCTCCTTTTTCTTTTATGCAGGTTCAAGCCCAACTTCTTCCTTATACACATGAAAGGGTCAAATACGTTTCGGATGACTACAAAACAATATTTGATGCTCTGCCCTTCCAGGATAAGGAAAGGTGAGTGGTAGACGTATAAGTTTCTATGAATCTGAGGCTAGCCGATTGTGGGGTTCAGCCCATGTACAAAATTACAAGAATGAATAATGCATGTCCAAGTTGTAATCCCATATCCATGCACCCGGTGGCTGCAGGGATATTAGAATCTGATGGTGAGTCCAGAAGCAAAGCCCCAACAGTGCTGAGACAGGCCATGCATTTAATTTTTTAATTAACTATGAGTCATTGAGAATTGAGCAGCGTAAGGATTTAATAAATTATTTGTTGTTGCACAATCAGCCAGTTGTTTAGACTGGATTTGGTATTTTTTATCTACCTGTCCAGGGATGGGATGCAAATATTTTTACTACCGGTTCTGTGGGCCTGATTAGGTGGGAGTAGCTAGGTGGGAGTGGCCATGTGACTGGGTGGGCGTGGCTTTTTTTGTGCAGCACTCCCACCAAGCTCTGGGTTTTTTTGCCTCTTGGGCCTCAGGGAAGCCTCCCGGGAGGCTGTTTGTGCCCCCAGGAGGTTCTCTGAGGCCCAGGAAGGCAAAAAGCGGGGGGGTGCGCAGCACACTCCCCACCCTGCATGCCCCTTTTTGCCTCCTGGGCCTCAGGGAAGCCCCCTGGGCGAAGCAGTAAGACAGCGAGGGGGATCCTGGCACAGCTGATCATTGGACCAGCTGATCGTCGGGAGGAAAAAGAAAAAAGAAAAGAAATACCAGTTCGGCCAAACGGTAGCATTTTTTACTACCAGTTCGCCCAAACTGGGCCAAACCGGTAGAATCCCATGACTGCACCTGTCGATTCCTTCTCAATGACCTGGGATAGGAAGATTTTGTTGCTTGGTAATATTAAAAGTATCAGCACAGAATGTAAGCTGTTCTAAGTCAAACTGCCTTATGAAATTGGTGGTGATTTTATCAATGCCGTTACAACTGACAATGCTACATCTAAAAAGGGAAACCGTTTCTATTCAATGGGACATTGTTATGAATAGACAAATTGCATTTTTTCCCAAGCACTAACTGCAGCTGCCCTTCCATTGCTAACCTCAGTAAACCTAGGATCATTCTAGACCAGAGGTCTCCAACCTTGCCAACTTTAAGACTCGTGGACTTCAATTCCCAGAATTCCTCAGCCAGCTGCTGCTGAGGAATTCTGGGAATTGAAGTCCACAAGTTGCTGAAGAGTTGTTGAAGACCCCTGAACTAGACTGCAGAACCCAGGGGATAAAATTTATGATTCCACCCTAAATGATATTTTGCTTTTTTACAGAATGACAGATATTGTCGATAAAGTTCCCAAAAGTGTCTCTGAATTACTGGGATATCTCCAGTCGTTTTCTATGTACCACTGTTTGCTAAAAGCCCAGCCTGAGGCAGCCAAATCTCTCATTCAGAATACTGAACAAAGGTAATATGATGACAAATAATTCAACAAAGTCTGATTCGATAAGATCAAAGAAGGGATTTTTTTCCCTAATATTATTGGTTTATACTAAAACAGCAACCTCAAAATAGTCATCGAAAAATACAGTAATATAGGCAGATAAAGCTAGTGGTATACTCAGAATTAGTAAATCCATTTTCTTCCAATGCTGCTCCATCCAGATGTGCTGCATCTGTCAAAATTCCCAGAAACAAAGCAGCCCCAACATATTTAGAAGACCAAGTTAGAGAAGGCTGAAGACATCCAAATGTTAACAGTGAAGTAGCTGTATAGGTTTTCTACAAAAGGGAGTTCTAGGGGTTGCAAGGTGGAATTAAGTTGCTTTATGGTGAGGTGGACAGCAAACAAGTTTAGTAATAAATAAAATTAATATGCTTAAATTATTCTCTTAATGCAAAATGTTAGGAAGATGTGGGTTGAAACCTGACTTCCAGCTTCGTTGGGTTAACTAGCTAGGACTTACAGCCAGATGAGCAAATTCTACTTTATTGTAAAGCTACATTGATAGACTCTTGCAAGTCTAAGAGTACAATTCTCCCACTCCTTTGCAGCCCAAGAAACTAGGGAGGATGTCTTACTAGCTTCTTGCCCTGAGCACTATGCAGCTGCAGGCAATGCTGCTTCTTATCTGACTCTTCTCTAGACACTGTCTTTTGGTCCAGTCTTTCCCTCTTGCTGACATTATTGTTTTCTGTTTTTTAGTCAAAAAATTGTTGAGATAACCTGTACTGGCAAAAATAATTCCTTATTGGGGAATAGATACCCCAAAATAGATCAACTATGTTCCCCAAGTGTTTCATTAGCTATTGACTGGCATACATGCCAATCAAGTTCATTGTGACATAATTATTCTTATGGATTATATATTCCACTGGACTTTGTGACTGATTTTTATATTTCCCCTTTGTAGAATTCTGGAGACAATGGGAGTTTCTTCACCTGAAACCATGCTGGAGATTTGGACTCGACAAGTTTGCATTCTGGGTAGCAAGAGCTGTAAAAAGTAATTTTGGCCTGCTAGAGGGGTGTTCCAGCAGGGAAAAACCCAACCCATTTCCATGCCAAGCTTCAGTACAATGATTACTACTTTTGAACAGCTTTCCCACAAAAGCAATTTATTTCTTAGAGGAGTGGAAGGCAAATGTAATGTTAAGTAAACATTAAAAAAATGAAAGAGGTGAAAGGAACATTGGACTTTAAATAGCTATTCAAATTTCTATCCATAAGACTCACTGTGTAACCTTGAGCTAACTATTGACTAAGTTTAATTTACTAATTAGACTGGGAGTTGATCTCCATGTCTTTTAAAGTTGCTCTAAGATTGAGAAACACTAGACTGTTGTGTAACCCACTGCATGTGACTCAGCAACTGCAGTTGGTCAAACATGGCAGTCCAGCTGCTGTCAAAACCCAGTGTAACAGTGGTGCTAAAGTTGCTGCTTTGGTTACCAAAAGATCTCTAGGTTCAATTTAAAGTGTAGGTTTTAACCTGTCAAACTTTTCGTTGTGACTTTGGTGTAGGTTCAGGATTGTTTGCAGCCAGAATCTGCCTGTCCTGTGCATTTATTCCAAAAAGAGATGCTCTGGGTGTCATATAAGGTTTTAGAGAAGGGGCCCCAGGGGAGTTTCTCAAGAGCTCCAACATAATGGGACAGCTGAGACAGTTTGACTGCCAAACATGCCTGGTGTTTGCAAACCTTAGAACAGGGGTCTTCAAACTTGACAAGCTTTAAGGCTTGTGGATTTCAACTCCCAGAATTCCTCCTCCTGTCATGTTAACTCAGGAATTCTGGGAGTTGAAGTCCACAAGTCTTAAACTTGCCAAGTTTGAAGACCCTTGCCTTAGAATTAAAATAGAATAGAGCTTTTTTAATACCGGTTCTGTGGGCATGGCGGGTGTGGCAGGGGAAGGATACTGTAAAATCTCCACTCCTGGGGGAAGGTTACTGCAAAATCCCATTCTCTCCCCAACCCCACTAATATGCTTTCCAGCTCCGTTCTCCTGTGCAGAGCAACAAAAGAAGACCCAGCTGATCAGCTGGGACTTGGGGGGCAGAGAATAGATGGGGGCTGGGCCATTCAGAGGTGGTAAATGAATGCTTTTGTACACTAATGTGCTGAAACATATCTTCAGTGATCCTGGATGAATATCAGTTAAATATTATGAAACTGCCATTAAAAAATCAGTTTCCAATGAAAACATGCATATTAGAACATCCAAAATGTACCAAAATCAAATAAAGAATAAAAACAAAGCAATAACAAAAGCATCAAGAGGAAATTAAAAATCACAACAGCATTTTTAAAAAGAGGAATTGTTTTCATCAAAAAAGATGACAAAGACCATATCTCGCTGGGGGAAGACTTTCTAAAGTTGGGAACAATTTATGAGAGGCATAAGGAGATATTCTATAGATCAGTGTTTTTCAACCCTGATAACTTTAGGATGGATGGTCTTCAACTCCCACAATTTCTCAGCCAGTATCGTTGACTGGGGAATTCTGAGAGTTTAAGTCCACTCATCTTAAAGTTGCTAAGGTTGAGAAACACTGCTGTGAATGATTTTAGGATATAGAAAAGAAGCAATGGGAAGAAATGATTCATCAGATACTAGGCTCCCAAGCTGTTGAAGGGTTTAATAGATTAAAGCTATCTTGAATTAGAAGTAGAAATGAACAGTAAGCTGTAAAATCACTGATGTAATACTGTATACTGTGTAAAAAAAATTAAGGAATAAAATATTATTGCCCAGTTCCATGAACTAATACCTGGAATACGAATGTACCCAACTGGTCACAAAGAATGCCACACAGTACATGTTGTAGTAATCTAAAAAATAGTTAATTACCAAGGCATAATTAATTGTCTGAAGTTGTCTTTGTCCAAGCAAGGTTATAAATGAGACCCCAGCCTCTCTGCCCCTCCTCTGCACCAAAAGACATTGGGGTGCCGGTGAACAGACATTCCAAGAGACTCAGAGGAGATTTTTGCCTTGGAAAAGAGTCATAATAATGGAATAACAGAGGGGACCTTGGAAGCCTTCTATCTTGTCCACCCCTGCTCAAGCAGGAGACCTCTGTGTCATTGATGCACACAAATAGATTGATCCCCCTAGGATAGGTTTGCAATCAGTTTAGTTTGCCCTCCATATCATTGGTAGGATTCAAAATTTTTTACTACCAGTTCTGGGGGCATGGCTTGGTGGGCATGGCAGGGGAAGGATACTGTAAAATCTCCACTCCTGGGGGAAGGTTACTGCAAAATCCCATTCTCTCCCCAACCCCACTAATATGCTTTCCAGCTCTGTTCTCCTGTGCAGGACAACCAAAGAAGACCCAGCCGATCAGCTGGGACTCGGGAAGCAGAGAATAGATGGTGGCAGGGCCAGTCAGAGGTGGGATTTGCCGGTTCTCCGAACTACTCATAATTTCTGCTACCAGTTCTCCAGAACTGTTCAGAACCTGCTGAATACCACCTCTGCTCCATATCCCATTTCCACTGTCATCTCTCAACTGTTTATAGTGCCCTGCCTTTTTGATGTGGAAAACCAAAGGAGACTAAATAAGGCAAGGCAAAAAGACATACGTGGAAGACGGAGACTTCAAACAGTGGGAGAAGAAAGTAAATTTAAAATATTTTCCCTTTCTCATGCAAAACAATGCAGGATATATATTGCAATGGGTCTAAATGTGACAGGCTGAATAATTTTGGTTTAAAATATTGGTCTTTCCAGACAATGGGCTGGATTCAAATTTATCAAAGTTGTGCCACTAAAATCAGTGAGACCTGTTAGATTCAGTCCTGTTGATTCAAGGGAACAAATCTATTTCCAGGTCTATCCTAAACACAGGGAAATTGCTGACTTTAGAAAGCAAATGGTACACTTTTAAATTGGTCAGCAGTACGGAAGTACTTAAAGGAGCTTCTATAACAAGAGGCAACCCACATCCCAAGAGCTATGGTTTCCATACAAAAAATGACAAATAGGCAGCTTTAGTGATTGTTTTGGTAGCTTCCTAGGGACCATTGTGTGGCATGGATGTAGGTCACAAAGGTGGAGGGGGAGGTGACCTTTGATAGGAGGATAAGGGAGGCTGGTGCATCTCCTTGGGGATTCTAGTGGCTTTATGACTTCATCCCTGCAGGCTAAAGTGTCAGTTACTGTCAGTTATCAGTGTTCAGAGCAAAGATGCCTTCCCAGAGGTAAGTTGCTCTTCAGTGGGGCTCCTGGACCCTTTTTTAGTAGCCAACTCTTAGAGGGGTAAGTGAGGGTGAGAGTTTGGGTTAGGTTTAGGGTGAGGGGATGAGGCTGAAAGGCTGAAAGGGAGGGACAGGCTGAGAGAGGATGAAGTTGAGAGAAAGGATCAAGTGGAGGGGCACATGGAGGGAATTAGGTGTGGGGAATGGCAAGAAGAGAAGGAAAGGTATAAAGGGGAAGGGAAGGGTGAAAGATGGGGAAGGGAAGATGAATAAAAAGGGCAGGAGAGGGGAGGGGGAGAAGGGGAGGAAATAATGAAGAAGGGGAAGTGGACAAAGAAGTGGAGTGGTCCTGGTAGGAGAGGGGAGGAAAGGGGGAAAGGACAGGGAGAGGAGGGAGGGTAGACAAACAGGGAGGGGGAATTCTAATGCCTTTATGACTTCATCCAGGCAGGTCATTATCAGAGGTGAGGGAGGGAGAGGGAGGAAGACAGGCAAGGAGGAGGTTGGCAAGCAATGGAGCTGGAGGAAAGCGTTTCATGCCACAGAAACCATTTCCCTCTAGGACAAAAAAAGCATCAGCAGCATTTTCAAGGATTTTTTTTCAACTTTCCAGTCTATCCAATACAGTAGTTCTGTCATTTCCTGTTGGTCTCCTATCCAAATATTAATCGGCTCTTTTGCTCCTGCATAGTTTCCGAACTGGCCCAAGCACTTTCAGCTGCCGATACACGCGCGCGCAAAGCCAGCAAACATGTAAAGACTAAAATCTTTACCGGTGTCAGTCTGAGCCTCTTTGCTTGCTTTCCACGGCTTATATTTTCTGACTATATTTTTCGGAATCGGAAAACCCTGAAATAAGAAACCCTGAAGCTCGGAATTCGTGCTTCTCTAACTTTTTTCTGTCTAGAGAGGCACAGGAGCCCTTAACATAGCGGCGCAGAAAAGCCAATCAGTGACCTCCAAAACCGACGACCAATGATCGTTCAGGAAATCGTGATGCGTGCCCCGTCTCGTTACTCTGCAGGGCCATTTTGAGTGCTGGCCTTTGCCCTTCCCAGCTGTTTCACTGCTCGCCTCATGCTGCGGCCGGCGCTGGCTGCTCTGGCTCTGGGCTGGGCGGTCGCCTGGCTGGCGGCTCGCGGCTTCTCTCCCTGGTGGTGGCTGGGGCGGAACTGCAGCGGGGAGGCGGTCCTAACTGCCGCCGAGCTGAGCCGTTACACGGGCACCGAGGGAAGCCCGGGACTTTACCTGGCCGTGTTGGGACAGGTGTTCGACGTGCAGCAGGGGCGAAGTCATTACGGCCCCGGAGGCGCTTACGGCTTCTTCTCAGGTACTTCCCCTCTCCGTTCCTCTTTCCCACCAGGTCCGGGTAAAGGGGGTGAGCC
Organism: Naja naja; assembly: GCA_009733165.1. Classification (NCBI taxonomy): domain Eukaryota; kingdom Metazoa; phylum Chordata; class Lepidosauria; order Squamata; family Elapidae; genus Naja; species Naja naja. The sequence continues at coordinate 19,022,991 of CM019148.1, read as the reverse complement.
TTTCTCCCCCGCGCGCGTGTGCGCGGTGCAGGGCGTGCAAATAGACGTGATCCACACATATACGTTAGAATTAGAAGACTTGGACTTAAAACAACTTCATTGTCACTTTGAATGTACACTAATCGGCATACATTAAAATGAAATTTCGTTGCATACAGCCCTCAAAGGGTCTCCACCTCCAATGTACACTACATAAACATGACAAAATAAATAAATACAAATAAGAATAGAACAACAGGGTTGGAAGGGACCTTGAAGGTCTTCTAGTCGAACCCCCTGCTCAGGCAGGAAGCCCTGTAGCATTTCAGACAAATGGTGGTCCAATCTCTGCTTAAAAACTTCCAGTGTTGGAACACCCACAACTTCTGGAAGCAAGTTGTTGCACTGGTTAATTGTTCTCACTTGGGAAATTTCTCCTTAGTTCCAGGTTGCTTATCCCTTGATTAGTTTTTACCCATTGCTTCTTCAGGTGCTTTGGAGAATAGCTTGACTCCCTCTTCTTTGGAAGAGAGATTCTCCTTTTTTCCTCTTTCCAAGGGGGCTGATTGAAAACTGAAATGTCAGGATTGAGATTCCAAGCTCCATCACACTCACCTCGACTGGACACCTTCTGACTCTAGGTATTCTCTATGAGGACACCCTTTTTATATCCTTCCAGAAGACCACTGTGCCCCATTTTTGTTTCAGAATATAAAGCACAGCCATTGATGGATGAGGTGCCATCAGGTCATTATTGACTTCTAGCAACCAAATAGACCCCCCCCCCAATGATTATCTATTCCCTAATCTATTTCTTCAAGTCTTTCCAAGAGTGGACTTGTCACCATTGCAACTGAGCTGCATCCATGTTGCTGCTTGTCATCCTCTTTTCTTCCATCTTTCCCAGCTTTAGAGCCTTTTCCAGAGAGCTGGGTATATACAATGTGGTTAATTATGAGGCAAATGCATAATTTGTCTGAAGTAGGATAATTTGAGCCTGCTTCATTTGTCCCTAACGTGAGTTCTCTAGATTGATTTGGTCGATGATCCAAGGGATTGTTTTCTTGCCATTCACAGTATTCTCAGGAGTCTTCTCCAACACTATAAAGTTCAGAGGTGTCAATGCTATATCTCTTCGGTCAAACTTTTGCTTCCATACCATGGTTTGCATGATTCCGATTTTTGCAGGGATACACACATCATGGTATTTGAATATCTTTTCCATTGCCTTCATGTTTGCTCTGTGAAAAGAATTCCTTTAACATAATTTACTTAACTACTTTTTTTAAAGACTTTAAATATATTTTGCTGGTTTTGTTGTTATTGTGTGCACTGCCCAGAGTCACAAGTGTGAGTTGGGCTATTATATAAATTGATAACATTGGTGTCAAGAACCTGCAGAGATTTTGCAAGTACAAAACAAAACAAAAATGTCCTGTTCCTAAGCCCTGGTAGAATCATCAGGTAAATGGTTATTTGAGGGACTGCCTTGATTACATCTGCCCCTCCCATTAGGTCTGTGGAGGTGGGATCAACCCTTATCTTTTTCATCCTGTGGTTGCTAAGCAGCTGGAGTCACACAAATGGTTCACCTGATTGGTTAAAAAAAAAATGGTTTCATTTGTCTAGTGCAGTGGTGGCTAACCTTTTTCAGCTCCTATGCCACCCAAATTTGGGTGATGAAGCAGGTGTTTTCTGTTTATTTGTCCAGGGAAAGATGCCTCCAGAGCTTTTGCCACAGGTGACTTCACCCCAGCTGGCCTGGTGGATGATGTTTCAGGATTGTCACCACCACAAATGCTGGCCATCCAGAACTGGCTTTCCTTCTACTGTAAGAATTACGTGCATATTGGTATGTAGATACCTTGCAACCACAGACACCAATCAACCTTGTTTGCACCAACTTTTCAGCCACATTTTAGTGTAGTGTGTTCTTCACTCAGCTGATGTAGAGAGCTGCTCAGAATTACCTTGAGGAAAGATCGGCAGCCTATACATTTTATAAATAATTCTCTTACTTGCCTATCTTCCTGTGAACAGTCAAAATGCAGCATTCCTATTGGGGTGTATGTAAGAATATCAGGTTTATTAAGAGAATGTAGAGAGTTAAATAATCAAGGACACTGGAATTTACCTTAACCTATTAATTATTATCTGGAAGAAGCTTGTAGTCTGGAAGCTTTTATGTTTGCTTCCATTTCAAGTTGCTTTCACAATTCAGCAAAGAAACAGAATTTGATGTAAAATAGTAGTAAGGAAACTTGACAAATGCACCCAGGTTGTGTACTTTTAAAAGGGAAAAAAAATCAAACAGTGGAGAGCACAAAAGTCAGTATCTTAACTATTTTTCCCATTGAAACTCAGTTTATTGTTCAGGGTATAACAAAAAATTGCTGAGCAAAAATATGATTAAGCTAAGCCAGTCATGGAAATGGAAGTACGTGTGGGCTGTGTGTCTCAGGGATGAGTGTACGGTGGTAACATGTATTATCTCTTTTCAAAAGGCAAAGTAGCTGGACGATTTTACCAAGAAAGTGGGGAACCTACTAAGGTTTTGGAGGAGGCCCAAGCTCTCATTGAAGAAGGGGAGAAGCTGCAGGCTGAGGAGGTTGAGCGAAAGAACCAGTTTCCACCCTGTAATTCTGAATGGAGCTCAGCTGGGGGAAGCAGGGTCTGGTGTTCCAAGCAGAGGTAGGATTTGCAGTTAAAACGTCAAAGGAGGATATGATGATAGTGAACCCACCAAGTATAATTGTATGATGCAGATATTAGATCCATGCATCATAGTCGTAAGCTTGGTAACTCTTTATTATGTAATGCTGAAGGTGATGAGCTTTGGTGGCTCAGGCTGTTAAATGCCTGCTCTTAAGATCCAGCTGTCTACAATTACTGTAGGCTCGAATCCCACCAGGCTCAAGGTTGACTCAGCCTTCCATCCTCTCGGGGTAGGTAAATTGAGGACCCAAGATTGTTGGGGCAATAAGCTGACCTTGTAAAATGCGCTTAGTAATAAGCAGGCATATACAATGGAATGAAGGCTATTGCTGAGCACATTGGGTTGTGCTCCAAAATTGTAAGCACGCCCTGAGTCTTCGGAGAAGGCTGCATATAAATGTAATTAAAAAAAAAAAAGGTGGGTAGTCTGTTGGTGGCAGGAAGAAAGGTTTTCTGTTAGTCCTGCTGCTTGTCATAATAAAGTTATTTAAAAAAAAAACTGGCAGTGCTCTTTTAATGCTGCAGTAAGACTGTGATTGCTCAGTGATTAAAGATGTTGAGCTTGTTGGCTGGAAAGCTAGAGTAAGATACAATGGGACAGACCAACCTTTACCTTTTACTATATGTAGCCCTTATTTAATAGCAGTGATAGGGATTGGAACTCTAAATATTGGTTGTAACGTGCAACTTCATGTGACTGCTTGATTAGCAACAGCAGTTCTGGCCATTCTCAGTTATTGTTGTTACTGCAAGGACCTCCTGTGATCACAACTCCCAGTTTTCCCATTGGCTTTGCTTATGAGAAGCCAGCAGGGAAGATTGCAAATTGCAATCATGGGACTGCAGGATGCAACAATGGTCATAAATCTGGGCTATATCACAATGACAAGATTAAGGAGATGCTGTGATGGCTGGAGCTTTGAAGACCGTAAGTATCATTCCTTCAGTGCCCTCACAAGTTTGAGCAGTCACTGAACAAGTGGTCATTAACTGAGGACCATCTGTACAGTTCTTACCTAACTTGTTTAAAAACGGCAGGAAATCATTTACAGCATAAAGAGCTGGAAAATATAGCTTGAGAGTGCCTATAGCAATAGTTTATCCATACTTTCTATACACTGTGATTTAGAGCCGTTTCTCTCAACCTTGGCAACTTTAAGACCTGTGGACTTCAACTCCCAGAATTCCTGAGAATTCCTCAGCTGACTGAGGAATTTCGGGAATTGAAGTCCACAGGTCTTAAAGCTGCCAAGGTTTGAGGAACACTGGTTTAGAGAGTTAAGTACAGGGGTGGGATTCTCCCGGTTCAGACCGGTTCAGGCAAACCCCTTGTTCTGATGATCAGCTGGCTCCAAACCGGTTCGCTCCAACGAGCATGTGGGCCTCCCGCCTATGCTCTTTCTGTGCTTTATGTCTTTTTCTTAAAGCACAGCTGATTCGCGCCTCAGCTGTTTTCTTCAGTTGCAGTTGAAGATAAGTATTAGCTTTTTAAAATGCGGAGCACGCGTGAAGAGCGCACATTTGGTGCGCACGAAGCACGGTCAATGTTGAGTTAAAACATGATTGCAGTGCAGAAATGGTGGAGGATGCAGAAGCACTATCAGTAGCTTTTTAAAGCAGCTGCATTTTTTCCAAGATTGCATATAGCTGTCTTCAATTATCGTGTGATCTTAGGATAAGACATAGCTTCTTTTAAAAATTGCAGAAGCTGCTGTGTTCACACACTCTGCAACACCACTGTTAAACATGTCCATTCTCCCCATTTCATTCATTTCTTCTTTTTTGTGGTTTTCAGTGGAGGCATCAGCCGAGAATGGTCTGGTGTACCTAGGAAGTTATATGAACCTGGCTCCAGTCGTAGCCATTGCGTTTGCATAAAGACAGAAGAGCTGTTTCCTGGGCAAGAGAAATCCACCCAGCTAAGCAACCAAGGAAAGTTGAACAATCCTAACCTTCAGGAATATGAAGGGTGTCACCCACTTTCTGAATGGTGTGCTTTGAAAGAATGAGTCAACTGTACCTCACTGGAGATTAAACACTTCTACACAACCCAGGTATTAAAGGAAGCCACTCTTAAGGAAACTTAACTATGTATTTTGACACACTATCCTAACCTAAAATTACAGCTTGCAAAACCTGAATTTGCAATTAAAAGTCGCCCTTTAAAAATATAGGTTTGTAAAACGTAAGGTAAGAAATAGGAATGGAGAGGGCACTTGTGTGTTTAAAACCATGGCAATTGATGACATGCATCTCTAAGCAGAGGATTCTAGCAATGGAGGAAGAGAGATCTATTGGCCCCGAGGAATGGAGGTGTAAGACGGGCTCCCATCAACTGCTTTATAGGTCATTCATACCAGCACTGGAACCGGAAGCATACGGGTGAACCACGATTTATGACTGGTCACTTAGACCTACCCTGGGCTGTGACAACTGAAATTTGGGTGCTCAGCAGTTGGGCAGTATTTATGGCCATTTGCAGTGTCCTATGGTCACCTAACCATGTTTTACCACTGTTTTGCCAAAATTTGGCATTTACTTCCTGTTTTCAGCAAAATGCACCCATAGTGAACCATTGGTTTCCAGAGGATATAAAATCAGGTCAGTCATGACACCAACCTATTTTATGATTGTCACGATTTATGACCTTGTTGGGCAGGCTATTACTGTTGTAAATTGAGGACTACCTGTAATTGATTTTCTCTCATATAAAATGGCTGTATTGATAATAACGAAAGGGCAAAAATAAAGGTTTTTCCATTCACGTTCAATTCTAGGAGTGGTGCTCATCTCTGTTTCTTAGCCAAGGGAGTCAGCTTTGAAGATGCTTCTGTGATCACGTGGCCAGCACGACTTATATGCCAAGGTGCATGGAACATACCCATCAAAGTGTACCTATTTATCTACTTGCATTTGCATGCTTTCAAACTGCTAGATTAACAGGAGCTGAGACAAGTAACGGGAGCTCATCCCATTGCGTGGCACTCATTCTTGAAGGGGGCTTTCAGATTTCTAGCTGACAAGCTCACGGTCTTTAACCGCTCAGCCATCATGCCTTATTTTGGTATAACATGCAAGCTAAAATATTGGATCTGTACAACACATGAGTTCTAAATTCATCATTTTATAAACCATATTTAAGTAATAACTGGATTCATTCTAAGGGAGTCGTGATGCTCAGCGGTTAAAGACGCTGAGCTTGTTAGCCAGAAAGCTGACAGCCCGAGTTCAAGAACCATGCGCTACGTAACAGGGTGAGCTCCCATTACTTGTCCCAGCTCCTGCCCACCTAACAGTTTGAAAGCATGCAAATATGAGTAAACAAACAGCATTCCGTGCCCCTCAGCATACAGTGATGCTGGCCACATGACCAGAGAAATCTTCGTACAACCCTGGCTCCCTTGGCTAAGAAACGGTCATGAGCACCACCCCCTCGGATCAGACACAACTGGATAGGGGAAACATTTACCTTTATCTTTGGATTAACCCTGCTAAATTATGGTTTGTTAGATAACTTAAAGGGTTTAATGATCTTGATGCTCTTCAGTAAACATGCCTATTAAACTCGCATTTGATGCATTATATTGTTTCCCATCTGACTTAATTTACTACTTCAGATTATGGTTTGTATTAACCATCAGATGAACCTACTATACTTATGATCTTGAGCAAATTGTAATATGAACAGATCTGGAAGATACCGGCTTGATGAAGTGAACATTTAATGTTTTTAGCAATCTTAGACTTGTTCTGTTTAATATTGTTTTATTGTAAATATTCCTCTTTTTATATGTTCGCTGCCCTGAGTCCTTAGGGAGAAGGGCGGCATACAAGTCTAAATAAATAATAATAATATTTTAAAATATTTTTTTCTGGATAAAATTGGGCCTCACTAGTCAGTATTCAGTTTGCAGCAATATACGGTTCTTTTGCTTGACTTCTGTAACCATGAACTTACTGGTGTCCAATTCAATTCAATTGCTTTATTAGAAGAAATTACAAGTTGGCATATAAATATTAGAAAAATACATTGCTTTACAGGGCTTTCAAGGAAAGATTATAGAGTAATAGTTTAAAAACGATTAAGACTTTGTTTCTCAAATTAAGAATAGCTGAAAAACAGGCCATATTACTTGCAGATGTTTAGTTTCCTGCTATGAAAATGGTATTAGTGGTGTGTTGACCGCAGTAACCTCAGTCTGGTAGGGACAAGACTTCAGTTTTGTACCGTCAATCCATAAGGAGAGCTATGCCTTTTTAAAAAATGTATAGGCAGAATTTTATTTAACGCAATACAGACACTCCAACTTTAAAACATGGTAGCATGCGAATAGCTATTGTATATTGGACATTATAAGCTTAATTCTGTTACCTGATACTGTGACGTCTAGATTTAGTACCTGAGTTGCTGTGTGGGAGAACCAAGGTTAGAAAAGTTTCCTCTTCCACTAATGTCCCTCTGAGTTGAATACAAGACTTCACAACCACTCTTTCATAAGCCAAGCAATTATCCTTTCCCAAACACAGATTAGTCCTTTTAGTAATCTGCACTGCTCACAACTTAATGCTACTATAAAATTCATGGCTACTATAAAATTCATGGGCTTAAGCCATGCTGAAATGGAAGTTTGGTTTTAAATTACAAATAAGTACAAACTCCTAGAGTGATCATGAGTTACCACTATAGTTTAGTTCATACCACTTTTTTTAACATGCTAGGAAATGAACAAAGAAAAATCAATTTTCAGGATCTTAGGCTCAGATTTAATCAAGAAACAGATCAGTGCTCTCAGAACACTGAAAAAGCAAACTCATTTGACAAAAATATAATTTCCAGACTAGGCCTGCATTCCAGAGATTTAAATTATATCAAGTTGGGCTTACATATTTTCTAGCTAGAACTACCTTTTTAATGGCATGTGATGCCATCAGAAAAAGCAGGAGGGGAGGGAAGTGGAGAGCAGGTTGTAGTTTACAGAAGTCTGAGATAGGGTGAACCGGCTGCAGAGTAATGATGCTGAACAATGTCTACAAAACACCAGTAGAGTCGGTGTCCAAAACTATTCAGATGAAACATATAAATTTTTTCCATGCTCACATGCTGGATTATACAATAAATACTGTCACAACTTATAAGACTGGAGCACAAAACTTTTGATACCATCAGTTTCACAATGTAATGATGAAAAGGGAAGGGCTTATGTTAACTTGATTCACAAGTTGAAGTCATATTCCATGCCTGTGTTTGAAGTACAGAATAAGCAGTATGGGGAAACTGACCAGCGACTGAAGTTGTGCAGAAGGGAGGGATGGGAGAAAGGGATCTAAATTTGGGCTCTTCTCTTTTCATAATTGGAAAAGTTTTACCATTGAAGAATCAGATCACCTTTGAAGATGAGAAACCAAAGACATGTGACAGGCATGAAAATTAGCAATAGTCATAGTTGTTTCCAAACTTCTAAAAAGTTGCACTTTTGTACTGTTCCTTGAAGAGAAATCAAGCACATTTCCTTCCCATGTATTCTGAAACAAAGAAAGCAAGATCCCTGGAGAGTTTGATACCATGGCCAAAGCCAACACAGATAAAAGTATCTCATCAGTTGACTTACAATTCCATAACCATAGTTGCGGTTCAAATTCTCACATTCTTACATAACATGTAGTCAGATAAAAATATACCAAGAAGGATTGGTATATTCATTGGTAACGAGTGGTCAAGCCACCACTCTCAGGACCACATTGAAGATGTCACTTAATAAATTAAGAAAATGCAGTGTTCTCCCATCTCCCTTTGTGTTTCAATTCAACGATTGTCATTGTTTAGGTCTAAGTACAAGCCAAAAACTCATGAAACTTACTGGATCTCAAGACAATCAACAGAACTATCTTTTTTTTTCTCTTAAGAAAATGAATTTGAGACCACAAGTTCAAATCATTAGAACAAATTAACATCTTGGCCAATTTATAATCTACCATGTACAGTACTGCACATGTGAAGCAGTCAGGTCCTCAAGTGTTACACTTATACATTGACTAGCAAGAACATTTTTCTTTAAAATAAAACAAAACACTAATTTTGGGCCAGTCAGTAGGATAGGCTCAGATACAAGTGTTTTTTATTAAAAGTGCTTTACAATTATTTCTTTTGTGCAATCCACCAAGTCCATTTCAAATTCAAGCACACTGCCCAAGGAGAATCTCTTTAACTGGGAAATTCCATAGCTCAATTGATACTGAGAGAGGCCTGCTTAATTTTGGCATGTTAATGATCTATCATATATACAATTTACAACCCAGAAGTGGTTACATAATGTCTGTAATGCCAGTGCAGAAATATGGTAATGTGTCTATGAAAAAATAACTCTGAAAAATACCAGAATCACCAAGGTAAACTGGAAAAACTAGCAATTTGTTCATCTTCCACCTACATTTGCCCAGATAAAGTGTGATAAGTTGTTACCAGGTGAACTGCATTTCCCATCTAGTTTCCAAAACAAGCTGCCTGCCTACAGCCTCACAAAGTAGCTTATTTCTTTGAGGGGGTAGAGATTGCACTGATTACAGGTTAAATGACAAGAGGTTCATCCTTTTGAAGCAAATAGATACAAGTAGGGATTTTAGAAAAGGGCAGATAATTATTGAGGATCCCCTAATCATCTTTGAATATCATTGAAGGCAGAATTCCAGTTTTTCACCCAACAGTTCAGAAGGGCCAAGCAGCAAACTGGGATCCAATTTGAAATGTAACATTGACTTCTTCCCATTAAGTCTTTCTACTCCATTCCCCCGAGATTTTGCTTAACATGTAAAGCTGTTATGTCCTCAAATCACAGAAATATATTTTAAAAAGTAACACTCTTGTGTATGTGTATACACTCACCCATGTGGTAACATTACAGGACGCATTAGTATTCTAGAAAGGAGAGAATGCAATTTTTAGTTAGTTAATATTTTTCTCTTCCCTTACATACATATAGACACAGAAAAATAGTGGTTACTGAAGGGAAGAATGACATATGTTTCAATTAACCCATTCATGAAGCAATGGAAGACTTATCTTCCAGGGTTTGGTTCTGTGTATAAGATTGCACCAACCCACCCTAATCCTCTACATTTAAGTACATGGTGGTTTGAATCCACGAGACCTTTTTTTTTGCTGTGTTACACATATGACAAAAAAATCCCTTGTATATATTCCAAGATTTTAGAAGAGACCTGCTGTGGCACCTGGCAACAATAAAATGTCTTTGTCCAAGGAAAGAGGCCCACAGGAGACAAAACTGCAAGCCAATTCTACTTTATCTGGCTCAAGATAGGCTTCTCCTTACACATGGACTTGAGCTGCAACAATCATCTTAATGCATAAGGGTTTTGTAAGAAAACACTTTGGGCTGTCTCAGTATTTATGGACAGAGATGACCCGCTCCAAGGGTCACTGTCTTGCTCTACTGGCACTATTCTACCTCTCCTGGTTATCCCTGTCTCATCATCTCGGCCTCTAGTCATCCTCACATCCCCCATAGTAGCATCATCATTGCATGTCCCCTAGCATTAGACCTTCCTTCAACATCACTGTAAACATAGGACTATTTGCAAAGTTTTTGATACATTACTGAATGACAGCTTGGATTATTAATTATTTCTTAAGAAAACCTGATTGAATTTGATAGCAAAGTTGGCCTCATCACTCCCTGATTTTGACACAGGAGAGCAAACAAGGGTTCTGAAAATCCAGGAGCTTTAGTCAGCCTCCTTTTCAACAGGAGAAGTGGTAAAGCTTTCATTATAAGGCCACAAAAAATTTTCAGCAATGCATTAAACAAAAATTTAACTTGCGGTCAACCTCTTTTTGGGTAAAAGCAGTCACTATGCCTGGCACAGCTGCCCTTTGTTTAAAAAAAAAAAGTTGGAGAACACCAGAATGTTCTCTCCAGGAAGGTAACAAAAGGGGCAGATCAGCACATATTTACCCAGAAATGTAAGTGCTAACAATATTATTTCTTTTCTTTAAAAAAAGTGTGATAAGACTTTAGAACAGCCAAGTCACAGTTTTATCACCAAGGAAGGCCTTTTTGTTGCATGATCAGCAAGTACAAAAATCTTGGTTTGCAATGCTCTGAACTGGAAACAGAGCAGCTCAACCAAAATCATGTTGGTTTTCCCACAAAATCTCTGTAGCATTCCCAGTTTGTTCCCAATGCAGTTTCTATCATTATCCATTGTTAACATTAATACACCCCCGCCCCCAAAAAATCATATATACTGGAATAAAGCATTTGCATGGTCCCTTAAGTTGGTCAGAGTCCACTGTAACAGGAAGACAAAGTATGCGCTTCCCCTTCTCCATGAGACGTGTCTTGGGATAGGCCTGTTACAAGATGGAAGGGGAGGCATTCCCTGGGAGTCATTTCCTTCCTCACAGCCAACTAGGAAACACCCCCAACTGTCAAGACGTCAAAGCAGGTGTTACAAACGCGGACAGGCTTGTTCAAGTCAAATTTGATGATAGGAATTTCCTTGGTTGAACACTTATGGCAGAGCAGGCGCCCACAGTGCCGGCTGCAAGGAACAAGGAAGGAAAAAGATGTGTTTACTTCAACCCTGTGACCTGTTTACTATAACAAACAAACAAGGTATCTATTTAGGAAGAGAAGATTAAATGAAAGGAAACTATTAGAGGTTTCCACACCACTAAAAGTTGTTGGAATTTTTATGGCCAATCGTGTCCATAAAGTGTAATAATAACTAATATAGTTTCTTTTTGAATCAGGATGGTTGCCTCCAGCAGTGGGATACTACTGGTTCAGTGATCGCGCGCACATGCACACGCACCTAACACATGCACACACCTTTCCACACAGCAGTTGAGGCCTGCAGCACCAATCAGCTGACAGGATAAAGAAGGGAAAAGCACAGGGGCAGGTGGGAGGACCAATCCTGCACTCTTCTCTTCTTTCTCCTCTCAGCTGATTGTAGGAGACTTTTTTTCCTCCTCACAGCTGATCATAGAAGCCTTTTTTTTTAAACTACCAGTTCAAGTGAACCAATCTGAAACAGTAGCATACCACCACTGGTTGACTCTGTAAAAGTGAAGGCTGGAAGAAAATGAAGGATTAAAAAAAACAAAAACAAAGTGTGGGTGAAATTGAGGAAGATCTATGTAGTTGCTAAGAGTCAACACTGATTTCATGGCACATTGCCTGCCTTCCTACCTACCAAATTCCTATATTGCCCATCCCACAGAGGACATTTCATGGGGTCTTTGTATTTGTCTTCAACTGAAACCAGTGCTTGCTTTCAGAACGAAAAAAGGTGAATTTGAAAAGAAACTGGAATCATTACTTGCAGCTGTCTTTTTTTGGATAACATATTTTATGCTGATCTCTATTTTGCATGGATGATATTGTTATTTTTGTTCTTGTATTTTTTTAAAAAATTACATTTATATGCCGCCCTTCTCCGAAGACTCAGGGCGGCTTACAATTTTTGGGACACAACCCAATACGCTTAGCAATAGCCTTCATTCCATTGTATATGCCTGCTTATTACTAGGGCTTCCCCCCCCCACAAGCGGCATTTTTACAAGGTCAGCTTATTGCCCCCAACAATCTTGGGTCCTCACTTTACCAACCCCGAGAGGGGTATTTATTGTACATTTTAACCTGAATTTCCAAACTAAGATTTGCAAACCATCAGTGTGGGGCTTCTGGAGGAAAGCCCCCTCCCTTTCTTCCTTAAGAGTTAGCATCTGAAAGATGGGCAAGAGGAAAGAACTCACTCCTGACCATAGGATTTGGACTAAATGAATGAAACAGCACAAGCTGCTTTCTGGACAGTGAAAGGGCCAGATTTCAATGAATAGCACAATAAACTCTGCACTGTCCATCTCAAAAAAGCAAGGTGGGACAGAACGATTTAAGAAGGGCAGGTTACAAGTCCCTCACTGTATTCCTTAAATTTTAAAAGAAATTTAAAAACCACTTTCATTTAAGCAACAATCCATCATTTGATATTCTTAAAAATATCAACACTCAGGATAGATTACCAGTGATGCTTTCTCAAAGTGACACCAAACTTGGCGCTGCATTCGTAACAATTGGAGCCGTCACACCAGGGAGGTTCCTTGGACAACATGTCTGCAAAAGAAAGGGCAACAATGGGAAACCGCCATCACTGTCCATGCCTTCTAACCCACCCTATTTAGGTAAGCTGCGCAGGCAAGCAAGACCTAAGACTTGAGAGCTGTCAGTAGATGGGATCCATACCAACTTCTTCGGAGCCTTTAGCTGGGCTAACCCACACAGAGCAGAAGTTGTAGAAGTACCTACCCAAAGGTTTTTCTCGTTTACTCTCTCAAAGGTCTGCTTATGAAGGAGATTATCATCAGGGGCTTAGCAGATGACCCACAGGTGGAGAGAAAGCTATGGGAAAAGTGGCTACCTGAATGATAGATAGTCTCTCAGTTCTAAGCCCATCTTCTTCACTTATTAAACCACCTACTCATTCTGGGAAGACACTGTATGAGGAGAGCCATGTTAGGCTACACAAAAATCAGGAGGAAGCTGGTAGCATTTTTCCCGGGTAACAAGTTTTATTGAAAGAGGCACGTTTTTGCGAGCTGTGCCTTTTTATAACATCTGTCAGTCTGGCATGCTTCAATCTGCTTGACAATCTTCTTTACCTGTATTTTCTTTCAAGAAATATAAAATTCAAACCACATGATATGGAAGAAAGACTCGAGAGATCTATAATCCCCCCCCCCCGTTACCTCATTAAAAAAAAAACATTTCAGAGAAATTTGATGGGCAAGCAGGGACTGTTTCTACCTTTTCCAGGGGGATGATTTTGGGTTAAAATAGCCTATCTGCTTCTCCTTGTGACAGAAATCTGTGAAAAAGTCCTGAACATGCGAAGTTGGTCATTTATAGCTGTCAGGGCAGATTTTGGACATGCAACTTTCCAACATCCTTACCCAGAAGCCGGAAGAGAAGCTGTTTAGTTGCTACTTGGTAGTTGAAGATATTGATCCCTTGATTGTTGTTGATGCCCAAGCGAGCACCAGCTCTCACTATAGCCCGGCACAGGTTGGCATTTCCTGTGTAGCCAAAAGGAGCACTTAGAAAGAAAAGAAAAAGGAGGTATTTGGATCCCATCATACCCAATTCAATGAAATCACCATCATCAGTACTTCACTAACTCTAGGTAGTTAAGATTTCCCCAGAAAGTCATACAGCAGCAAATAATTTTTCTTAATTGGAGAAAGGGAGGAAGGAAGGAAGGAAGGAAGGAAGGAAGGAAGGAAGGAAGGAAGGAAGGAAGGAAGGAAGGAAGGAAGGAAGGAAGGAAGGAAGGAAGGGAAGGGAAGGAAGGAAGGAAGGAAGGAAGGAAGGAAGGAAGGAAGGAAGGAAGGAAGGAAGGAAGGAAGGAAGGAAGGAAGGAAGGAAAAGAAAGAAATGGGGGAGAAAGAGAAAGAAAGAAATAAAAAAGAAAAAAGGAAAGAAAGACTGAACCCAGCCCCACATGCAACCCAACTCTTTTGACAGGTATTACTGGAAGTGATTGGGGCACTTAACAGTATTTGGTATCAATACCTTCTTTTTCTATTCTGCCAAAAGATCTTTGACATGAGAGCTTAACACACCTGCAAGTTGTACACTGTTGTGCTAATAACTTCTGCCCCAAATAACAGCTACCACAAATACTAAATGCAAGAGGGAATCTGGTAAGTTCAGAGACATCATTCCACCCCAAGAAATCTAATAAATTCCTTTGATTATGTTAGCAAAGAGGATGACCACTGTTTTTCCCCAACTGAAGGATACAGATAACCATAAGCTGCCATGCCTTTCTTTTGGCCTCCCTGTTTAAAGAATGTATCTTCTGTAGCCACAGGAATCCTGAGAGATGCTAGGCTACAGTGACTTAAGTTTTATTAAGATATCTCCATAGCATTCTTCAATTTGAATGTTCATAATGGCCTACAATACATACAATTAGTCTGACACCTGTTTAGTCAAGAATCTGAATTAAAGTATAGCTAATGAAGGCTCTTCAACCTTTACAAGAAAAGGTAGAAGCAGAAGCAAATCACAGCACTGGGGTAAAAGCTGCTGATGTGTATACAGCAGAGATAAAATCTTTAAGGGAAAAACATTTGGTAGCTCCCTGATCTAGCAAGAAGGAAAAATGTTTTTAATGTCATGAGAATTATATCATCTCATTGACACAATCTCATCCCTTTTGCCAAGATGGCAGTTACTCTGTTGGGCTAGGAAGAAGCTAAAATACATTCTCTCTCCTGGAGGAGAATTCTAGGAGCTACAGTCTCAACATATGGAGGGAAGGGCAAATTTTGCTTTCAGCAAATCTTAAGAAAGGGCCAGGCCAAAGGCAATACCTGTTGTAACGTAAAGCACAACTTGCTCTCTTTTGTGAACGGGATTCTTCGGCAACAATTAAATACAAGAGGCTAAATCAAGGAAATGGTGGCATTCTGCTCTGTTGGGCAACAGCCTAAAACAGTGTTTTTAAAACTTGGCCTTTTAAGATGCGTGGACTTAACTTCCTGAATTCCCTAGCCAGCATGCTCATTGAGGAATTCTGGGAGTTGAAGTCCAAGTTTCAAAAACACTGGAATAAAAGTTCTTACCTGTGTTTCCATCAGTATCTGGCTTGTCAAGCGGATATTCTGGCATACATTCCCGGAAAAAATCAAAGATAGTTGCTGCATTCTCTTTCCCATATTGCCCCAGGATGTGCATTGGGGACTGGCCTCTAGTAATGAGATGTTGATTGTGTTACATCCAGAGCAAATTCCAATGGCAATACAAGCAGCTTTCTCCTTTGCAAGTCAGAGTTCACTTTTTTACACACATACACACACACACACACACACATACATCTTTGAGAGCAGCTGTTTAGATGTTATACACGATCACTTTTCAATGATGATTGTGTACTACGGTAAGTGCTCATAATGAAAAAAATTCTAAAGATCAGGAAAAGAAGGTCTATTTCATGTCCCTGAAGCAATTCTTTCTGCCTTTCCTCCAGAGAGGCCTTGCTAAGAAAGCCCGGTTACACACAGCTACTTTTGCCAGTAGAATTGCATAACCGCCCACTCTGGAACAGTCTGAAAATCCAAGGTCAGATAAAATGATAGGCATGAAAAGGTGGCGATCACGTGTGAGTGTAAACACATACACACAGACCTATTAAGAGCATGAGTTCGGAAATCCTCCTAAATTTGAAGCAGCCTTATTGGCTAAAGAAAAAGTACCACCCATTCAAAGATATTGGTTTAGCCACTCTGGGATAGTTTTCAGTGCTACAAAAAACCCCAGCTAATACGAAGATA
The DNA here is from genome assembly GCA_009733165.1 of Naja naja. NCBI lineage: Eukaryota > Metazoa > Chordata > Lepidosauria > Squamata > Elapidae > Naja > Naja naja. The sequence goes on along the minus strand of CM019148.1, from coordinate 19,006,940 downwards.
AAAAAGGTTGTTCTTCTTACCTGGCATTAATGGCTTCTGCATCTATATTACACTCTGTCAGAAGGACACGAATGTTTGACAGGCGTCCATGCATGACCGCCAAGTGGAGAGCTAAATTTTGACAAGAAAAAGAAGGCAGGATTCAAGCAGAACCTAAAAAAAGATCTGCACATGATTTTCACTGACACTTAAAGGCAAAGTTTATATTCTGTATTATTATTGCTATTTATTTAACGTGCAAACTTATTTATTTAAAATGCCATCTTTCTTTGTATCAAACCCCAGCAAAGATAGGAAACCATTTTCCTGGGGGAGTTGCTTTCTCCCAACTTACAAGGGCTACAGAAGCACAGTGGTAATGCTGGGATGTCTCTGCTCTGTGGTATCAAAATATTGTTGTTTGAGGGGGAATATATAAAACAATGCTGGCAAAATGAGCTTTTTTAGTTGTCAGATTTCAGAGGAGCTCTATAGTTTCAAAAAATGGCTCAGGAGCTGCAAAGCTACACACTACAAATAATTCCCTTCATTGCTGTAAGAAGCAATGCCAGACTTAAAGTGTTAAAATGTCAAGGTTTATTGCAGTTGCCATATTGGCTAGGATCCCACAAGGTGTATTGGTAGTCCTTTGTTACAACCATTCATTTAGCAACTGTTCAAAGTTATAAAGATTTGCAACTGGTCATCACACTTACAACCATTGCAGCATCCTTGTGGTCATGTGATCGATATTTGGGCATTTGGTAAACAGCATGTATTTACAAAGGTTGTAGCATCCTGAGTCACGTGATCCCCATCTGAGACCTTCCCAGTTGGCTTCCAACAAACAAAGTCAATGGGGAAGTGGGATTCACTTAGCAACTGCATGATTCACTTAACAACCATGGCAAAAAAAGTTCTAAAATCAAACACAACTCATTTAACCACCTTGTTTAGCAACAGAAATTGTGGTCTCAATTACAGTCATAACTCAAGGCCTATCTGTACTCAAAATGTGCCTGGAACGTACCACACTGGGAAAGCCTAATTAGAAAAAGGCAGCCAATTCTTTTTACTACTTGGGACTATTAAGCATCTTCTGCACTAAGACTCACCCACTCCAACTGAGAGAGGTGGCAAACATAAATAATACTCCTTCCTCTTCCTCTTGTCCTACAACAACCCTGTGAGGTGGATTGGGCTGAGACTGAGTGACCAGCCCCCTTTCATACCTAAGGTGGCATTACAACTCAGGTTTCCTGGTTTCTAGCCTGATGCCTTAATCAACAAACCAAATTGGTTCCAGGACTGCTAAAAGGGTCCCCAAAGTATAACCATGAGCCCAAAAGGAGAACCGTGCCACAAGAGAACGAAAGTGGCTTCTCAAGCAAAGGAAGTGCTCTATTTAAGAAAAACTGAGGGGGAAATGAGCTTGGATAATGCGGAATGAACCTTGGAGTTCACAAGACATACCATTGTTTTTGTTTTCATCCACAGCAGCGAAGTCAATGCCGTTCTCCAGAAGGACTGAGCATATTGTGGGCAAGTCTTGCTGGGCTGCAAGATGGAGGGCAGTCTGGCGATGCTTGTTCAACTCACTGATTCTGGCACCTGCCAACAGCTATGAGGAAGGGAACTTATGAGAAAAGGGGGAATTTTTCCAGGAGCAATAAAATGTAGGTAGCAGATCATCTGGAGCAGGGGAGTTGAAGTCCACAAGTCTTAAACTGGCCAAGGTTGGAGACCCCGATCCCCTGATATCCATCTACTCCATTATTAATAATTTAATATCTTTTTTACTATTAATACGATACCAAGGCAGGCTATAGTGCATTAAAGAAATCAAAAGCTCATATGGCAATTGACAGTAAGAACTATTCTGAAATCATGACAAATTGAAGCAATTTGGCACAACTTTATTCCGTTTTACATAATTTTGATTTTTTAAAAACGAAATCCTCTTTCCAGTCAAGTTTGATTATGCATGACTTCAAATATATGTCAAAGCAGTTTTCTCGGCAATAGAAGGAAGCGGTTTAGTCTTCCATTCCTCCAAGATGCATTTCAATTTTCTACAGCTTTGGGATTTTCTCTGGTCTCCCCACCCAAACATTAGCCAGGCCTGACCCAGTTCATTTCTGGGTATAGGAAAGGTCAACTGGTAAGTGCTGCAACCTGCTGAGATGGTTTTAAAATTAAAGGATGCACAGTTAACTTCAAAGGAAAACACTATTTCCATTTCACAGCAGCCACAGCCACATCTTAAGCAGATGCTTCTGCATGACAGGGAAAAAAAGGCTGAAGAGAACCTGTTTCTAGCACTTATTATTTGCAAGCTAGATGACGACCTCATGAAGAGGTCAATAGAGCTTCCTTATCAACAACACAGAAATGATTTGTGGTTTTTTTGCCTCTGGGAGGTGCTATGGTTCAATGCTTTCTTGGTGCTCTCAAATCCAAGTTCTAATCAGATTTTGAAGTCAACTAATGTTGCTTAGCTGCTCAATTATAGATTTCTGAAATGCTTCTGGCAAATCTTACGGAGTACATAAATTGAAATGGGGGAATAAACATGCCCCACCAGGTACCAACTCTGCAGTAAAAAAGCTCTGCTTTACCCAGCAATCGCTATGAAATCTTCTCTTCCTCAAGGTGAAGTAGCCCTATCACTTCTGAGCTTCCAACAATCCTTTAAGACCAACCCAGGGAGACCATTGAAAAACTGAACTTGTGAAGTGGCTCCATTATTATTAACACCCCTTTGTCCTGTGATCTTGCGTGCTTTTTGCTTCTGTCATTTTTAAATGCTTTTTATAATTAATGATCAGTGATTTTAAGTACTTATTCGATGAAATAATTCTAATTTATCAGGATCAAGTTAAAGAATGGACAACATCCTTTGTTTGCTCACTTGAAGCTCCATAGAGGCATCAGGTCAACAAGCACAGACTGTCCTAAGTCATTGCAGAAATGTTTCTGCTCTTCTGTCCAATCTGCAATAGTTGTTAACATTGAGGAAATGGTTTTGTTTACTAGTTATCTTCTTCCTTCAAAAATGTCTCTAAGACCAAAAAAAGGCTCTTTCTCCCCATTAAAATTTGAAAATAAAGTTTGCACCACATACCAGATTGCGCACAATAATTTCAGAGCCGGCCTGAACAGCAAGGTGCAATGGTGTCAGCTTGGAGGTGTCCTGGACTCTGGAATTCACATCTGCTTGGACACTGATCAAGAAGAGTACGCTTTCAATGTCTGAATTCTGAACGGCCAGATGGAGGAAATTCCGGCCTTTATTGTCCACCTAGCCAAAACAAATACCATTTTAAGTCAACTGAAATAATGTAATCCTTCTTCAGACATGATTACCCAAGCTGTGAAGGTTAGTGCTTTAGAATCCATTCCCTGTGTTTTCAATGTAAGACTCAGCTTAGCCTGCAAGCAGTCTTCATAGTCCACAACTATTCAAACTGGCAGAAAATTCTGGCACTACAAAGCAAATTGACTGGTTTCTTACAGTAGATGCAAAAAAGTAAAAAGGGGATGGGATGCAAAAAAAGAAGTGGGATGCAAGAGAAGGAATGTGCCATCTACTTCTATGATTCTTTTGCTTTTGGTTTCTGATGTTTTTTGTGCAGAACATCTCAGAAACCTAGTTGTTTTTTAAGATAGCTCTTTTACTGAGTAACAGCTAATTAAGCACTCCTAGGGGGAAAGGCTGAGATTTCTGAAACATTTCAGCTCGCTTTAGGCACCACCACAGATAAGCCAAATCTCTTAGCAAACCCAGGAAATTGCTACTTGAGTAAAGGATGGGATTTTTGTTTCTTGTAACAGCTGATTTCACAATCAAAATGACAATTGAAGGTTTTATGGTCAAGGAAAACAAAATAGTTTTACTCGGTGTCTATGGAGATTCTCAGTCATCCAGGTCATGGTTGTCCTAAAAGTGTTTTTTCAAAAGTCAACTGGACTTTGTTTTTTCCTCAAAGACATTTCGCTTCTCACCCAAGAAGCTTTGGTCAGAATCTTAGGTTAGGGCTGAAGAATCCTTTAAGTTGAGAAGCGAGACAACTTCAAGGAAAAAAAACAAAAAGTCCAGTTGCCCTTTTGAAAAAGCACTTTTGGGCTAGCTTCACTCAGGTTTTATTTCCTAAATGAGTCACTTACCCACATACTGAATACTATCAAGCGGTGGAATTAACACTGGCATATTGATGTATCTCTGCAATGGGTAGACTGCATAGAAGTGCTTAATAGATCGTATTTGGCTCTCCTGTACCTGTTCTGCAGCCCCAGGCTCCCGCTTGAGGATTGCTTCTGCTGCCTTGTTGTTCTTATAGGTCATAGCGCAGGCAAAGGGGGTCAACCCTTGTCGGTCCCTTAAGTTAAGCTGGATGGCAGAGTGTGAGATCATCATCTGGATAATGGTGTTGTGCTGATTGATAATGGCCACATGGATGGGGGTTTTTCCTTCTGCATCCTGCAAATACGGTTTAGTCAGTGGTGCAAAACAGATAACCAGGGTCTGCCTTGTGGACAGATTTGTTAGATTTGCTAGGAATACTACAATGTATGGGGTAATAGATTAGGTGTAGAGGCTCTGAATATGATAGGACAGATGGGCAACTTGAGGTACTAAACTAAGGATCTTCAAACTTGGCAAGTTTAAGACTTGTGGACTTCAAACTCCCAGAATTCCTGAGCTAACATGACTGGAGGAGGAATTCTGGGAGTTGAAGTCCACAAGGCTTAAAGCTCTCAAGTTTGAAGAACCCTATAGTAAACCCATTTGGAGTCCATTCCCCAAAGCCTTTTCAAAACAGACCTACTCAACCCTTCACACAGTTGCTGCCATTTTGAAGCACATCTAAACTGCCATGTAAATTCTAAAAGGGATTTAATGTCATTTTCAAAGTGCTAAACAAACAACATTCTCTTCTAAAATCCAAAAAAAAAAGAACTAGAAAATCATAGCTGCTTTGGTATATGCAGTACCACTGTGATCCTTGTTTTCACCCAATTCAGCCTGTATCTGGAATCAAACCCAACTTTATATTTCTTAAGTAGTTTGAAACAAACAAGCATGCATCAATAAAGTAACAGCAGCTGTGGCCTGTAAATGTGGTTATTTATGCTACAATTATACATCAGGGGGTCACATATCCAAAAATGTACCCAGGAGAGTGAGACAAATGAGTCAATTTAACCTGTAGCCTCACCTAATCTAAAGAACAGAAAGGATTTATCTAGTTTTCAACTGAAGGACAGATCTGATAAGCAAGCAAGGATGGATTTATAGGAAAGGACTGGGTTCGTGACAGAAAGGATAAACCTGACTACAATGTAGAACCAGAATATTTTCATAGCAACTGTCCATAAGGAAAGATTCAAAAAGCAGGTGCAAAGAAATTAGCATAACAGCAATGGAAAAAGGGCTGCCAGCAGAAGCTAAACTGTTATAACTTTTCTCACATACCTGTGCATTTACGTTGGCACCAAACTCCAGAAGGCATTGTACTGTTTCTTCAAGTCCCCAGCAAGCTGCCAAGTGCAACGGCGTCTGCCTATCATGAGCCTCCTCATCACCCTCTCCATTGGCACCTGGCTGCCTTGGGCTGTTCACATCACAGCCACTGGGAAGAAAGTAGCATTAAAAGATCAGCCTGAAAGCATTCAAAATTCCAGACTGTAAGAAAAATGGAACTTGCTCCATTTTAAAAGCTAAAGTTAAAATGATATCCACCAGTCCTCAAATGGGAAGAAAACTATACGAGCATAAAATGTCATGCCCATACTAGTGATCTTTATCCCAGGGGTCTCCAACCTTGACAACTTTAAGACTTGTGGACTTCAACTTCCAGAATTATGGGAGTTGAAGTCCACAAGTCTTAAAGTTGCCAAGGTTGGAGACCCCTGCTCTATCCTATTATTGCACCACACCAAGAAATTATAGTGCCCTATTTAGAAAGTACAGGGATCTTTAAGGATAGACTGGCTTCCCATCCTTCCAACCAAGGTTCAACAGCTAACAGGAGAACCTCCAGCAACAACTCTCCTTAACTGGGCAGCACCACAGCTGGGGGAGGACATACATTCTGACACCCAGCTAGAACATTTGCTTCCGCATGAGTGCTTTCTGCAGGTGTTTTGAAAGGGAATCAGGTGATAATGCTTCTTCTGGCTTATGTTTAGCATTATTCTGGCACAGAGTTAAACCTCCTTCTAAAAACACAACTAATCAACAGCTCATTCTTTCTTTCGAACATGAGTTTTAATGCTATTTCAGAAAAGCACTTAAAGCTGTATTTAAAAATAGCCTGAATGGGCACTGAGAGAGCTGTGCTGTGAAACAGGAGAGAGTTGGCTTTCTCTCTCCTAATACATTGAGCAACCTACTCTCCTGCAACACTACTAGTTGGCTGCTGTTCAGGCTGATCCAAGGTTCCAAGCTGGGGATCTACTCAATAGCCTGGGAGATAGCATGGAGAGAGCTGTTTGAAAGCATTGGTCTCTTCTACTGCCCAAACAGAATGGCCCTGCAAAACTGTGTCCACATCAGTCTAAAGTGGCCAGTAGAGGTAGTCCATAACTTGTGACTGTTCAATGTTGTGAAGGACCTGTCTAGGAATACTTACGACCCAGTTCTCTCACGTGACTGCATGGTAAGGTACTTGGTAACTGGCCACCATTTACAGCAGTTCACAGTGCCCCATGGTCACACAATTGTGTTTTATGACATTTTTGCTGAAAACCAGCATTTACTTTGGTTTTCAGCAAAACCAGCTCATAGCGAACCAAGAACGGCTGGATTTATAGGATAATCATATAAATTGCACCACAAAATGCTTTAAACTTTTGCACTATGGGGTTTCTCCCCCCACACCTGCGGATCAAGAAGCAGGCAATCTGTTCACTGTTCTCGTCAATGGCCCGGTGCAGCAATGTCTGTAAACAACCACTTGGTCCTGGGCCCCAGAAAGTTGCATCACAGCCGTGCCTTACCTGCAAGCAAGAGATAAAGAGATACACTCAAAGTATGAAAATGTATGACTTTTTTTTTTAACAAAAAGTCTTAAAACATAGAGAAGTTACTCCTGGAATGAAAAACAGACATCTTTATATCATAATCTGCCTTTCTTATGTGTATATATAAACGAAGAGTATGCAGGCTGTTCAACCTTGAAAACGGGAGCACGTGCACATGCACCAGAAACTAGAAGAGCAGCTTCCTGACACACGTGCGCAGGAGCACCAGAAACCGGAAGCTTAGCTTCCTGGCGCACATATGCGCGCCAGCCACCTGGTCTTCCGGTTTCTAACGTGCATGCGTGTGCGAAGACTAGCTGCCCGGTGTGCACATGCGCTCCAGAAACTGCTCTTCCAATTTCTGGCACTCCCGTGCACGTGAAGACCAGCTGGCCAGCATGCATATGTACACTGGAACTGGCCGGAACTGGCATGCCTGGAGAGATGGCTCTGTGTGCCACTTCTGGCATGCGCGCCATAGGTTGGCCATCACAGGTCTAGCCTATCAGAAGCATTAGAGGGAACATGATAACGGCCTTCTTGTATGTGAGAGGCTGTCGCAAGAAGAGGGGATTAACTTATTCTCCAAAGCATCAGAGCACAGGACAAGAAGTAATGGGTGGAAGCTTGTTAAAGAGAGATCCAACCTAGAAGTAAGAAGCTTTCTAGAGGTTTTTCAAAATACTTAAGATTGTAACATTTATTCTTAACTTTATCAGTTCCATTCCCTCTTACCAATGTTGAAGCAATATCTTCCAGATTATTTTCAAGAGCAAGCCAGAGGGGAGGGTTCCCCTTCTCATCCGGCACAGACATGTCTGCTCCTCTGGTGCAGATTGCATCAACTACCAAGGGCAGCTGGTTTTTGATAGCTAGTTGAAGAGCTGTCTCTCCATCTTGAGTCCTGCAATAAAGGCAATGTAAACTCTATTTCTTAGACTTTTACTCCTGACAGGGAATCCTTACTACTCAATACCTGATTAATATAATCACAATTCCAGCCCTTAATTGGCTTTCCCTCTGGGATCACAAACAAGAGTTTATCAAAACATGCAGCAGAACTGTATTTTGTAGTGACACAGAAGGGGAAAATTATTGTACAGGTTAGCAGCAAGGAGTAATTGTATTAAATGACTCTTTAATTAGACCTTATCCTTTTACTGGGAGGTGACCCTCAAAACCTTTCAAAAACCCTGTAAGTATTTTGCTTTCAAAACAGTGGCAAACCCCATAAATGCTCAAGTAGTTCTCCTCATTGTCTGAAAAGCAGTAAAAAAAGCTAAACATTAAGTTCTCCATGTTTTTTAATAATTATTTCAACTAGATAAGTTGGAGAATATGATTGGAGAACTTTGTACATTTGTTCTTGAAAATGAAAAGTCTATCTGCTCACACTAACTGCTCTATAAAGAATGGGTTGTACTCTAAGATTTCATACATGTTCCTGCCCATCCACCTCCTATTAACCAAGGTCTTTTCCACAGACAATGCCAGAGGTTAAAGGTGGAACTTTCTTCATGTAAAACAAGTGCTAACCCTAGCCTTTAGTAATTATGTATTTTATACTGAAATTCTAGTTAATTTTTTTTAATCTCTTGCCTGAGCAGGAGACCTGGATTCCTGGTCCTGGCCTCTGGCTGTTTGTCTCTTACCATGTAAGAATGAGCTCTCAATAATGCATATGTTCCTACAATTTTCAATGGGAAACAAAAGAAATAGCAAATCCATTGGTCTACCTTAATACACCTAAGTACATTTAAAAAAAAACATTTTCTGACAAAAAGCCACTTCTGGAAAATTCTGGCTTGTGTAATATTGTCTCAGTTACTGAATCTCTCAATGGAAACAAAAATATGCATCCGCAGCTACAAAAAATAACACCATTATAAGAGCATTTTAAAAATGAGCCCCTCTCAAAAGGACTCAATGTCTAGGGCCGTGGTGGCGAACCACGCGAGCTGCAGGCAAACTTACCTCACTGCGTGCACCTCACAGCTGACTTTCGGCCTGTTTGAGGCCTTTTTCGGCCTCCCAGAGGCTTAAGGACAGCTTCTGCAGTCTTTGCAAGCCGAAAAATAGGTCCATTTCATCACTTCCTGTAATATCGGAAGTGACGAAATGCGCCTATTTTTCAGCCTGCAAAGGCTGCAGAAGCTGTCCTCAAGCCTCTGGGAGGCCGAAAAAGGCCTCAAATGGGCCAAAAATCAGCTGGGAGGTGCAGTGCAGGTAAGGGGACAGTGGTGGGGATTGTGCCCATATGTGGAGGGGGCATGAGTGTGTGCGCGCACATTGCCATCTGAGTGCTGGCACGTGAGTGTGCGCGCATGTGAGCGAGCACACAATTTTTGGCACAGGAGCCCAAAAAGGTTAGCCACCACTGGTCTAGGGCATGGAGATGGTCAAAAGACTCAAGTCAGCTATGAGAAATGTTTTGATATTTAACTGGCACACAATTAATTTAATAAAATGGATTCTTGGGCTGGTTCCCCTCAGATGCTTGGAGCCTAAAAATTGAATTCTGAAAGCCTGCCAGGAGTTCCTTGCAAATACGGAAATAATTCCCACCTCTTATTACCTGACACTGATATCGCTTGATGCTCTAGGAGGAACAAGGCACTCTTGCTATCCTGTCTCTGTATCGCCATGTGTAGCAGAGTCTGTCCGTCTGACATCGTGTCATTGATGGAGGCTCCAGAACCCAGGAGTTGAGCTGCAATCTTGTGCATACCTGATGATGATGATGGGCAAGGTATTTATGGCATTTTTAATCTAAGGACCTCGGGTCAACTTAACACAGCTTCCCAATCTAGGTTTTCAATAACATTCTAAGATGTAGTTTACTTGTTAACTATTTTAATTATTTTAAATTCAGCAACAGAAAGCCCAGAACCTTCCAAGTGTTTAGGGATACATGATGTCGGGCTCTTATAGCATTCAGTAAATCTTGAGCCAATAATTGCACTCCCTCCCTGGTATCAGCATCTATAGTGTATATTGTATAGTGCAGATAAGATAAACTTGATCCCGTCAGCACATTTGCAAGAGCCACTTAAGCCTGACACAAAACTTCACCTGCCACCACTGAAACCGCCACCACTGTCAGTCTGCGGAACCAAAAAGGTTGGGGAGCCCTGCTCTAGATGCTCCCAAAAGCTGCCACTGAATTTTAATTTTTAAGGGGGTGTTAGGGGAAAATGTTCTTCTCTCTCCTCTCTCTCTCTCTGTAAAATCATAAACTGTATTTAATTGAAATTTAAATGAAGCCATTTTTTTCTATCCTCTTTTATTGATCCTGACCTCATCAGCTTTTTAGGATGTATCTCTACCAACAAGTGCCTCAGCTTGCAAAAACTAACTGTTTCAGAGAACACACTAGCAAACATGTGCTGCTGAGCCACCACTTGTAAAGAATAAAGAGGGGGAATGATATGAAATAACTAAACCTCCTCTGCATTTGAAAACAGGATTTAAAACATCAGGTTGGATAGTGCTTTAAACTCCCATTAATTTCAACTGAGAGAGCACAGAAAAGTCTTTCTCAGTGAACCGTTCGATTGATTGCCTGGACTATATCCTTAATTTCTAAAACGACGCTTGCTTTTATTTTGCAAAATAAAGCCTCCTCAACCTAGCATACTGATATCACGCTTGTTTCAATCCTTACCTGTCCACAATGCTAATCCTAGCACAGTTTGATCTCTAGAGTCCTTGAGACTGAAGTCTGGAATGATTTGCAAGTTGTTGGTCGCATGAAGAGCGTTAGCTAAAAAAAAACAAAAAATAAAACTCAGGTTTCTCTAAACATGCTAACTTAATGTGCTAAAGTATGTTGTGGTTTACAATTTCCAAAACTCTTAGCCAAAATCCACAGCATCCTAGCTTGACCTGGAATACTCCAGATATATTAGTCTTTAATTTTCTTCTCTGTACAAGTTTTTTTATTTTTTTAACTTGAACCTATCATCTTCCATTTAATTTTCATAATCTGTCATTCAACCATCAAAAAGGTCATCCTGGTTGAGAATTCTGAGTTTTGCACTCCTAATCTATCTGTTTGGAGCCAGGCTGAGAAGGGCTAAATAAGATCCTTTTGCTTTAAATGATCAGATTGAGACATCCTGCTTTTTGAACAGTAGCTTCCATGTTATATTCACAGCTGGGAATTCTAGAACTTATAGGTGAAGGACCACCTATAAGTTCTAGAATTCCCAGCAGTGAATATAAAATGGAAGCTACTGTTCAAAAAGCAGGATGTCTCAATCTGATCATTTACTTACAAATACAATTGGAACCAGAATTTCCATTTCTAAGCAAGGTGATGGTGAAGTTAGCTGTATAATTCATTTAACAACTGCAGTGATTTGCTTAGCTGTGGCATAAAACTGGGTATGACTCACTTAACAACCATCTTCCTTAGCAACAGAAATCCTGGTCCCAATTATAGTCATAAGTTGAGTTATTTGATTTGATTTGATTTATTGGATTTCTATGCCGATCCATCTCCCGAAGGACTCGGGTGCACAATCATAAAAACACTATAAATATAAATATTATACAATTTTAAAAAGAAATTAAGGGCCTTGGTGGCCCAGACTGTTAAATGCCTGCATTTAAGTTCCAGCTGCCTACAATTACTGTAGGCTCGAATCCCACCAGGCTCAAGGTTGACTCAGCCTTCCATCCTCTCAGGGTAGGTAAAATGAGGATGCAAGATTGTTGGGGGCAATAAGCTGACTTGGTAAAAAATGCTGCTTAGTAATAAGCAGGCATATACAATGGAATGAAGGCTATTGCTGAGCATACTGGGTTGTATCCCAAAAATTGTAAGCCGCCCTGAGTCTTCGGAGAAGGGCAGCATATAAATGTAATTAAAATAAAAAATAAAAAATTAAACATGAAACCCAATAATCTAATTTAAAATAACACTATTCAAATTAAAAACCCCAACCCCCTCCTCAGTCCAGGTTGGCAAGTTGGAACAACCAGGTTTTCAGGCCCCGCTGGAAGGACCGGAGGTCGGGAGCCACACGAAGCTCCAGGGGCAGCCGGTTCCCTAGGGTGGGTGCTCCCAGAGAGAAGGCCCTACCCCTGGGGGTCACCAGCCGACATTGTCTGTCCGACGGCACCCCAAGGAGGCCCTGTCTGTGAGAGCGCACGGGACGTTGGGAAGCCGTTATTGGCAGCAGGGTCTCCCTCAGGGAGTTATGCTACCCCTGTGATCTTGTCTCTCCACAAAAAAAAGTATTGAGGACACTCTCTCAATCATAAAGGTTGCTCTGGACCAAGTTGTTGAGAGATCTCCTTTTAGGGCCCCCAAACTCTCTCATTTACAGAGACAAGTATAAATTCCCAGTCTCCTTTTGGATTTGATTTGTCTGAAATAGTATAGGATTTCCTGCTTGAGCAGGGAGTTGGGCTAAAAGACCTCCCAGGTTCTTTCCAACTCTGTTATGTTCATCACCTTCTCAGATTTCTCCTCTTGGTTCTTTTCTTTAGCCCTCAAGCAAACCTCTTCCAGGTGACCCTTTTCCTACTCCTTGATCTTATTCATTCTACTCTGATGCTTTCCAGTGAGCAACTCCGTACTTAAACTTCACTGAACATCTTACCTTTTTGCTCCAGGATGACCGACACCACGTCTGGGTGGTTATAGGCTATTGCCATATGAAGAGGAGTTTGCAAACTAACACTATCCGCAGTGCCAGGCATGACAGTCCCCTTTGGGGCAGGTGCTGCTTTCTCTGTCTGGATATTTGGGTTAGCTCCCTGTTGCAGCAACTCAGCTGTGAGATTGGCTAGACCGTGCTGGCAGGCTGTGTGCAGCGGTGTTTCACCCTTTAAAAAAAGAAGAGTTGGAGAAATGAAAGGCATCTGCTGGCAGAATGGGGGTGGGTGGGAGAAAGCTCCTGAAAAAGACTGTACAGAGCTAAGCAGCCCAGACCTCAAGTGTCACATGCTGACATGAACTCAGCTATCATCAATCCAATCTGAACCTGGGATGAATTGCTTCTGAAGGCAAATATGAATTCATCTGATTGTATGGCCTTCTATACCACCCTCCCCTAATCCCCTCCAAAAATACCCACCCCCTACCATGCTGGGCTTCACACCAGAGAAAGACAAGCAATTATATTCTCAGCAGCAGCCTTGGTTTCTCAATGGCCAGTTAAAGGCAGCCAGGCTATCATACAGGTAGTCCTCAACTTATAACCATAACTTAATCTGAAATTATGGCCATGAATTGTGCCAGTTGTTAGGTGGGTAATCACATGACCAACTCGATTTTATAACTTTTTGTTGGCAGTCATTAAGCAACCACGGCGGTTGTAAAACAAGCATTGCATTGTTAAGTAAACCCATTTTCTGCAATGGGCATTTTTTTTTGTCAGAAACCAGAAGTGAACATCAATTTCTGGCCAAAAAAATGTCATAAATTGTGATCATGTCCTTGCAGATCATTGCAAACAGTAGTAAATGTAGGTCAGTTGCCAAGCACCCAAAATGCAAACATGTAACTGCAGGGCAGGCAGCCATCACTGAAACTTGGAAGCCAGAAATGATGGCACTTTTTGGGGGGCCATCTTAACTCTGAACAGTTGCTAAGCAACTAGTCGTTAGTTAAGGGCTCCCAGTATTGTGCAAGAAATTGAAAGGAATCAAACAAGGTTACTTGAATTGTTTTCATTCCACCATAATTTTTTTAAAACCCAGTAATGTATGTATTTCTATCTAAGCTGTTTTCTTCCTCCTTCCCCTTTTTCTTGTGCACTGTATCTCTTAAATGTAAAAACTTTTTTTTATTATTCAAATCAGGATGCCATTCAAGGAACCTTGCTGAAGGATGAACAACACACATCATACAGAGGTAGACATATTGCTAAGGAAATAAATAAAACTGCCCTGGATGGTCTCACATATGATCCGTGAATTCAAGGTTTTGGTTTTAACATACAAAGTCCTCCACTACATGGGTCCTCAATACTTAAGGCAACTCCTACCGATATCGAGAGTGCCAACCGCCCTGTGAGCACACAGGCAAGGACTCCTCGGGGTCCCATCGGCAAGTCAATGTGTCTGGCGGTCCCCGGCAATGAGCCTACTCTGTTGCGGCCCTGACCTCTGGAACCAACTGCCCTGAGCTCCACCTGGCCCCTGACCTCCACACCTTCTGCCATGATCTGGTTGTCCCCCACCTTCTGAAGACCTGGTTGTTTACCAATCTGGGCTGTGACCCCTCCCTTGAGGGGGGATGGGTTTAAATTATCTTAAATTATTGTAAATTTTAGATTTGTAATTTTTAGGCTTGTGAATTGGTTTAATTCTTTTTAATTATTTATTGTCATTGTTTTTTAGCTGTGAGGCACCCTGAGTCTTAGGAGATGGGGAGGCATACAAGTCCAAATAATAAATAAATAAATAAATAAAATATTGTATATTATAAAAAAGGTAACGTACAGGTTTGTATAAGATGGCATCTCTATACCACTAAAATTCTCATGTCTGTAACCTTTAACTGGGCAAAACAGTAGGGCAACCATGTTTGAACAAAGGTACCTCAAAGAGCAATAGCATTTAGACATATATACCAGTGGTGGGATTCAATTTTTTTTACTATCGGTTCTATGGGCGTGGCTTGGTGGGCATGGCAGGGGAAGGATACTGTAAAATCTCCAGTCAGAGGTGGTATTTGCCAGTTCTCCGAACTACTCAAAATTTCCGCTATGGGTTCTCCAGAACTGGTTAGAACCTGCTGAATACCACCTCTGATATATACCACTTCATAGTGCATTGCAGCCCTCTCTAAGTGGTTTAAGTGACAGCATATTTCCGCCAACAATCTCGGTCCTCATTTTACCAACCTCGGAAGCATGGAAGGCTGAGTCAACCTTGAGCCAGTGAGAATTGAACTCTTGGCTGTTGGCAGAATTAGCCTGCAATATTGCATTCTAACCACTGCACCACCAAAGCTCAAATAGGCTAACTTAGATAATGCATCCAAAATCCAGGACCCATGATTCTCATCTCATGAAATTTGGCAAATTTGTAATCAGTGCTTCGAACTGCCATACCATAGAAGTTTAATAAACCAGTCCTGCCTTAGTCTTCCAGGAGGGCAGGTGATCAGCTCCACCATTGGCTGCCAAGGGCAGTCAGCTGCAATTAATCCAACAGGAAGCAGAAAGCCGATCCAGCTGCCACTGTTTTTTGTCCTTTGTCATTCTGTTTCTCTGTTTACATCAGGAAATATTTCTGAATTGATGACCCCCTCATTTCTTAAATAACTGGATTGAGATTTCTTAAAATCTGTATTGGAATTAATACACGGTAACATCCAGCTTATTTCTGAATTTAGTTTTAATTGTAGCAAATCCTGAAAATCTACTTCGTAAAGATATGTTAATGGAAAACACTTTTTTGGTCCTTTGAAAAGCTAATCTCTGAGAACTTTCTTCCAAAGTTATGGGGTTTTGTTTCATTGTTGTAATGATACAGTGCGATATCCAAGGAGAGATCTGCCAACATCTCATTTTCATTCACGAGTTCTTGTTTATTTGTTTTATTTTTATTTTATTTTATTTGACTTGCATGCCGCCCCTCTCGAAGGACTTGGGCGCTCACAATAAAACATAGAACAATAAATAATTTAAAAGAGATTAAACCTAAATAAACCAAACCATACAATTAAAACCCAATTAAAAAATCCCACCCCCCTCAGGAGGTCAGTCCAGCCCGGCCTGTAAAAACATCCAGGTTTTTAGATCGCGCCGGAAAGAGGAGAGATCAGGAGCCAGCCGTAGCTCAATGGGTAGTTGATTCCATAAGGCGGGAGCCACTACAGAATAGGCCCTTCCCCGGAGCGCTGCTGAGACAGAACTGATCCAAATCCCCAATGAGCTTCAAGAACATCTT
This sequence comes from Naja naja, assembly GCA_009733165.1. Lineage (NCBI taxonomy): Eukaryota > Metazoa > Chordata > Lepidosauria > Squamata > Elapidae > Naja > Naja naja. The sequence continues at coordinate 18,991,025 of CM019148.1, read as the reverse complement.
GAGGTTTTTCGGGCAACCCGGCTGGCCCACACAGGCAGATTAAGCGTTGCTTGCAATATGCGGGAAGGAACAAATAGCAATGTGACTGTAGGGACGCAACTCCTTCTCTCTTAAATTCCTGAGGCAAGTGTTAGTCAGTTTTGTTGGCTTTCACAAACTTACTGTTTGCACTGCAGCAGCTGACTGAATACTTGGTCATTTCTCACAACAATAGATGAGTGCAATGGAGTTCTAAGGAAGAAAAGAAGGAAAAATTATTTCAAATGCAAGGTCATAAAAGCAACCTGCCATAATTTAGAAACCCCAACACACTTGGAGAGAGAACTAGGGACTCCTCCTTCCTTCTTTTGGCTCTAGTGGCATCAGTTTTATTTATATCCTGACTACATAAAAATACGACTATCATTAAATATTGTTCAGAAGACCGAAAATTTGTTTTAGGCTTATCTTCCAACAAGGTTCTTCTTGGGTATCACTTCAATGTTTGACATGCCATCCAATTTATTTTTATTTAGGAAACATACATGGCCGCCTATTTGCTCACAGCGACTCTAGGCAGCTTACAAGTAATAAAAACACAAATAATAAAAACAATAAAAACAAAATAATAAAAAATAACAGGTTAAGAGAGTTTTCACATTTTTAACTCATGCAGCCTCCTTCTGATAGGTTTCATTCTTAGCCATGATATCTGACACCCAAGTAACTTCTCTTTATCCAGTGACCAAAGTCAAATCATGAATAGGTAGTCCTCCACTTACAACCGTAATGGAGCCTGTCCATTAGGGTTCAAAGTTGTGACAATCATAAAATGGATCACTACATTATCGGACCCTTTTTTTAATGATCTTTATTTTTTGTGGTGGCCTTTAAGCAACTCTGGAGATTGTAAAGCAAACCCATTGTTTGCCAGGGGCTGCTTTTGCAAAAATGGGCAAACGTTTCAGCAAACAATGTTGTAAAACACAGTCATATGAACACCTGTAAATGCAGGCTGGCCAATAGCACCCAACATGCAGTCATGTAACAGGGGGTGTATGGCCATCAGAACCAGGTCATAGTCAGCTTTGAGGAGTCGGCTATAGTTCAAACAGTTGCTAGGTGAACAATCATAAGTTGAGGACAAGCTGTATTGTGCTATCTTTGATCAATGGAATTAGTTATTATGTAAGGTCATTAGGAACTTTATGAACAATGTTTAATTGTAGGTGCAACGCTTACCATTACCTAAACTACCTTTAACAAATTCTACCTAATCTCTTTTTGGGCTCCCTCCCCAAAATTCTCAGTGGACTTTTAAATAACAAATATAAACCTATAGTAAATATTTATAAAACATGACAATTGGTTTTCCTTCCATTCCAGATGAAGTCTGGGAAGAATAGCATCTTATGTTGAAAAGCATTCTAGAGCCACCATGTTGAATTAAGGCTTAGGTGGTGAAAATCAAGCTGTTGTATTATTGAGATTCAGTTCAAACACAGAGCAAATGACTTTGCTAACAGAAGGTGTCAAATTCAATCCCCAGCAATCCTGTCTGAATGCGAACTGGGAAACAGTGAGCCACATGAAGTTATTAACTGATATTCTACAACAGCCTCGAGATGTCCAAATGAAGAAAACTGCTACAAATATGGCAAATGCTGAGAATGCTGGACTAGTGGATTCTTCTGGAGGATGTTCAGGCTGGGGAAAGCTTCATATGTCCACATCAACCTCATGAGTAACAGTCACGCTTACAAAAACAGCAGGCTACCCAATAGTCACCTTCCTTGACTGTCCTGCATGTTGGGATTGGCTCCTGCCCTTAGGAGGGACTCCGCAATCTGAGCCATCTCCGTCATTACTTCTGGTTTGTGCTTTTTGGAGTTATAGGATGCCACAAGATGGAGGGGAGTTTCTTGATCACCCAATATTGCAGCATTCACCCGAGCACCATTTTTAATCAGGAAATTAGCAGCAAATTTATCTCCTGTTGAGTAGGGAAAAAATGATGACAAATATCTCAACACGTGAAGAAAAGTAACTGTCTCTCCCCACCTTTCCCTCACATTCAGAACCATGCTAATAAAGGAAAACTCTTCCATAAGACTCACAGTAGCAATATATATTCCCATATATAAACACATCCCAGTGAGAGATAAAAGGAGTTACAAAAAGAGTAAATAATCTTGATTACTGGAATTCCCTTGAAGCAGATCTTTTAGATAGAAAGGGATAGATTATACTGTACTTTAAGCTTCTTAGTACTATGTCCCTTCTTAGTACATTATGCCACAATAGGACTATCCAACATTTCAGTGATCAGGAGATGTCTTTAACATCATTGTTTGTGTTATATCCATGCTAAGTTTATGTTAAGGATTATACTTCATGTTTCTGAAAATACTGCCAATTTTCAGTGATCAGTGTTATTGAAATATGACAGTGGTTGAAGAGATTTGAAAATTCACCCCTACAGTAAGCCATAGTGTTTCAACCATGACTTACTAGCTATTTTACAACTGACTGGGCTCTTACAACACACTGAACCAAAGCCAATGAATTACCTTATAGTTTATCCATAACTCAGACTATGTATTAACTTTGCAGTAAAGGCAGATTGACTCAGCAAGAGCCTGATTACAGTTTTATGATCATGATGTCAGCTCTATCTACTATGAAGGTTGAAAGAGACAGAAATCACACATGCAAAGAAAGAGGAACTGCTGGATGCATCTCTGAATCCATTATTAACTTTCTTCCCTCTTGGCAACTAATTTTTTCTAGACACAGGCAGTGGGACAGCAGGGACAAAGCAGCAACATTATGCAAGATAAGACTAACAGTAGAGGGCACAAAGCAACCAACAGAGACAATTTCCCCGTGTTTGTGTATATACCGTTTCTTCTGTCCCTGATAGCTTTCTCAGCCTGCCAAAGGGAGAATCTTTCAAACTGGCAGAACACCAGAGTGATGTGTAAAACATGGGCAAACTCTCAAAACAGGCTTTCCTAAAAAAAATTAATGAAGTTGGACTAGGAAAATCTGGACCAGAGACTCTCTTAGATGGAGACAGCTGGGAGCCAGGAACAGAAGCAGAAGAATGTGTTAACAGGGGGGGGGGAGGAGGAAAGTATCTCTGCAAGTTTTCAGTTTTCACTCATCCACAGGTTAATGAACAAGTACTATGTAAAGCAATACTAGAAATGGCTATCCAGAAGAAGTCGTTCGGGGAGGGCGGAGGGCATATTTCTGCCATGAATCAGGTACAGTCTGTGAAAGTTCTCCAAACAGCAACAGTCCTTGATCTGGCCAAGAACAGACTGGGAAAAATAGAGCAAGGGAACTGCAACTGCACGTAGACAATCAGGATTGAGATGTGCCGAATTCCCAGGCAAACCGTCACCCTCTCTTTCTCTTGTGGTCCTGCCCATAACTGGAAATGGACATGATTCTCCTTCATTTAAGCAAGAAGGACAAAACAGTTGAACTAATAGGTTTATCACTGTGAAAAATAAACTGGGAACAAAATCCCTTTGCTCTTCCCTCCACTGACTGCATCCAAGAACTGAAAAATAAATTATATACGAAAACCCACTCTACGCTTGCCCCTGCATTCCATCCCTTGTTTTCAGTATGGACTCTGGCCAAAATGGTTGCCCAGTGATACTTTACAGCCACAAAGAGAGCCAATGGACTTCCACTGGACAATGGGAAGCTGGTTCTGAAACCTCAGTATAGTAAGAAAAAAAGCTTGTCTCTGCAGTCAGTGGAAGGAAGAGCAAAGGGACCTTATTCCCAGGTACCCCAAGCTCTACAATTTCAAACTCCAACACTGATATCGCAGCCAAAATCCTAGCCCTCTGATGGGAGCACAAGCTCCAGTGAACTGCTAAGCCAAAATGAAACAGCACTCAATGTGGACTACATTTGATAATATGTATGCATACTCCTAACGTGCAAGCATTTTGTATTATACATTAAAACAGAGAAGGGCAATTTTCCTGCCAAAGAAGGTAAATATGTGTGTTCCAGGAAAATGCAGGATCCAATCTGAGCCAGTCACCGGGACCAAAGGTTTATACTTCCAAGGTTTTGGTATGCAGGGCTGGCTATTAAGTCATTGATCATTGTTTCCTTGTGCTGTTGTGCCCTCAACACCTGATAGGCTCGTAGTAAATCAATCCTCCTATTGACTGACAAGGGGCCCATTTCCCAGGTTTCAATCATTTCTCTGGCTGTTTTTATCCCTGCTTGGCCAACAATCATAGTAGCTGCAAAATTGGATGCATGTCCTTGTTCATTTCAATGTGAGACTACCAATGAGTTCAGGTCTCCTTGTCTAACCATTTGCTCATAAGTCATCAACACCCTAATTAACAACTAAAAGCTACACATCACCATCAACTATATAAATACAATATGTAGAACAGTCCATTACACATATTCTGGAGAGATAGAAGTTCCCTAATGAGCTTCCAGCACGAGCCTGAAAGCTTGGAAGAATAATTCTTTGGTCCCGGTGATGGACCCAGATTGGATACAGCAATTTCCCTTTTTTACATTCAAAGGGAGCATGCTTTATTTTTTAGCTAGTAAAGGCAGGATGCGGGTGGCATGACAATGATGCAATTGTATCAATAGAAGGACACCATAATTTTTTTTAGCCCTTGAGGTTGGGGGCCTGAAGCAAATTGATTCCACTGGCAATCTAATATACCTTGTTTAGAGTTTCCTGAACAACGAAAAAGAATAATAGTAGAAACAAGGACTGCCAATAATAAGATACTTTGCTGCTGATGCTTGACAGTATGTTCATAGTTTGCACACAGAACTATGATTCAGATGCTTTTCATTTTCTATAGGCATTTAGCTCAGGGGCAGAACAGAAGATGCTTCCCCACTATTAGAAAATGATGTAACTCAAGATGTTCCTGCTCTGTTCTTTTGCTCTCAGCGTCATGGCAACCAATTCCTATCTGACCATACTAGTTCTCAAGACAATTTTCATCTTGCATGCTAAAAATTTAGAATATACAAACACCATACATTGTGCAAAGCTCCAGGGAGGCATTTGTTTTTCGGTTTACGAAACACCATCTTAAAATAAAGTGCAATATAACATCTGGCATTAGCCCAGGGATTTGTCATGGTCATAACAAGAGACCTTAAATTAGAGCAGTTTTCCCAGCTATGCAATGGGCACAGCTATAGAGACCCTCCCAGGGTTGAAGTTCACTGTCAGCAATATATACAATTCTGTATGCAAAACAATGGAAGATGAAGCTCCATTGGAGAACAGACACAGCAGGAATAAGAGAGAAAGCAGCAAGAAGAGAGGACTACTAGGTTGGCCATTTTCCCTACAAGTGGACCTCAAGTTTGGGGGAGGTGGAAGTGTTGGTGACTTTGATAAAAATTTGTGCAGTCATAAAAACTCCCACAATCTTCACCAGAAGAGGGACGTTGCCCCCAATTCTAAAACATAACCCTCTATACTCCATCTTAGATTAGCTAGATCCTTCACATATTTGTAATATGTGAATCAATTCAAGTTTCAGTCAAGTCCAAGTCAGATGCCACTGTGTTGTGTTTACAAAGGTTCCTAAGCATTTCCAAAGCTCCAGGCTCAAAAGCATGATTGGCTACTTTATGTTAGAGGTATACAACCTGAGATCCTGGACACATGTGCATATATCCCCACAACCATACAAATTTATCCAATGAATATTTTTAATGATGTCAAGGAAGAAATGAGTCAATATCAAATGAGCAAATATTTTTTTCTTTTTACGACCCTGTAATCCCTAGTATTGGGATGGAGTCGGGCAACTGAATGGAGCTGAGTGTTCACTGGCTGGATGCCCTTCCTGATGCCTATGTGGAGTTCGCAGCAATTTTCTCTTTGCATCCTGATAGAGAAATGTCTCTTGTAACCTAGGATTCAACTGTCATTCTCCTGTGAGCTGAGTGGCTACAACTCTAGGCCACCACACTGCCCCAGCAAATATACTAAATATATTTAATTAATTTAATGTAAATTGCATAAAAGTATACATTTTTTTATCCTGGACTGCTTTTGTGTGTGTGTATAGCCTTCAATGCTTCATTGAAGAGCCAAATATAGCTCCATAAAGTTTTATATCCTGGTTCATGTTAAACAGAAGCCACTATAATCTGTAAAAGGTGAAAAATGGCAAAATGAAGACTTCCAGGATCACCCACTCCTCCTGCTCTAAAGTTGCTCACCTCACTACCTCTGTAGACCAGAAGAAAGGAATTTGTGTATGGTGCAGGTAGTCCTTGACTTACAACCATTTGTTTAGTGACCTTTCAAAGTTACAAAACGGCACTGAAAAAAGTGATTAGGACAGTTTTTCACAAATACAACCACTGAAGTATCCCCATGCCCACATGATCAGAATTCAGATGCTTGGCAACTGGTTCATATTTATGACAGCTGCAGTGTCCTTGGTGCCATGTGACCATCTTTTGTGACCTTCTGACAGCAAAGTCAATGTGGAAGCCCGACTGATTTTACAACTATGTTACTAACTTAACAACTGCAGGGATTCACTTAACAATTGTATCAAGAAAGGTATAAACTGGGGCAAGACTCACTCAACTGTCTCGTTCAGCAACATAAATTTTGGGCTCGCTTGTGGTTGTTAAGTCAAGGACTATCTGTACTAAAACCCAATCCTGCCTTAATGACATATTAAGCCAAAATGCAATCATATCAACTTATCGTGGCTTTTGGCCTTGCATGATATATGAAACCAGCCAATGATTGCTTGTGCAACAAATCATAGTTAAGCAAAATGTCTTTTCACCTTATTGAATGCAGCAATAGTTACTCTGAATTCCTAGTGCTTTTGTCTGTTGAGAAATTCAAAGGCCTGCAACTATTAAATCCAGCCCATCCTGATCTGTATAAACATCTTTACCCCTTTGAATTGCTTTGTGCAACAAACTCCAGCCTTTCTTGTCCATCATATCCACATCCGCTTTGTGATTCACCAAGGTAGTTGCAATGCTTTCCAGCCTTCGACAAAGTGCTAAGTCTAAAGCAAGGTCTCCATTGTGATCCAGTTCATTTAACTTCCCAGGCAGCTGCAGGAACAGAAACAGTAGACAGATGTCAGCCAGTGTAATAACACAAGGAACAGAAGCAGTCACCGGTATTTTAAACCAGGATTCAAATATTTGTTCCAAAGGGAAATGCTAGGTATGAAGGGAAACCAAAAGGCAGAATACACTTTTAGGAGATGGCAGAAGCCATAGCTTAATGAATAAATGCATTCCGTTTGGCAGAAGATCTACAATTCAGTTAGAGTTCAGGATCACTGACAATCAGAAGGGAACAGAAACTAGCTACATAGATCAATGGCCACAATATACAGAACAGCTTCTTATAGAGCCGTTGGTGGCACAGTGGTTACAATACAGTATTGTAAGCTAATTCTGCTAACTGCCGAATGCCAGCAGTTCGAGTCCCACCGGCTCAAGGTTGACTCATTCTTCTAGGATTGATAAAATGAGGACCAGATTGTTGAGGGCAATATGCTGACTCTATAAACTGCTTAGAGAGGACTGTATAAGGACTATGAAGCAGTATATAAGTCAAAGTGCTATTACTATTGATAAAAGTTCAATTAGATCAGTGGTTGCTAACCTCAATCATTTTAAGATGTGTGGACTTCAACTCTCAATACCCCAGTTAGCACTGAAATCCACACATCTTAAAATGGTTAAGGAAATACTGAAATTGATGCATTACAAATAAATATAACAAAAACTATTCATTTTTAATCCTTTAATTTCTTCACTTTTTATTAGTATCAGTTGCTAGCAATTGTTTCTTTTTTAAAAAACAGAGTGCATGTGTGCTAGAAATATTCCAAAATGTCATGTCTTATAGATTGTGGAGGCATCTCATCCTCATCCACGCTATTGGAGGAACGGAATGGGACTTTTAGGCTCCTACCATTGGCCGCGCCTGCTTCTCCAAGGTTTCGCCTCCGCGTTATTATCCACTAGCTTTTCTCCTTGGCTGACCTTCCCCCATCCTTTCACCCTGGCAAATGGGCCACAGGACAATCTTGTTAGAAGGAAGGTGAGGGGGTGGAAGAACGGGGTGGGAGAGGCATAAATAACCTGGCTTCATCCAAAGAAGTTTTTGTCCCCCCCCACTCTTCCACCCCCTCCCCTTCCTTCTCCTAACAAGATTGTGCCATGGCTTCTGGCTGCTACCACTGGCAGTCAGCTGATTGGCTGGCAGCCAACTCTCCCAGGCAACCAAATGCCCAACACGAACTGTACTTCGACAAATGGGTTGCATCAAAGGGCCGGGGATGGAGGGGCCGTGGCCCATTTGCCAGGGTGAAAGGATGGGGGGGGCAGCCAAGGAGAAAAGCTGGTGGATAATAATGCAGAGGTGAAACCCTGGAGAAGCAGGCACGGCCAATGGTAGGATCCTAAAAGTCCTAGACCCTGAGGAACCATCTCATCCCAATGGGATTGGCCCAGCCACCCATCACAAAAGGGATATGCTGCAGATTCCAAGGAATTCTAGCTGATGAGGTCGAGAAGAATCTCTTCTGTCATGGCCACTGCCCTTTGGAATATCATGCCGCCAGAGGAAAGATCCACAATCAGCCTTATGGCCTTCTGAAAGGCCTTGAAAACCTGGCTCTGCTAATTAACCTGGGCCCCCAATGGGGACGGACATATTTAAGGCAGTTAATGCACCAAGACTCCACCTCCTTCCTGGGTGCATCTTGCTCCCTTCCTTGGCATCTTTGTTAATTTTTAAGTAAATTTTAAAGTTAATATTTATTGTTTTAATGTTTTACCATATTGTTTTTATTTGGTTGGAAACCACTTAAAAGAGTCCCCTCTAGGCAAGATGGTTGGCACATAAACTAATTAGTTAATAAATGAATCCTACCTGTGAATCCATTTCAATAAGGTATAGGAAAACAACATCTTCTCTCTCCACTTTAATAGCTTTGTGCAAAGGGAAATCTGTTTTAGATTTGATCATTTTATACAAGAGCTGAGCACTCATACTACTGAAGTCTTCTTTCCTCAAATCATCCTACAAAGCATTAGGGGGAAAAGATATAATTTTATCTCGATCTCAACAAACATTAGCTTAGTCTTCTGAATCATGCTATAAATAAGAATGGCCACTGAGCAATTTTGACCGTGAATTCAGAGTTGAACTGCCAATGTATGGAAGGCACGGATTTTTTTTTTAAAGCAGACATCTCATTAAAAGTTCAGCAAGATTCACTAAAAAGGCAAGAAACAATTCTAAGCATCTGCTTTTATCTCAGAAAACAGAAATATTTTAAGAAACATGTCTCAACCTGGAATCAGATGGATGAGGATATCTAGGTTTCTCAGTTTTACAAATGACATCAAGTTACATCAACCTATAAACTCAAAAAGAATGAGATCCAAGGAGTTACATTCACAGCAAAATAAATATCCAACATGACAAAGTAATGGCATTAATTAAGGAACTTTGGAGTTACAGTATGTGCTGTGGTGTTAGAAGACCACTAAGACTAAGGAGACTGTCGTACATACTAGCCATTTTCAATCAGAAATCTTGAAGACTATCTATGCAGGCTGCACAAACTATTTATAAAAAAGTACCATACTTTAGTGTCTCCACATTAGAATCAGACCTTGCAGGAGAAAAAAAAATGTCTAAAATTTCTTGCTTTGAAAGGAAGACAAAACAACAACCCTCCCTTGATTCACTAAAATTTCTCTCCTGAAGAATACCAGTGTTGTAGTTCTGTACACAACTGTTTCCCTAGGGCCTGGATCACAGTTCTAAGAACATCTGCCCACATTTCATCATCCCAAACTACTAGCATATTTATCTGAAGACAGCGTGCAGGCTGATGTTCTTTAATGAGGCATTTTCTCCACGCCACAAAATGTTTTCAGAGAAGAAAACATTTTTGAACTAAGCTGCAATTCAGTAATAACAGGCCAGAATTTCATGTTTTCAATACAAACTTCTGCTGCTAATGCTATGCTATTTTAAGTAGCCAGTCACCACTGGTGTGAGGAAAAAAACTGCTGGTTCCTCATGCAAAAATAAAACTTCTCAGGACATGAAAAGTTAGGACATCATGGAAGAGGTTAAGCTAAACAACCTCTCTCTAACATGCTGGCTTGTTCCATACAAGGAGGTTCTCTCTTTTTGTTTTTATCCAAAAGAGCATTCACAGTAAGATCTTTGTTCTGAGATACAGAATAGACTATTGGGACAAAGCAAGGTTCAGAAAAAATACGTTGTGTGACAACAAAAACATTACCAATATTTTAGCATAATTTCAAAGTTTACACAGATGCATAGATAACATGGATAACAGCTACACTTTTAGTGATTAGAAGGATGCAAATCCTCAAATATCTTTTTGAAAAAATATCTTAATGCTTACCCAATGATTAGCAATTATCTCAGCACAGTAGTTCATTAAAGTGCTGGCATTCAGCTCTTCTGCTGTTTGATAGAAGCGGATACAATTTCTTACATTTACAAGTGACATGACTCCTTTTTCACACCTATCAAGCAGTAAGCGCAAGAGCATCAGCAAGGACTAGTCACAGAGAAAAAAAGTAAACAGAAAGGACATCATGGTATGGAAGCAGCAGGAAGAATAATTTCATATTGTATTATTAGTTGAATCCAAATTCCTTTTTGACCTATTATTTTTCCAGGGCATTATGGAAGCCAGATTCAAAATAAATTACAGTCCAAAACCAATTCCAAATAATGTTTTGAAAATCATTTTGAACACAAGAAAATAACAGCAATTAATCAACTCAGAAACATTTAAATTGTGGCACACAAGGAAGGCAAAGGATCAAAGAGTCCGGGAGCAACTTTTTTGACTAACAGATTTTAGTAGAAGATACAGACTAGTTTTTGTGAACTGCAGCTTATTTCATCAGATGCAAAAAATGCCTAGACCAATATAGGATTTAAATTGGAGTGAGGTAAAAGGGAGAGGGACATCAGGGTAGTTATCCAGATGTAGACTATATCTGAGATAGATTTAAAACATCTTATCAATTAACAAATGTAATGTGTTAAAAACCCTTGCATTTTTGAGATCTTCAAAGATAATCTGATTTTTTTAATGTATATGACCAGCAATTTTTCACTCCATTGGGTGGTTAAAAGGCCCATGTCCCGCCCAAAACAGCTACTTTGCAATATTTTGGGTGCTCAGCAACAGGCCTCACATTTGTAGCCTTTTGCAGTGTCCTGCAGTCATAGGACCATGATTTACGACATTTTTTCTGCCAGAAATTGGTGTTTACTTCTGGTTTGTGGACAATGGATTCACTTAATCGCTGTGGCATTTGTTTTATGACTGCCACACACACACACACAAAAGAATTGGGCACAGTCACCTGGTGACCTGCTTAATGATGAACACAACATACAACTGTAATTCTGGGCTCAATTATGATCATAAGTTGAGGACTACTCGTAAAGACATAAGAATTTCATAGGTACCATAAGCAGGTTACATAATATTTATATTACACATTTTATATGTTTTGAGGGTTTATTCTGTTTTATGAAATTATTATATACATCATGTATATATACCCATGTGCATCAAGAGGAATAAGAACTTAAGTTACAGAATGACAAGTTAATTGTAACGTTACATGGATTACTTACGCGAAAATAAAACACTGTTAACACTAAGATTAAACATTAAGATAAGAACATCTAACTCCCAACAATTCTGGACACTTTACATTCTAACAAGGCTAGAACAGGGAAAAAAACCCTCAAGGAATGTGTGTCCAGAAAAAGTAAAAACATACAAATAGAACAAAAATATTAGAAGAGCTCACCAGTCACCATTCTGCAAGCCTGGGAAAAATAGATATACTTTTAATGCCTTCTAGAATGTCATATTGCTGAGACTCTTATGAATCTCTGGGGAATGCCAGAGGGCAGGCACAGCAACATATTAGGCACATTTCCTAGATCCCACTAGATGGCATTTTTTAATTGAAAGAAGTGCACCTATTCTGCCAGATTTTATTAGGCAGGAAGAAACTGTAGGAGATAACTGGTCCTCAAATAATCAGGTGATATTATAGATGGTAATCAGTACCTTACAATGCATTCAGAAGCCATCAGGCCACCAGTTCAGCTTCCAGAACAAGGTGTTACATGGACATATAGTGGCATGTCTTATTATTGCTTATGCCACCGTATTCTGGAACAACTGTAATTTCTGGGGAAGGGTTCAAATGCAGCCCATGTAGAGCACATTGCAATACTCCATTCCTGAACTAAGGAGTAATTTCCTGACTGTAAGAATTATTCTGCAGTGGAACAGCCTGCTTTCTCCATCACTGGAAGTTTTCAAACAAAGGCTGGATAACTATTTGTCTGGGGTGATCTGAGGATTTCTGCTCTGAACAGGGGATTGAATCAGATGATCTTTAAGGTTCTTTCCTTCATGGTTCTATGATAAATGAAATACAGACTAAAAATGGTCAGCAGATCAAACAATCTAGATTATAAAGTGTAGCAATCTAAGACTTCATTTGGTTATTGTGGAAGGCCTTTGGGTCTCAATTGGTGAGAATTATTGGCACCAGATATAGAATATGTATAGATGTGCAATTGATAATTTTTAATGGAATAATAGATTTATTTATTATTTATTGGGTTATTGCTGTTGCTCTCTGTGCACTGTCTAGACTCTTTTAAAGATTGAGGAAGATTTAACACACACACACCCTCCAAATTATCCTTTAATTTTACAAACCAAACCAAACCACATCTGAGGAAAATCATAAAAAATACTATCCCAAATCCAAGAATTGTAGAATGCATAAGTTGGAAGGCAGTTGTATCAGGATGGGGACTGAGGTGCAAGGATTGTTGACATGTAACCGTTTAGCTCCTATTTAATAATCTCCAGCAAGAAGGAACCTACTACTATTCAAATAGATCAGGGGTGTCAAACTCGATTTCATTGAGGGCTGCATCAGGGTTGAGTTTGACCTTGGGGGGCTGGAGTGGGCATGGCCACTCAATGTCACTCGTGTCAGGGGTGCCTGTGGTGGCCCGAGTGCTCTGCCAGGAAAATGGGCTCCTGAGCTCTGTTTTCAGCTGCAACAGTCTCCTGCAACCCCCTTCCAGCAAAAACAGAGCTCGCGGGGGCTACCTGTGGCCCTCCTGAGCTCTGTTTTCAGCTGTGATGGCCTCCTGCAACCCTTTGCCAGTGAAAATGGAGCTCAGGAGAGCCACACACAACCACCCTGAGCTCTGTTTTCACTGGCAGATACACTGTGGGGCAGTCCTTTGCTGTTTCCAGGGCAGCCCTACAGACCAGATCTAAGCACCCTGTGGGCCGGCTCCGGCTCCCGGACCTTGAGTTTGACCCCCCTGAAATAGATGTTCCAGTGCTTATAATAGCTATTTTCATCAGAAAATTTCTTCTAATATTCATCTTGAATATCCTTTCCTTTCCTTCTCATCCAAGAGTTCTTATCCTTCTAACAGCTTCAAGAGAGACCTGAACTATCCTCTTAACATAGGTACGTTCTTAACTTCATCCACAAAATCTGGCCTCATACAATCAAGCCAAATGATTAGTACATCAGCTCCACAACTCAACAGTCTCTTTAGAAAACTCCTGTTTGCTTGCTCTGGCTCCCTGGTGCCTGACCTGTCAGTAAAAATAGGCCAGTGTGCTATGATGATATTGAACTAGAGATGGGGAGACCCAAGTTCTAGTTTGCCGTCAGTTCCCAGAGGAGCTGGCAAAATAACAATAATTCACATTGGATAAAATAGCCATGCCATGCTAATTAAGACAGAGGCACCACAACTCATTCAGAAGCTTGCCTTTCCCTGAGGAGTTGCAGCTGAAACCTGTTTGCTACTTTCATCAGCTCTGTCAGGAATACATCATCTTCTCGCAGCTCCAGCTCATCTGTGTAAATCCAACGCAGCATTGCCATGGCCACCTCAGGATCAGCGTCTGGTGGAAGAGCATTAATTATTATAGTCCTATGGGGAGAAAAACTGTTTTGCTTTGCAGGAAAGTAGCTTTAACACCCACCAATAAGGAAACAATAAGCAAAATTCAGACCTCTGGTCAGTGCCAATCAGCACAAGTCTTCAACCAACCAACCCAAGGAGGAAACGCTGGCATAGACAAAGATCAGACTGTAGCCGAGTACGGTATTTTTTGGCTTGGGCATCTCTACAATTCCAAGCAATTGTGCCTTACTGAGAAAAACCGTAAGTTAAAAAAAGTGGTTGGCTTAGCACAGCAGGTAAACCCAACCAATGTCACTACAAATGGACTTAACAACAGGTGATTTGGAAAGACAAGAGATTTAAGAGGAAGATCTACTACAGCTAGGTCTCTATTATTGCAGATAATGAATCTCAAGAAGTGATCAGATTACAGGTAGTTCTCAACTTATAATAGTTCATTTAGTGAGTGTTCAAAGTTACAGCATTGAAAAAATGTGACTTGTGATCATTTTTCACACTTACAACTGTTGCAGTATCCCCATGGTCACATGATCATAATTCAGAAGCTTGGCAGCTGGTTGATGTTTATGATAGTTGCAGTGTCCTGGAGTCATGTGATTCCCTTTTGTGACCTTCTGACAAGCAGTCATTGGGGAAGCCAGATTCACTTAACAACCATGTTACTAACTTAACAAATGCAATGATTTATTCAAAAACTGTGGCAAGAAAAGTTGTAAAATGGGGAAAAACTCACTTAACAAACATTTCACTTTGCAACTTAAATTTTGGGCTCAATTGTGGTCGCAACTCGAGGACTTCCTATATTCAAAGTTTTACATAAAATATGGTAATGAGTTCCACCCCGGAAGCACCTGATGCTCAGCTCCCTGACCCTCAGGATTCCCTGCGCTTTGGCCACTCTGAAGCTGGCCATTCAATCATGCACAGAGGCCTAGAGAAAAGACCAGCAGGCAGGGGTAAGCCTTGGGAGGCTATCAGGGGGCTGGACAGAAAGTAGGCCTTAGCGTACAGACTGTCACTGCACTTCAGGTGCCGGTTAATTCTTTAGGCTACTTTACATGGCTGAGTGGCCAGCTTCAGAACAGGCTGAGGCTTATGGGACTCAGTGGGATAGATGGAGGAGATAAATCGGGGGTATTGTAGCATCCCTGTGGTCACTCATAAGGGTGATCAACGGTACAGGTTCTGCAGTGGCCATAAGCTTGAAACTGGATTGTAATTTACCTTTAGGGGAGAGGGGTCTGTGGTAACTTTGAACAGTTGTAAGCAACCAGTCATAAATCAAGGATTACCTGTAGCCTATTTTGTTGTGGGAATTCAGCCACAGAAAAAGATTTATTGATAAATAAAAATAAGGATGCTCTATTCTTATCAAGATGTAACTTATAAATCATAAACAATAATCTAATTCCATAGCTTGTTCAGCTACGGAATGCCTTGTCAATGTCTTTTATTGATGACATTATTATTTGTTTAATGCCTTTATGGTAGGGAAAAATGTATAACCTTTGGCTACAATGTTACACATATTTGCTATCAAAAATTTAAAAATACAAGCCTTTCTCTTTTTACTTCTCATCCTCTTTTTTCCAACTGTCAAGTTCAAATGAAGTTTGCCATCTTTTGAAGGCTCTATAAATAATCTTGGACCTTCTCAGGCTGAAGAGTGGGTAATTAATAAATAAAAATAATGTTGTCAGGAGAGCTCTATTTTTAAAATATTGATTTGTTATTTTAAGGTATTCCCTTTGTCCAATGTTGTACAAATTCTCAGAGCCTATGGATCCTATTATAAACATTAACAGAATGAGTGACAAAATTTTAATTTAATATTGCTTTAGTTTAACATTTGTTAAAACAATGTGTACATCTGCAAAGCAATAAGGCACTAATAGTATAGTACTGTCTTATGAATTAACAAGTGCCTTTTATTCCTTGCTTTTATGCTTTTTTGTCAGATTTTTAAGCTGCAAGATTTGTTAACTAAACACTAAACATACCTCATAGTATGTTTATTAAACATACATTTAGAAATACCCAAAATGAATATATAAACAGATTCTCATTACTTATGCTCCCACAGCTACTCTTTTTAAGGCCAAGATGTTAATGATGTCATGATTTAAATTGAAAGAGCTATTGGCATTTACTTTGCAGGGGTGAAAAGCAGTGTATGATAACACTGCTTGCTGTGAACTTTTAGAAATTAACACAAGGTGGGGTCAACCCATGAACCTCAGAAACTAGTAACAGCAATACTATTAGTGGTATTTATAACTGTTGCAAGATGAATGCTGGCTGTGTGCCCATCTTGTAAAAAGCAGAGCGGGCTGGCTGAAGTACTAATATTAGAAGGGGGTCTTACAGCCAGGGGCATATGGGACGAGACAGCCATAAAATGTGCTACCTTTTTATGAGGTTTAATAAGCAGTCCTTGTTCAAATACCCCAAAGGCATTATAATCCCTGATATTATTTGGCTGGTTCTCTTCAACTCTCTCTCCATTCATCATGTTTCAACATCAGAACATAGGCTATAAGCAAGTGACATTGGTATGAAAACACTTCAAATTCCTATTTTCATGGGGATTAGACTAGCAAATTGGGGCAGTAGATCCTATCAGAAAAAAGGACAGAACCTAATTCAACCTAATGCTATATACCGGTACATGGTCCCCTTTTGGACATCATTCTCAGCCCAATATATTTTGTGCATCTATTAAAAAAAAACGGGTGAGGAAAAATTATTAATTCTACCAGTAAATTGTTTCAAGGAAGAAAAACATGTATTGTGTAGTCAGCTCACAATAGGTATTTATAACAATGTTTACCCTGATTAAAAAGGATTAAAGGGATACAGTTAACCCACAAAACCACACAAAATTATGAAAGAGCCATAAACACTCAAGAGGCCACTCAGGAGCAATTATATCTAATGCTCTTATCATCTCTGAGTTCCAGAGCTTGGTTAGGTATGTGGTAGAACTGCTTTCCAAACTATCAGGAAGACACCAAAATGTCTGCTGGATATCAGTCAGACTCTAACTGCTGCCTCCATTTCAGAAGCCATACAGTAGATACCAACAAGTTGGATGGTAATGAAATGACAAATGACCCAAAAAAATAATGACAAAAAAAAACTTAGAAAAAAGTCAGATTACAGCATCCTCTATCTTCAAATCATTATCCATTTGATCTAACATAAAGATCAGGTCCATCAAATTGTTGCCTACAAGAGTCAAATGTGGATTTAGATTTGCCTTAGCATCCTATATGAACCCAGCCACTGCAAACTGTAGATTGTAGCTTACTGTGTTGTGTGAACAAATGTGGCTTATTATGGAGGGGGAACCCCACTGTCCTAGCCTACTCAGTTAACAATGGAGCTGAAAAGGAATTTGACCACAAGTCTATACTAGACCAAGTCACATGCATTAGAACTGTAACTCAACCAGTATAAAGCTTTCAGAATATCAGGTTTATTTTAAAACAGCCCTCATTGCACCTCAACAGCAGCTTTTCCTGAAATAAATTACAAAATGCTGGGGGCAGAGAATCCAATGAAGTCCCATATCTATTTATTCAGAAGTACTTCCTAGAAAAATCAACAAGACTAACTTTTGGATAAATCTATAAGGAGCCTTTTCTGTGCTTTAGTAGATGTACTCAAATTGAGAATCCGATTTGGCAATTATATCTGTGAACATTTCACAACCCAACTATGTAATATTATACCCTTTCTTTATATAGTTACAGGGGATCAGAATAGTATAAAATTTCAAATTACCTTTACATAGGCTTTAGTAATTTTATCACACACAAATTATATACCACTATTACTAATTTTAGCAGATGTTAATGATTGTGCTATTTGGGCAATGTACATGTAGGCCTATAAAACTGCCTACCTGAATCAACTAATAACTCAGGGCAATTTCAATCTGAGTGGTAGTGTATTCACTCTTTATGAAATTAGTGCTGTGGAACCCAATGCATTTTAAGATACAGAAGTTTACCTTTGTGAGGAAAAAAAAGTAAATGGAAAAATATTCAGATAAATATGAAAAAAAATATTAAGGAAGGTTTCTCATTATAATCAGTTATTTTTAAGCAACAAGATTCTTTTTAATATAGCGTTAAAGATTGATACAGGTAGTCCTCAATATATGATAATAAGAACCCAAAACTTCTGTTGCTAAGCAAGACAGTTAAGTGGGTTTTGCCTCATTTTATGACCTATTTGTTATAGTTGTTAAGCAAATCACTATGGTTGTTAAATGAATCATGCAATCATTAAGCAAATCCAGCTTTCCACATCGACTTTTGCTTATTGAAAGCTGGCTGGGAAGGTTACAAAAGGTGATCACATGACACTAGGATAGTGCAATTTCCATAAATATATGTCACTTGCCAAGGGCTCGAATTCTGATCATGTTCTGTAACAGTCATAAGTATGAAAATTGGTCATAAATCACTTTTTTTCAATGTCAGCTTCAAACGGTCACTAAACAAAAGGTTGTAAGTCTGGGACTACCTGTACATTAATGTACATTAATGTCAGCCTCCTGGAATAAACCAGATAGAAATCTTAACTAGATGAGCTAATTCTATTTTATGTTTATTTTATTCTATTTTTTATTTTATGTTCCATGCTCTATACCCCTGCTTTGCTACGAAACTATGTGATCGGGCTTAGTTTTTGGGGAGGAAAATAAGGGGAAAAATTGTGCCGCTTCCTATTTAGTATTCATCTGGCTAGCATCCTGTCAGTGTGTGAGTTGAGGGCTGTTTGAAAACTGAAGCAGTATTTGCTGTGTGAGCAAGGAGACAGCAAGGAGCCTAGGCGTGGCTTAGTTCAGCTGTTCTGTACTAAAGCTGCTTGGTGCTGTGAAACTAAAACTGAAACTGAAACTCCTCTCCTCTGCTTGTGTTTTGCATTTGGAACAGATTTCTTTTCAGATGGGGAGGGGGAGTAGAACTCCTTAGCATCAGAGCGTGTTAATAATAATATACAAAATACTAAAGCTCTGATGGTCATTTCGAAAAACCCTTTCTTAGTGAGCACCTAGAAGCCAAGAGGAGCATACGCACCAAAGTTCAAGTTTGTAGGCTTTAGGATTGTGGAAATTTTGTGATGATGCATGAGTGATATTTCACTTTTATATATATAGATTACATTGACAAAATCTTGCAAGTCTGAAAGTACAATCCTCTCCTCCTTCTCCTATACAGCCTGAGAAACTAGGGAGGGTATCTTCTGAGCCTCTTGCTCCAACCACTATCCAACTGAAGGGTATGCTGTCTCTTATTTGACCATTCTCTTGGCAGTATCTCTTTGCCCAGTCTCCCAAGATCTTGTCAACACATAATAAATGAATAATTTTATTTATTTATTTACTACCTGTTTTTATACTGCTTCTCATGCACTCATTTTCAAGTGGTATATACAAATCATTATATATAGAAATAAAATTACAATTAAAATTAATAAACATAAAAGCACAGAAATTAAAAAGGTAGGGAGAATAAAAAGTCTGAAACATTTGAGCCCTGAATGGAGAAAGATAGCATAATTCAATACGTTGGCTAGGAAAATATAAAACTACTATCCAGCATGAAGCTTGACATATCCTAAAGTGTTTTAAAATGACTTATTTTACAGCATAAATCCCAGCAGCTCTATTTATCTCATTTAAATGTCAGTTCAGAGCACTTCTCTTGGACAGTAGCCTCATCCCAGATTCCAGCTTTTAGGGAAGAGTCATGAATTTTTGACAAGGTTCTCAGTCAGGGAGGAAAAAACCCAAATGAAACAGAAAAGTGGCCAAGTACCTAACTTACGCTTTCAAAGATAAAAATGCTAGAATTGCAATAGTTGCCTTACAGAATAGGTATTTATGCTTTCAGAAAGCAATTGCAAAAACCAAAGGAATAATCAGTTATCTTCAACCACTTGATTTCCTTGCTGTCTCAGAGACTATTTAATAAGATGAAAAAAAACATCATACCTAACACCCATGCCATTAAAATTAAAGAGCTGTAAGCTTCCAATTTAACTAACACTAAACACTTAGCATGTTTGAAAGACAAATGCTTCATAGGTAGAAGTACCATTTTTGCAAGCTGAGCATCTCATCTTGAAGGATAAAAATGTAACCTCTTCTCCCAAAGGCATTTTATGTTTTTATTAATCTTCCCGAGGCAGTGAATACTTCTCCAATCTCTCGCTCATACACAGCACTAACCTGACAGATCTAGCTCAGCTGTTGACACTAAGTTGGCCAGACTCCAAGCTTCACTCCGGGCTGCCAATACAAATTTGTGAGCGCTGATGTACCTGTCTCCCACCTTGATCTTCAGGTCACTGAAGAAACAGAACAAACATAACTTTGGATTAGATGACTTGGTATTCTGATAACCACAACATCAAATTGGAAGAAATCAGATAAGTTGCAGTGGGGACATAGTAAAATATGGGTGCTTTCCATGTACTTTGACCTAGTTTTCAGGTCTTTATAATGCCTGAGACCCTAAAGCAATTTCTTCTTTCAGCATTTCTAGAAAACATCTGCTCAGAGACTGACAAGCAAAAGAAAAAGAAAAAGAAAAAAGGATGATAACTAAGATAATACTTCTCATTGCTTACTATTTGCAAGCACAAAACTAAGGGCTAAGCCACCCACACAGAAGAAAAACATTGGGAAGCCAGGTAAAATCCCCTTCTCTATTCATGGGAAAAAATATTTTAAAGGGCTAATTCTGGCTATTTTTGTTCGCAAATCTTAAAATAACAATATGATAACAATGAGAGTAAGTCATCACATCTTTTAAAATAAAGATACTCTTGATTCATGGGGGGAAGGGAGGGAGAGAGGGGGAGAGGGAGAGAGAGAGAAGAGAAAGAGAGAGAGTGTGTGTTCTCTTATCACCTCTCACATATGCCATCAAATTTCAGCAGCAAGCCTTAAGCTTTTCAGTGGCACAATATTTCCACATTTCTGGCCAAAAGTAACAGCTCATTTTACTGGAAAGGATGGAAAGCTGAGCTGGTCAGGACTGAACTCCTGGCAGTGGGCAGAGTTAGCCTGCAATACTGCATACTAACCATTGAGCCACCACGATTCCTTACCATCCACTGTTAAAACTAAAATCAATAAAAAAAGATCTCCCACTAATTTGGGCAGATACTTTATATGGAATAAAAATGCTGAAAACTTGCACAATGAAAACACACCAATATGAAATGAAATTTCTAGTTTTTGAAGAGCAAAAAGGACTTGCATACCAAAAGGATAAGTCACTCACAACAAATATTTAATTCAAAATATTTTAACCAGCAAAACAAAGTACTACCTAGCTCAGCATTAAGACAATACACATATATGTTGCATTCATGTAAGTTTGTAATTATATTAATATACTAATTGTAATTTAAGAACAGCATTTACTACCTCAGAGCTATGGCCCTCAGACTAATTTCATAAAACTCAATTTTCTTCAAAATGTATAAGTCTTATGCAAGAGCTGTCATTACTCTGCATTTTCTTAGGAGAAAAAAGAGAATCACTGTTACAGGAAGATTAGGAAATGTTACACCCACTGTTTAGCTTAGTAGTTTAACCCACTAAGTGTTTTTAACAGGCTGAAAACATTTCCTGTCCAGCCATTATTTTTACATGACCCACTAGTTATGAAACAGAATTATAGCAAGATGGCCTTGCCATTAATCCTCGACTCTGCTCATTCTCATGTGTGGAGTTCATTTTCAAGAATGCATCCCTCAAGAAAATACACCAAAATAATGCCTTGGTGGCGCAGGCTATTAAACGCTAGCACTTAGTTCCAGCTGCCTGCAATTATTTCAGGCTCAAATCCCACCAGGCTCAAGGTTGACTCAGCCTTCCATCCTCTCTGGGTAGGTAAATTGAGGACCCAAGATTGTTGGGGGCAATAAGCTGACTTTGTAAAAATGCCGCTTAGTAATGAGCAGGCATATACAATGGAATGAAGGCTATTGCTGAGCACATTGAGTTGTGCTCCAAACATTGTAAGCCGCCCTGAGTCTCCGGAGAAGGGCAGCATATAAATATGAATAAAAAATAAATAAATAAATAAAGAAAGAAAGAAAGAAAGAAAGAAAGAAAGAAAGAAAGAAAGAAAGAAAGAACAGCTTCTGAGAAGCCTCAGTCTTTTGAAAATATAGTTTGAATTTAATTCCACATCTTGAAACTCTAATGCACAAAAGCAACCTAATTCTTGTATTTCAATCTAATTTATAAATTCTATTCAAATAACACATTTTCATATACACCCTCCTTCACAGTTGTATTTTATTAGCTGTTCTCCCTGCATTTAATTCAGTTCCTCTATGGTGTTCTAAAGAGTACATTCATAAATAGGGAGGAAAAATGATTATTCATTATTTTCCCCTTACATTTCCCTTACACCCAGTAAAAAGAAAAAGGCAGCTAGAAGTCCATAGTTGGTAATGTATACTTAATTAAAAGCTAAAATTTAAGAAACTCTGGAGATTTAAATGTCAATGAGGACTAGAGATGGTAAAGTTTAAAATTTAGACAATGGAGCCAAATCATAATAATTTCATCATTGTTAACATTCAGAATCAATCAACAAAACTTCTATTTTATCAACTGATAAACCATAATACACAATGGCTGTGTTTGTATATAGTTAAATACCTGGCAGATAAATTCACAAAAATGCTAAGTTTAGTTTGTGATATCCTAACTAAAAGGATGTAGTTTTGTATATTCAGTTATAGTTTAATGAGTGAACATGGAAAATGGAGTAATTTCATAAAAAGATTAAGCATGTATGAATGCAGCCAATGTGCTTATGAGATTCAGAGGGGTATATCCAGAAGCAAAGAGCCTCAAACTAGATTACAGAGAGTCCCCAACTTGCAACCACAATTGGGGCCAGAATTTTTGTTACTAAGCAAGGCAGTTGTTAAATGAGTCATGCCCAATTTATGACTTTTTTGAGCATGGTAGTCAACTGAATCATTGCAGTTGTTATATGAATGACATGATTGTTAAGCAAATCCAGCTTTCTCCATTGACTTTGATTGGCTGGGAAGGTCACAAATGATCACATGACCCTGGGATGCGGCAACCATTATAAATAGATGCCAGTTGCCAAACACCTGACTTGATCATGGACTGCTGCAATGGTCAAGTGTGAGGACTGGTTCTAACTCACTTTTTTGAGTGCCATTGTAACTTCAAAGAGTTGCTAAATGAGCCATAAGTTGACAGCTATGTAGCTTATCACAATAACAACTGCTTCACCTACTGAGAAAGAAATAGCTCTTAGTCTGTTAAATATATGGGCAAGAGAATGAGATACAAAATTTGAAACTTGGGTATGCTGCAGCAGGCTTTCGAAATAGAAATAGAAGAAATAAAAATAGAAATAAGGAAGGAACTAGAAATAAGGAGGATAGGATTAGGATAGGATGGGGATAGGAATGGGGATGGAGGTGAAGATGGGAATGGGGCTTTCAGGGGGGCTTTCGCCCAGGTTCGGCTAGTTCGCCAGCTCCGCCCTTACCTGAACCGAGATGCCCTTCGAACGGTCACCCATGCGCTTGTCACTTCCAGAATCGACTACTGCAATGCTCTCTACATGGGGCTACCCTTGAGGATTACTCGGAGGTTGCAGCTGGTGCAGAATCGCGCGTGGGCTGTGATGGGGTATCCCGATACTCCCATGTTACACCCCTCCTGTGCGACTTGCATTGGTTGCCAGTTGCCTTCCGGGTTTCCTTCAAGGTGTTAGTAATAACTTATAAAGCCCTAAATGGCTTGGGTCCAGGGTACTTGCAGGAACGCCTCCTGCCTGCATCACATTCCGATCGCCCAGTGCGCTCCCACAGGAGGGGCCTCCTGGGAATACCGTCAGTCAGGCATTGTTGGCTGGCAGTTCCCAGGGCTAGGGCCTTTTCTGTGGGAGTGCCCGCCCTATGGAATCAGCTCCCTGCAGATCTTCGTTTGGCCCCTGATCTCCGCTCCTTTTGTCGAGACCTGAAGACTTGGCTATTTCAGCAGGCCGGCCTGGATTGACCATGGGGGCGGGTTGTTTTAATAGCATTGTTCATTATTGTAATTTTAATTGTTTTTAATGTTTCTTGTAATTTAGACTTGTCTTTATTTAATATCTTTTTATTGTATATATGTTCTTTTTTATATGTTCGCCGCCCTGAGTCCTTCGGGAGAAGGGCGGCATACAAGTCTAATAAAATAATAATAAATAATTAAAAATAATGGGGATAGGATAGGATTCTTTATTGGCTAAGGTGTGATTGGACAGACAAGGAATTTGTCTCAGGTGCATAAGCTACAGAGACAAATTCTTGTCCATAAGCTAATTTAAAAGCTTCTCTACTACCTGTAATAAAAGCATTTTGTCAGACTTCTAATTCACCAAGACTTCCAATTTGAGTATTGGTTATAGCAAACCCTGATTGTACTATTAGTAATAATGTTATACCACAGGAACCACCCATGGTATCTACCATTTTTAGGGAATCTCTTACCTATATTGCTCCTGCTCATACAATTCTGCCACAATGGTAAGCAGTCGACTGATGAAAGAGTCACTGGCATTCTCTTTGTTTGTCTGAGCTGCTAGGAGGGTACATTTTCTCTCTGTTTCTGTCAGTTTTTTCTGCAGTTTGACATATTCCTGACGGAGAAGCATCAAGTGTTTTTCCAGTTTTGCCACCTCTTCTGCAAAAATAAGCAAACAAAAACAAAAAAACCATAACTGAACAGTACAACACATGACTTGCTTGAACAAGACCCCAGTTTAATAGCTAAATTGTTCTCCACTGGGACCAGTGAAAGGTAGACAATACTACCGTGTTTCCCCGAAAATAAGACCTACCCCGAAAGTAAGACCTAGCACTATTTTCTAAACCTGCCCTAATATAAGACCTACCCAAAATAAGACCTAGTGTAAATCTCCAGTTCAGGAAGACTTTTCAGGGAGCAACCGTGCACCAAACACTACACACTCACACCCACTATTTGGCACCATAAATATATAAGACCTACCGAAATTAAGACCTAGCACTATTTTCTAAACCTGCCCTAATATAAGACCTACCGAAAATAAGACCTAGTGTAAATCTCCAGTTCCAGGAAGACTTTTCAGGGAGCAACCGTGCACCCAACACCCCCTACACACTCACACCCACTATTTGGCACCATAAATATATAAGACCTACCCCAAAAATAAGACCTAGTGTTTTTGGGAGCCAAAAATATAAGACAGTGTCTTATTTTATAGCAAGGCACATGGAAACTAAGATAGCTATGATTATTCATAGAAAAAAACAATCAACCTTCACTGTCTGGCACTGCCATTTTTAGGACTGATCCAAATGATTCCAAAGATCATGGAAGTCCAACAATCCTTTGAAATTCAGATGATATGTTATGAAAAGAGGAAGTGTTTCCACCTTAAACCAATTTTTTCAGCTATGAAGTCTCTGGTCTGTACAGATTGCAGAATCTGTGAAAGTGACTCTAAGTATCAGTTTATATTATCATTGTTGATCATGTAGTCCAGTGGTTCTTAACCTTTTTGAAAGAATTGCCCCCTTGAGCCATTGAGGAAGTTGTCATCGCCCCCCTCCAACATAACCGCCTCCTGCCACCTCTTAGCATCCCCAAGGGGGCCAGCAGAGGGGGGCTAAGAGGTGGCAGGGGGGCGTTCAAGGCGCCGGCCCTGCAGGCTCACCCATTGACTGTAGTACCGCACCTGAATCGGCGCCTTGAATGTGGCAGCATGTTGGGAAAAGCCGCCACCATCGCTTTCCCAAAGTGCTGCCGCTCTCACATTCTTTCTGTCTGTTCATTCATCCGTCCATCCATCCAAAAGGTCTGTCTTTTTGTCTGCCTACCTACCTACCTATCTACCAATACCTCTCTCTCTCTCTCTCTCTCTCTCCCAATATATCTTGCTCCATCGCCCCCATATCGCCCCCCTTTCATCCCTTCGCCCCCACGTCACCCCTTTTCATTCCATCGCCCCCCTGAAAAATAAAATCACCCCCTGGGGGGCAATATTGCCCAGGTTAAGAACCACTGATGTAGTCAGCCAAATGTTTAGATTGGATCAAGTCCTTCCCAAGGACCTAGGATAGGCAGATGTTATGTTTAATAATATTAAAGATGTCAATGCAGGATGTAAGCTGTTCCAAGTAAAACTGTCTTTTGAAATTAACTAAGGATAATTTATCAATTTCAGCATTGCTAGAGTGATACTTGTTCCAGAATTGTACCCCTTTAACAATTATTATTGTTACTTCTCAACTTTCTATGTATAACTCATGGGAGTGAAAATATCCAATTTTCCTGCTTCTTATTTTCCCCATAGCAACCCTGTAAGTTGGGTTGGGCTGACAGAAAGTAACTGATGCAAAGTCACCCAGTCAGCTTTCAGGCCAAAAGGAGACCTAGAACCCACAATCTCCCGGTTTCTACACCAGCACTGTTACAATATTAAATTTAATAGCTGGAAGAGTAAATTGTACAGTGGGCCAGGGCACACAGTTGTAGTTAAAAGGTTGGAGAATGCTGGCTCATGCATGAGGCAATCTACGCTGTAGATGAAAAGAGGCTGTTTCCCTTTCCCCACCTTTTTCTTTGTGCTGTGTGTGCTGTTTGATTTACCTCATGATGTCCTGACTATGTTGTCTGCTGTAAATATAAATGTAAAATATATTTACATAAAACCACTATTTTGTATCAGTGTCTCTGACTGCTGTGCAGTTCCTTGACAAGCACCTTAACTACTACACCTTTTATGATACCTATAATATACCTAGCATTAGTGATAAAGATAAATAGCCAATTCTCATTCTCAGCCAATTCTGAAAACATAAAAGTTGTTAGTTCTGAACCATCAGCAAAATGCATGATTTATAGACAAATGAATCAGATAGCTTGTTGCAAAGTAGCACCATCAAATGCCAAAGACAAAATAGAGTGAATTCTATAGGTCTGGTCCTGTGGATGTAAGGCTGTTATTAATTTGCAATATTTCATTGTAATTCTAATCATCTTTGAGTAAATTATATTGAATACAATGGGATTTTCCTCTCAATTGGCATCCAAAGGATTACACCAAGGGTCTTCAAACTTGGCAAGTTTAAGACTTGTGGATTTCAACTCCCAGAATTCCAGAGCTAACATGATTGGAGGAGGAATTCTGGGAGTTGAAGTCCACAAGTCTTAAAGCTGTCAAGTTTTGAAGACCCTGGATTATACTGTTAAAGTATTTCATAATGTAATCTCCCCTTCTTTTCCTAACTAGTATCACATCTCCAAATTATCAGTCAACCATCAAAATTAAGAAATTTGAAACCAAAAAATCAAGTAAGGATAATTCAAGGTTTCTAGACACTCCTATCTGATAATCAGGAAACCTACTTCCTTAAATTAAGGACATTCCATATGTACTATACTTGTAGAAGACTCATAGCTCCAGGGAAGAACATTGCTAGTTATAGAAGTAAAAAGCAGGACTGAATTACTACTGCAATTTCTTCCAATCTGGGACTATCTGAATGTTAACAGTAGCCTCCCGATACTCCCATGTTACACCCCTCCTGCACGACCTGCATTGGCTTCCGGTTGCCCTCCGGGTGAGATTCAAGGTCTTGGTATTAACATTTAAAGTCCAACAGGGCATGGGTCCAGGTTATTTATGGGAACAGCTCCTCCCAATATCAAATGCTAACCGCCCTGTAAGGGCACACAGGCGGGTCTCCTCGGGTGCCGCCCGACACAATGTCGCTTGTCGACCGGGAGGGCCTACTGGTGGCAGCTCCCACTTTGTGGAATCTTCTTCCGCTTGAGCTCCGTCTGGCTCCCGATCTCCGCACCTTCCGCCATGATTTGAAAACCTGGCTCTTTTACAATCTGGGCTGTGCTGATTCTCGGGTTGGGGTTAGGTGGGGATTTTAAATTTTAATTCGGCTTAATTGTTTAATTCTTTCTTAAATTAATTTATTTATTGTTGTATTTTAATTGTAAGCCGAGTCTTCGGAGAGGGGGCGGCATATAAGTCGAATTAAT
Organism: Naja naja; assembly: GCA_009733165.1. Taxonomy (NCBI): domain Eukaryota; kingdom Metazoa; phylum Chordata; class Lepidosauria; order Squamata; family Elapidae; genus Naja; species Naja naja. Next base: position 18,962,862 of record CM019148.1, on the reverse strand, counting down.
AAAATAAATAAATAATTCCTACAATTCTAATTCAGTAAATTTCACCTGTACTTCTAGTACTTCTTAAAAAAAATATTGTATCCCTAATAAAACAATCATCTTCCTTATGAGAAAAGATTACATCATTTGGAGTTTTTATGCTACAAGCTACAGCACGTCATGAAAATGAAGATATAAGCAGAAATTATTTTTTCCCCACTCTCATGTTCAAATTCAGGATCACTCACTGAAATTAAATGTGTTGGGATTCTAGACCAGTAAAGGGATTTTTTCCATAATATTAAAAAAAAACCACCTTGTGTTATCCAGTGTAATGATGGCCTGCAATTTAGAAAGTTGTAAAAGGGGACTAAGGCAAATTTATGTAAGGCTCAGTTTAGCAACAATAACCAATCTGAATGGGTATATACTAGCTCTTAAACTGCATATCTTAAATAGTTTCTGCGAAGTGACAGGAAAGGGCAGCTATCTTTCTCATATCCATGTCTATGAATTTTCAGAAGGAATCCGATTTTGACAGAGAATGTTGGACTCAATGGGTCTTTGGCCTGATTCTGTAATTCTCTTACTGCTGCTCGCAGAAAAGCTGGGAAAATACATACCGTGTTTCCCCGAAAATAAGACACTGTCTTATATTTTTTTTGGCTCCCAAAAACACACTAGGTCTTATTTTCGGGGTAGGTCTTATATATTTATGGTGCCAAATAGTGGGTGTGAGTGTGTAGGGGGGGTGTTTCACGGGTGCACGGTTGCTCCCTGAAAAGTCTTCCTGGAACTGGAGATTTACACTAGGTCTTATTTTCGGGGTAGGTCTTATATTAGGGCAGGTTTAGAAAATAGTGCTAGGTCTTACTTTCGGGGTAGGTCTTATTTTCGGGGAAACACGGTACTTGCTACCTTTCATAATGCCAAAACAAAACAAAACTTGGGAATCATTTTGAAGGAGGAGACCTTCTAGATCTTGATGCATTGGCCTAATAATACAGGTGATGGCACAGTTCTGCATACATTTTCAGCCAACTGTTCAGCACACACCAACCATGTATGAGGGCAGCTTAGTCAGGCTGCTCAGATACTGAATCAATTTGCAGTATCTTACAATGGTAAAGATATATCACTCCTTTAGCAATTTTTCACTTATAAAACCCAACAGCAAAAACCATTTCTATCAAGCCACAGCAAGATTTTCCTGAAAAAAAATCACAGATATAACATGTTTTGATGCAATGCACCAAAGATTGAGAAAACATAAGAGACAGAATATTTCCTTGATTTTTACAGCAGTAATATAAAACTTTATAAAACCTTTATATATATAAAATCCTTTTACATAAACAAAAAAATTGCATCACCACATTAACTAAGAGCCTAAACTCTAGTATTAGAAAATCTATATACAGTTCCAAAACATCTCCAGGCCAATTCTTTCATTTTTAAATGTTATTTCTAAATTACTCAGTAGGGTAAAGATCACGGTCAATCAGTACAATATATAATACACTAACTTGTTGCAAATACTAGTGGGGGTTGCATCATAGCATGGTAGCAATTTGTTTCTAATGTGTTCAGAAATCTGAATGAAATGTGTGGTCTAGCATTGTTACTCAGTTTTGAGACTAAATTTCAAGAAAGTAAATGGGGGAGGAGTACAATAGAACTTTGATAAAAAGGGCCAGCTCCAAGGAAAAACCCTACAATAAAACTTAATAAATAAGAATTTCACACTTAGTGGATTCTATGTTCAACATTGTTAAATAAAGTATTTAGCAATAACTGGAATCCCAGTTTAAGTTGTAACCAAACCATAACCAAAGATATCCATCTCAATGGATTGCACTTATCATACTAAGTCACAATGTGAATTAGTCTTAGTCCTGTGTTTTAGGTAAAACCTTTACTGCAGTTTATATAAGGGATCAGCAATATTTAAAGGAGATTGCTGTAAGATATTGCACAGACAAAGCTTAATATTGACATATTTAATAAACCACAGGTTCAGTGTGTCATTTGAAGCCAGTCAATAAAAGATTTTTCCTCCCTGGCTTTTCTTCTGTGAAATATTGAAGTGGTAAGCAGAATTTATGGGAGCAGAAAACAAAAGTTTGAAAACTAATCTAGTCCTAACACACCGTTAAAAATGGTGAGTCGCCCAAAGTCATCTTGTAGGGGAGATAGATGGCATAAAAATGTAATAAATAAAAATAAATAACAGCAGGCAAGTCAGTTTGATCTAGTGGTTTGCAACCTGTGGTCTGTGGACCCGGGGTGTCACAAGGTTGTTGCAGGGGTTCCACAAAAGGCTTGAAGAAATGCTATGATTTAAATCTTGGAGGTCTGTAGCTATGGTCTGTGGCCACAAAAGGTATTTATAGGAGGTCAGTGGTGAAAAAAAAATTAAGTAGGTTAAGGCACCAGGCTAGAAGCCAGGAGAGAATAACTTCAAATCCTGCTCTTAGGCATCAAATCTGGCTGGGTGACTTTGGGCCACTTACTCACTCTCTCATCTCATGTCACAGGGTTGTCACTGTGGGGAAAATAGAAGGAGAAAGAAGTATTGTTTTTTGCCTCTGAGTTATCTATAAAAATGGGAAACAAATGAAAAAAATTAAACATTATTTTAGTAAGCTTTCTTTCTTAGTTGTCTCTAAATGGCATATTTGTTCAAGAGTAGTTTATGAGTAAGAAGAAGCCAGATAAGTCATTGAGTTCAGCTCCATGCTCAGTGTAAAATGTCCTCAAAATTTAATGTCTGGCTGAATACATCAAGTCTAGAAAAACTTTCTTTCTCCTTTGATAATAGCCATAACTGCCCTTATTGTTAGAATTGTTTTCCTAATATTCACCTGGCATCTGCCTGCATCACTTATATTCGGCACTCAAAAATAATAGACGATAGAACTTAGTCTTTTCCTATCGAACATTTGTTTAGGTACTTGAAGAATGCTACGGTGAGGAAAAACAACTCTTATCATTTTCCTCAAAGTTGAATATGTCCAATTGTCTCAACATTTTGTTTCCAGTTCCCTGAGTATTATTTCTGTGTCTTTCTTTGCATCTGCTCCAGTTTGCCTGAATCGTTCTTAACATAGTATTCAACGTGAGATATCAAAACATTTCCTAGATATCTACAAAATTACAATGATCAGGCAGAAACACTTTTCTTCTAGCAAGGCTGGATGGACTTCAACTACATGATTCTTACAAACATTTCAACTTAAACAGATACCGACATTCTTACAAACGCAACAAGAACAAAATTCCTATCTGGGTAACAGAAGGGGGTGGAAAAATCAATTATGCCTCTGATGCAAACTGTTATTAATTGCCAAAATTTTCAGACTGACATGCTGCTAACACAGCCAGGAACTCTGTGAGAAAATCAAATTCCCTTCCTTCAGATATTAAAGGTTACAGTATTGATCAGAGAACTTTTATTGAATAATGAGTTAGCTTTACATTTAATACTTTTGTCTGCATAATCTCTTGATCCACCTACAAAGGAAATTCAGCCTACTTATTCAACACTTTAAGGAACAAATAAAGTTAATTCAACTGACTAAAATTCCATATATTAAGCTCCCGTTTTTTCCCCCAAATCAGTCCACATTTATTGTATCATGTATACATCCCCAAAATTCCCACCCTGTCCTGAAAAAATATTGAAAGGGCAATCTTACACTTATTTTTAAAGATTTATACTGTGCCTTATCTCTATGAATTTCAAGTGGCCTTGCAAAAAAAAAACTCTTTCAATTTACAGCACAACAAAAAATTTATGCACAAGATAAACATCACAAGCCAACAGTAATCTAAATATAATTTTTAAACAAGCAATTAAAATTAAAGCACTTGATTCAAATTACAAATTGAATGGCTTCCTCATGAGGTGGTAAGATAGGATTTCTGGGGAAGGGAAGTATAGTGGCTTGGAGTAGCCCTACAAAACAATATTTCTCTGTTCCTCTGAACATTGGTCACTAACAAGCTGAAATATGTTATAGCTACACAAAGACCCAAATTCATTGGAGAAATTTCTCAGTTACTACTCATTTACATAAACTACTACTGAAATAAGTTACAACTATAAAATACAAAAAAGAAAGTGAGTGTTCATTTATGTAAAGCCATCTTTCCGAATTTGGTGTCTTCCAGATGTGTTTAAACTACAACTTTGAAACTATCCCCAACCTTTGGCCCTGTTGGCTGGGGAAATTCTCAAACTACAGCCCCAATACAGCTGGTCCTACATTTAACCCAGGATTGTCTGAAACAAGTTGTTAAAGAAAAAAACAGATGTGATAGTTTTATTAAACTTATTCATATATTTGATACTTTACACACTTTGTTGCAAGGATATATGTATATATATGCTGGTATCATGGGAAAAGGTGTTTGATTCCACCTCAATGAAAGAATGACTAAGTTGAGGTAATATGCTTCAGGGTACTGGAAATATTGGAAATGCTTTATTTGTATTTTATTCCTTTATCTTTTTTTTCCTGTTTGCTTTTACTTTAAAGTTCTTAATTAAAAAGAAAAAAGAAATAAAATAAATATTAAAATATATGTTTAATAGACAAACAATTCTTACATGGTGGAATGCTCAGCTTGTGTTATGTTTTCCCCATCCCTCTAACATACTAAGCACAAATTTAAAAATGCCAATTTTGATTTATAAAGATCTATTTACAAAGATCAGATTCTTCCATTGCTGCCCTGCTTATGGTATTCTGATACTGTACAGTGATAATGCAACATTTTTCTGTTTAAGCCTCTTACTTTTAAAATTCCCACCTTTGGAACCCATTATTATTTAAGAAGATAATTAACTTCCTTTTTATCATTTTTAAACACTTTCAGGTATTCTACTTGTTTGCCATATACACTATTTGATTTTTTTTAAAGGCGTGTATACATACTTTTATGGACATCTGCAGATAGACACAAGCTATTTTTTAGGAAAAACAAACTAAATCAGATTTTAAAACCTCAATAATACTTTTTAAAGTAAGGCATCAAGTTGCTGGCAATTATTGGATAGTTTTATACTGTGCACAGTATTTGTCTTAAATTTTCTTTTAAGAATCCAGTATATCATTTCTAAATGCCCAAGAAGCTGTGATTTTCCAAGACTAGATTCATCTGCCAAAAATGACAGTCTTTAACTATTCTTCAGCCAGAGACATATTCAATATTCAACAGCTGCTGTTTGAAAAACACAGGTAGTTCTACACAATGATATACTATTATACTTCTAGTCATTAATCAAATATGTGTTTAATTGACTGGCTAAACTCTGAAGCCTTATTTTTCATATAACTTCTTACAAGAACTGCCAGCAGCTTATTTTTTAAAGAGGCATTCGCCTTAATTACATTCATAGGAGATGCCTTTTCTAAGATGATGACATGCATAGTGCACATTGTTTAAAGATAAGCTGCATATACTTTTACTTCAGAATCGTTTGTTCACTGTAATTTTATTTAGATCTGATAAAATAAACACAAATAATTTATGAAAATATAAAAGAGCTTTAGTTGTTGTAAAACCATGCCTCAGAGAATTATTTTCCAAAACCACCCCTACAGTAACATTTCTGCTGTGCTGTCTATCTTCCAAACTTCTGCACAGGAAGCAAACACACTATAAAGTAATGCAGAAGAGGAAAAGAAGTCTGAACAAGTTGGTCATCTTCCAGTGAAATTCTAGAATTTTCCTTTCCTCTAAGAATGCTTTCTTAAAAAGAAAAACACAGACTTCTGGCAAGAGGAAGTCAAAATCTGCAAAATCATCAACCTACTGACAACAGCTTCTGTACTGTTTTCACATTTGCTTTCAAAAATATTTAAGATTTCAGGAAAATGGACCGTGATTTTAAATTAGTAAGGTTTCCTATATAAAAATACAGAGGCCTAGAATAACAATTCACCTCTACTTTAAAGGTTATAAAATACATTCATTATATTCTAAAGAGACCAATTACTTTTCAGTATCCAGTATTCAGTCTTACTCAGAATTAGGACAATCAAGAATCAGTGTGGGATAATTAATTCAAATTCTTACACATTTAGGAAACCTTTTCACTTATCTTTCCCAAAATACTTTCTTACAACTCAAATTAACCAACAGGAGATGGGCACGAAGGTGCAATTTTTGCATTATGGAAGGAAGTATCAAGCAATCACATTAAGCCAAACACTTTATTGGGATAGGATTCATGTTATATGAATTTAATAACTATTTTATTAACCTGGATTTAGGTTTAAGCATCTTGGTTGGCTCTCTTGGCCAAGAAATGAAGATGAGCACCATGTTCTAGACATAACTAGACTACCTGGATCCGTATCAATCGGGCTTCCGGCCTGGTTTCAGCACGGAGACGGCATTGGTCGCACTGGTGGATGATCTCTGGAGGGCACGGGACAGGGGTTTTTCTTCTGTCCTGGTCCTATTAGACTCTCAGTGGCTTTCGATACTATCGACCATGGTATCCTTTTGGACGTCTCGTGGGGCTGGGGGTGGGTGGCACTGTTCTTCAGTGGCTCTCCTCCTACCTCACGGGGCAGTCGCAATCGGTGTTGGCAGGGGGGCAGAGTTCGGCCCCAAGGGCTCTTACTTGTGGGGTCCCTCAGGGGTCGGTCCTCTCTCCCCTTTTATTCAACATCTACATGAAACCTCTGGGTGAGATCATTCGTGGTTTTGGGGTGAGGTATCATCAATATGCTGATGATACACAGTTATATATCTCCACCCCAAACCAGATCAGTGATGCCCTCTCCGTGATGACTCGCTGTCTGGATGCGGTACAGATCTGGATGGACAGAAACATCCGACTCAACCCAGCCAAGACTGAGTGGTTGTGCATACCGGCATCCCGGTCCAGTTTGGAATGTCCATCGTTGACCATAGGGGAGTGGTGTTGCCCCTGTGGATAGGGCGAGGAACCTGGGGTCCTCCTGGATGCACGGCTCGGTTGGAGGAGCAGGTGGGAGCCATCGCCAGGGGGGCCTTTGCCCAGGTCCGGCTGGTTCGCCAGCTTCACCCATTCCTGGACTGGGATGCCCTGCGTACGGTCACTCATGCCCTTGTTACCTCACGACTCGACTACTGCAATGCTCTATATTTAGGACTGCCCTTGCATACCATCCGGAGACTGCAGCTGGTGCAAAATGGCGGCGCAGGCGGTGATGGGAGTTTCCGGTTCTCCCATGTTACCCCCCTCCTGCGCTGCCTACATTGGTTGCCGGTTGCACTCCGGGTGAGATTCAAGGTCTTAACTTTAACATACAAAGTCCTACATGACATGGGTCCTCATTATCTAAGGGAGCGACTGCTGCCGACATCGAATACTAACCACCCTGTGCGAACTCATAGACAGGGACTCCTTGGGGTCCCGTCGGCCGGCAATGCCGGCTGGCGGTCCCCGACGTGCCTACTCTGTCGCGGTCCCTGACCTCTGAATCAACTTCCCTTGGGGCTCCGCCTGCCCCTGACCTCCGCACCTTCCGCCATGACCTGAAGACCTGGTTGTTTAACCAATCTGGGCTGTGACCCTTGGGAGGGTGGTTTTAGATTTCGGATTGATTTTAAGTTTTGTATTCTGTAACTATTTTGGGGGGCTGTCTAGTTTAATTCTTTTTTAAGTATTTATTGTTGTTGTTTTTTAACTGTGAGCCGCCCCGAGTCTTCGGAGATGGGGCGGCATATAAGTCCCACTAATAAACAAATAAATAACTGATAGGGAAACCTTTACCTTTTTATAATGATCATAGGTGCCTTTAGGCCAATAAACCCTTACTTTCATAGGTATTATACACTAACTAGATTCAACACCTTGGTTAGTTTGATTTTAGTTTACAATGTGGCTTGTAAATTGTGATTTAGGCTTATTCAGCTGAATCTCGCCACCTACTTGTTCAACAAACTTTAAAACTGTGAAGAAATAATCATACAACAAGCACTATGGAATTTTCATAACCTTTGCTGCTTCACAGACTAGAATGGAATCTAAAACATGTATAAATATGTGAGATCATTGGTATGATGGTTGATAAAGGGAAAAGTTTTTGCCTGCAGATATGGAGAATCCATGTAACCAACATGGCCAAACATTAAAGATATCATTTTATAAGTAGAAAGTTCATACTTAATCCTCAATAATTTCAGGCAAAACCAGGAAAGACTTTCTTGGGACATTGATGACTAATGGTCCACCACTGAAAATTAGGAGTGAGAAATCTATGAGTTCCCAGATATTGTAATCTGTCTGCTATTTCGTCCATATATCATAACTCAGAGGAAGTCCTAAGTTTAGATAAAATCCCTGGCAGTGCCACTTTAATAATTAGGTTGAAGATAATGTGAAAGAAAGCAGAGAAACTTAAGGGAATTTCTGTCAGTCAATTCAAGCAAACCTGAGCTAAACATACTGCACTAACAGTCTGGATCATTGTTAAACAGTTTTCTTAGGGAAGGACTCTCCTTGCAGAAAAAAAAAGTTCTCCATTCTCTCAATATCAGAGCCAGTTTGGTGCAGTGGTTAAGGTATCAGTTTAGAAACTGGAGGACCACAAGTTCAAGTCCCATCCTAGACACAAACCCAACTGGATGACCTTGGGCCAGTCACTCACTCTTAGCCCTAGGACAGGGGTCTCCAACCTTGGCAATTTTAAGCCTGGCGGATTTCAACTCCCAGAATTCTGGGAGTTGAAGTCCTCCAGGCTTAAAGTTGCCAAGGTTGGAGACTCCTGCCCTAGGAACAGGCAATGCCAAACCACTTCTGGAAGAAACCTTGCCAAGTAAATCATAGCTAGGAGTGAAAAACTGACTCTAAGGCACCCATCCCAAAAAAAGACCCTCTGTCAGATAGAAAACCTAAAATTCAACAGATCACTGCCAGCCAATACTCAATTTCTCCAATCAATCACTGGAATGAAATAAAGCAAATTATGTTTCTTAGTGGGCTGCAAAACATTAACAGATCTCTCAGTACAATGTAGGCACAGCCCACCTCCAGCTAAGGCATGGGAGCTATAATCCAACCTGAAAACATCACACTGAGAAGCAAGGTATGTTAAAGCACCTTATTTCTGAAAGATACACTTATTTTTTTAACGCCTCCTCTCTCCCACCCTTCCTCCTCCCCACTATCCAATCCCAGACAGAGACCCTCCTTCTTTAGTCCAGGTTTTGCTAGCCTGCCCGGCGTTATACTACACCTCTCATCTTCCTCCGCCGCGGAAGCCAAAGGATCACTTTAGTTACGAGCGATGGGAGTTGTAGTCCGACCAGCTTTTGAGTCAGGCTGGAAAAGGTTATTCGATTCTCTTTCCCTGCCAGGTAACGCCCCCTGGTTCACAAAAATACAGATGACCCCTGTCGATAAGGCGCCTTCAGCCCCTCCCGTTTTCGGTCTTTTCTCGACAGACCCCGAAGGAAACGCTCCACCCCATATAAAACCGCTTCAGGGCGAATCCACTCTGCTGCTCAAGTTGCATCTACTGCCGCCACCCCCATCTCGCTTACCTTCCGCCATGTTGGCCGCCGCCGTTTCTCGGACAGATCTCTCGCGATATCCGAGCTTGAGGGTGGAGTGGCGGCGGCGGCGGCCAAGGAGGAAAGGAGTCAAGCGATCGAGTGCGCAAGCGCATTCAGCGTGAAGGGGCTGTCGGCTCAAGAACGTTTGGAAGTTTGTGTTCAGTGGGCTGCTTTTAGATTTATTTTCTTTTGAACGGCTCTAACGCCGTTTTCTAATTCTTATAACTTTCAGAAGCCGAAGGCACAGAATTTTTAAGCATACATAGAGTTCAGCTTGCTAAATGAAACGGGATTGCTTTTTCCTAGGACAAAATTTTTAAAATCTTTTTCTTAAGCAGAACGAAGACTTAACTTTAGTGATAGTGCTTCTGAGGCTTTTTCTAAGTTCAACGTAATTTAAGCCTCTCTTGGCATTTGTGGCATTTTTATCTTTTTCACCGTTATATTTTATTTTAATGACTACAAGACAACTGCAGAAGTCCAACATTGTTTTCTCTAATGATGGCTTTTGTAAAGGAAAGTGTGCGAAGCATCTTTGAACAAATGCAGTTTTTTTCCATTTTCTACCTTGATAATGTTTATGATGAATAATATTAAAGTATTTTTATTTATTTAATTTTTTAAAAAAACATATTGGCTGTCCAAATTTACCACAACGATAAAACTACAAAACCTGTAGATATAAATAAAATACTATAAATATCCAAATACTAAAATACTATAAAAACCTGCAAAACCTTTTCAGCCTATGCAGAATATAAAGTTTTATACTGTATGCAGTTTACTTTTTCTAGAATAATAACTACAAGAAGTGGTTAAAATCCATTTCAATTAAGCCAAGAAAATTTTCAGCCAGTCATATCTGTAACTCAGGCTATGTTACAACATGTTAAGCCATAATATAGTTTAGCACTGAATGGGTACTACTCCCAACACAGCTAATTATTCTCATACAAAGCTAATAAGTGATGGATAGTTCAATCTAGTGCCCACCACATCGTGTGGGATTCTTCAGAAATTTACAAGTTCCCCCCCTCCAATAATGAAATTAAAATAAATTGTATATCATAGAACTCTTACTGGGGAGGAAAAGGTGAGCTATAAATCTAACCAAAAAATGTAAATATCAACTTCAGTAAGATTGGAATATTAAGAAAATGGTTTCAATTTGGGATGGGCACTATAAGGCCTTCTACCATAGATGTTGAAACTCTATCGGCATGTCCAACAGTAAAGGATGATGGGAGCTGTAGAAATAAAAGGGAGAAAACATATTATATTTGGGGTAATTGTACTCTTCTAAATTAATATTAAAAGCTCCCTTTATATTTCATGTGTTCATATACCATATCAACTCATAGAAGAGTTTTTAATTTTATTATTAATTTGACAAGTATTTATACCACTTAACTCCCAACTGACTTTGGATAGGTTACAATTATTTGGCTTAACTCCTACAAACTCAACTGTTATCGTATGTCAAACAGTTTATGGCTTTATGTGATGTGAAATCTCAGCCAGTTTTGGTTTATTCAACAAGCATAGTTAAGGAAATATTTGTTTGGAGCAGGTGTAAATGACCTTCAGCTTTTTTTTACAATAATATTTCCATATCATAGTACTTAAATTTTGCAAAAATCACCATTTTCAGAAGTGTGCCTTTGTGTTGCTGGAACAAATTGAGTGCTTTAAGCTGTTACTGTTGGGGAAAAATAGGAGGAAGTGCTATTTATGCCATCTTGAGTTCTTTAATGAAACGGTATAAACCATTAATTTCACCAACCATTTTTCTTACAGCCTTTGAAGGTCAAAAATAATAATAGTAATAAGTATGGCATTTCACTGTTCTGAGTTGAATGCAATATATGAATTAAGACACTGGGCTACTTTATACATTATTATATTATGGACCACATGGTTTATTTAATAATTGGGCAATAAGTTACAACTCCTCATAAAGGGTTCACTTAACATACCAATCAGGTTATTTTGAAACAACGTTTTGATGGCCAAGCTCCTGGATCAATACGGTCTGTCTAGCCTGGCATTTATTCTAATTGCCAGTAGTTTTTTCACAGCTGTCATAAATTGAGACCCTTTAAACTGTAGATTACAATTATTCAATTTGTGGGCATACATAAACATAAGAACCCAGCAGAATCCAGCCTATTGGTTGATTTTGTGCAAATTCTGTGTTGCCAGCTGGAAGCAGTTTGGAAATTCACAAGTTTGAACCTCAAGATGATAGTCCCCATTTGTAGTACTATAAGGTCCAGGAGACTCTGCAGCCAAGAGGAAGACAGGGGAGAACAGGAAGAAACACTGAGAACTGTGATTGGCTGTAAAGCACTGTGAGTGGCATATAAGTCTAAGTGCTATTACTGTCATGGTCATTTGTGATATATGGCATATCTATTGATTATCTGCCATCAAGTCAATAGCAATAGCACTTAGACTTATATACCGCTTCACAGTGCTTTACAGCCCTCTCTAAGCTGTTTACAAAGTCAGCATATTGCCTCCAACAATCTGGGTCCTCATTTTACCCACCTCGGAAGGATGGAAGGCTGAGTCAGCCTTGAGGCTGGTGAGATTTTGAACTACCGAATTGCAGTCAGTCAGCAGAAGTACTGCACTCTAACCATTGCATCACCGTGGCTCTTAATGTCGACTCTTAGTGACCATATAGATTTTCTCCATAGCAATCTGTCCCTAACCTGATCCTTCAGGTCTTCTAATGCTGCATCTCTATGTGTGTGTGTATGTGTGTGTTTATATTTAAATAGTGTGTGTGTGTGTTTATATTTAAATAGTGTGTGTATATTTATAGTTAAAGAGTTCTATGTTGTAATTGACTCTGGAGTCTATATTAAGAGTCCATTAAGAAAGAACACAGCTATTGGCAACAGACATTATGTTATGACAATTATGTAAGTGTGGACCACTAGATCTGACGGCAAACAAAGCTGTGGTATGGAAATACCATTTTATCCCAGCATTATTTTGCATCCATGTAAGGTGTATGAATTTTGTTAAATTAGATGCCATAAAGTTTGTGGCAAACTGAATTGACACCAGAATCTTACCATTTGATCACCTCTGTAAGGTATCATAGTTGTTACAAATTCTGTAACATTTGGGCACTAAAGTATCTGGAGTATCTGTAGATTCTATCTTGCAAATATTTCTGGATTTTGTCTACACAGGAACTGTTGAAAGCTCTGTGAGAAACTGACAGCAACTTTTGAGAAATTCTATAAAACAGGACTTTAACTAAACAAATGCCATTTTTGTCTTGATGCGATTGTTATGTTGGGACACATCATCTCAGCTGAAGCTGTTAAAGCTGATCCAAAAATGATGGAAGTTATTTTATAAGCCCAAAATAATAGAATCTGATTAGCTACATGTTTAAGCCACCTGTAGCCATATTACAGCATGAAATTTATTAAATTAATTATACAGTTATTTTGGAAGCATTATGCCTGTGGAGTACAACAGGAGTCCTTTGGCTCTTGTCTGCAGCAGATAACTGCATTTCAGCTGCAGAAACATGAATTAACTAAAAAAACACCTTATCTTAATAAAGCTTATTATTATCTGAATGCACCAACTTTTGTGGTGACTGATACCAGTTTTGTGGGATTTGTTATCGTCTTATACAGACTCAGAAAGATGGATCAGATAAGTCTGTTGTACATGCTTAGATGTTTACTTTTCTTTCTAGAGTCCCAGGTTGAATGTATAACTTTGGGGGTTTGTGAGCTACAAAATATTTTAATACCTGCATTTAAAAGATCACAAACTATTCATAAGATGCTTCAACTTCTTTAACCACACTTTTGCCACCTTGCATGCAGGGTGCTTGGAACTGCTCCCAAGTAGGAACATAGAACCATAGACTTTGGATGTCTTCTAGTCCAACCTTCAAAATTACATCCCAAATTCTTGCAAATGGTCCAGTTGGGTGCCATGATTAATGTCATCAAACACCAAGCTGACAGGGCCAGGAAGGTCAGTAATCCTCCCATCTAGGTCCCAACAATCATAAGCATAGTTACTGCTGTTAGATGTCCAGATCTGAATTCTGACTGAAAGGGAACTGGGTAATTAATTCTAAGAACCCATATAACTGACCTTTCGATATTTTTTCCAAAATCTTTCACCAAAAGGGAAAATTGGAAACTAGGAATTTTTCAAATTCAGATGGATTAGGATGGCTTACTTTCACTTCCTTTGGGGTTGGAGGCACTATGTCCTCCTTCAAATGGGCATTAATTACTTCTGGAATCCAACTGCACACATCCTGGCTGGAGGAGCCAAAGTTCACAAAACAAAGCATCCCATTTCAAGATGCCACAGTCACCTCATTAGATAATTCCTTTATCTACAAAGAATCTCATAAACGCATCACAGAAGCCTGTTCAGGTTTTCCTAACAGCATCTAGGCAACCCTATTATAAGAAAGTGACTAGCAGTGCCAGTGGATGAAAATGACCTATTAAGATGCCACTCTTATCACCACAGATTAGGCCTGAATATGGGTATGTTTGTATTCACTCATATTCACTCTTGGTTTTCTGTCAAGGTCACCCAAGATGTCCCATTATAGTAGTCTTCAACTTACGATCACAGTTGAGCCCAAAATTTATGTTGCTAACTGAAACATTTATTGAGTTTTGCCCCATTTTCTTGCACAGTTAAGTGAATCACTGTACTTGTTAAAGTAGTAACATGATTAAGTGAATCCGGCTTCCCCATTGACTTTGCCTGTCAGAAGGTCGTAAAAGGTGATCACATGACTCCGGGACAATGCAACTTTCATAAATATGAATCAGTGCCAAGCATTTTGAGCATATAAACATGGGGATACTGTAATGGTCCTAAGTATGAAAAACGATCATACGTCACTTTTTTCAGTGCTGTTGTAACTTCGAACTGTCACTAAACAATCTGTTGTAAATCAAGGACTACCTGTTCTCACATCCTTTCCCAGAGCTTCTGTCAGAGCTACTTGTCCCACAATGTGAAACACTTTTATACAGGAAAAAGTCCATTGGCAAATAAAACACAAATGGTCATTAGGCCTCTGACCTCCATAAAGAACTCCAACCTAAGACACGTAGACCTATAAATACCACCAGCAATGAGATCCAGGCAGATAGATCAACAACCATGCTAACCTGTCCCTACAATCCAAACTTATATAATGACTCACCTGGTTATATTTGAAACATACTTGTTCACTACTAAGATCTGGCTTTGGCCTTATGGCAGATGAAGACCTGAGAGGAAAAATTTGAGAAATACATTCCCATCATCAGCCAACCAGATTTAATATGAGGCCAAGTCCAGGTATTCTTTCTTCACTAGATCATGGAGTCATGATTCTGACATTTATGAACAATAACCCAGGACCAAAGTGCCCCAAAATTCAGCTTCTCAGATATAAATTAGGACTTCCTATATCAAACTTCTAACAGTTGCTCCTACTCAAGACAACTGGATTCTCAGCCTCCCTGTTGAAAGAAAAGGAATATATGTTACAAAGTCTTGGCAAGTAAATATGGGTACTCTAGCCTCATTAGTATGATAAAGCAAGGCTTCTTTAATTTCTCTGATCTTCTTTCTAATTGCTCTGAGAGCTGAAAACTGAGAGCTCAGTTACCTGAGGATATTGAGAAGTATGCACGTTTCTGCTCTGCAATTCAGTATTTTGCATACCACTATTCTCCTTTGCAGGTTGGATGTTAAACAAAGATTACTTGCATTATTAAAAATACTCATCCAGTTTCATTAAACTGGCCCTTCAGAATCCCTTGTCATTCTATTATAAATCACTCAGAAATGTATCACTAGATCCCCAAACTCTATGGACAAACTCCAGTTGGTCACTTAGTGTTACAATGGATACCCCAAAAGGTACTTGCAACCCAGTTCTGACACCAGGCTCCCCCACCCATGGTCATGTGATTGTATTTCAGGTGCCCAGCAACTGGCTCGCATTTATGGCCATTTGCAACATCCTGGAATCATGTGACCATGATTTTCATTTTTAACTAAAACCTGGCTTTACTTCTGATTTTTGGCAAAAACGCTCCATAGCGAACAATGCATTTTTTGTACTTAACTGGTCTTCAAAAAGATTGTAAAATTGGGTTCAGGCATGTGATAACCTGCTTTAAGACAGTCATGATCTATAACTGTTAATGGGTAGATCCCATTTCAGGTGTAAATTGAGGATTACCTGCAGAATAAGGGAGTATTTCTTGATTTGAAGTCGAGAATGTAGAAGTCCTTTTCCTCAAATAAAGGACTCTTGAACAAATTCGACATCCCAGCATTTTTTGTACATGCCACGAAGTCAGTGTCAACTCTAACCAATCCCCATTATATAATTTCCCCCCCAGGATTATCCGCCCCCAGTTTGATCCTTCAGGTCTTCCTGAACAATACATCCATCATTATTATAATTAAGTCTTGCTGCTGGTTGCCTTTTTTTCTTTCTTTCTTCCACTTTCCCAGCCTCACAGATTTCTCAAGAGAATGCAAGAGAACTAGGTAATAAATAACAGGTCCAGGATACAATTTGATTCTGGTCATTCATGGCTCTAATGAAAACAGATTCTTCTGTTTTCTATTTGTTTTCTTAGCTTATCTGTGTGTCAATACTTCCTATCCCACTTCTTCAAAGTCCAATTTATATTTCTATGAAATGTTAGAGAGGAACCCATTGCCTTCATGATTCTGATCTTTGTAGGTAAACACACATCCTGACACCTGAATATTTTGTCCAAGGCCTTCACAGCTACCCTACAAAGTGCTAGTCTATGCCCTGTTTCTTGATTGATGCTAATCCTACCATTTTCATGAGTTTCAATTTTATATGTAATCATTTTTTTCCTGTGCTCGACTTTCACAACTAGAACTTGGCAAATCATTTCCATTTTCAGCTATTGAAATAGCATAACGTGATTTGATATTCCTTCCTCCAGTTTTCAAACCAAACTCGGCTTTTTCCAGTTCAATTTACTTGAATATATTCAGCATATAAATGGAATAAATGAAAGAACCTGAAGCTCATTCTTTTACTGTCCTAAACTCTGTTTTGCCATAATCCATCCACTGCAGCTTCCTGCCCTGTATTTAGATTTCGTAGGAGGGCAATGTCTTATTTATAAGTTATGTAAATTTCAGATGAAACTTGACCATAAACTGATCGTTTCTTCTGTATCAATGTTGGAACATATATTTTGGATGATCATGATATTAAAGGATTGTCCATAAAGGCTTATGTGGGAATTGTCACTACCAATTACACTGCATTGTATCCATCTACAATGCATAATCCATGCATAATCCTTGCAGTATACGGATTATGAAATCAGAACAGTTCCTTTGTTTTTGATGTTCTGAGTAGTAAACAATATGACTCTGAGTAAAAGTGCCTAATTTTGGTCTATTTGATACTTAAAAAATAAAAAGTTTAGTTGACTGTAGCTATGTTATAAACACCATTAGTGTTCCAAAAGACCATCAGCTCATCCACAAAGCATATTGAATGACATCCAAACTGAAGCATCTATCATTCAGCACTACGTCATCAGCCACTTTATACTGTCTTTGTAGTTTCTTGATAAAATACAGGACTGGGTTATCGTTACCTTTTGTGCTGCATGACGTGGTGCCTTTACCATTGTCACTAAAATAATAAATCTACTTCCAGCATCTTCCTATATCACTGCTGTCCAATGTGAGTGCCTGAATGCCACCTTCACTCAAGGTTGAGGTAACACTGCAGGATTCTTGCATCTATGTGCAGTTTTAAAAAACATGCCTAGTGGGTTACAATAATCCGAGTTCAAAATTGTATTCTAAGGCAGGGGTCCCCAACAGCCAGTCTGCAGACCAGTACCAGTCTGTAGCCTGTTGGCAACCAGTCCGTGCCAAGGCAGGAAGCTACATTTGTGCAAGTGGTGTGTATGCCATCCCCTCCCCCCTGCTGTCACTGCCACTGTTGCCGGTCTCCAGAGCTAGAAAGGTTGGGGACCGTTATTCTAAGGTTTTTAAAACAAATAATAAAACAGAGAAAACAATTCACAAATCAAGAGTCTGCTATTAGTTGATCATCACTGGAAAATCAGCTGTAATACATTTTGAATAGTAAAATGTAGTACTTTAAAACAAAAGCTAGGAATTTACCCAGCCTTCCTTAGAACACAAGAATATGTATAATGTGAGCAGTAAAATCTCCTGAGTTGAATTCAATTTCCTCTTGGTGCAATACAGAAATGATATGCCATTGCCTTCTGGAATTCTTTTGCTTCCCACTTCGTCTACATGGGATTTCCTGTTGCTCTTCCCTCCAAGTACAACATCTGAATGATACAAGATCAGAGAAACTTAGGAAGAAAACCTAGCAAAAACAGCTTGACTGCAACATAATGAAGCTTTCTCTTAACGTGGGATAAATTTAACTTCAATCTGCTTTCTTTTGTTTAACTGAAATATGCAATTCAAATTGGGGATACTTCCCTTCCTGTTTTAATATGAAAGAAGTGGCCAGGAGGATATAATAAAATTCCCTCGCCATATTTTACTAAAGAAAAAGAACACAAATGATAGTCAGTTGGTTGGCAAAGGATCTCTTCTCTCCTTCAATACCCCACCCCCAGCCATCCTTAGCAAAAGTGAAGCAAATCTGGTTCTTAATTGTCAAAACCAGGGCTGTCAAACTCGCAGCCCATGGGCTGGATACGTCATGCGCCAGCCACACCCACAGTTTAGTGAGGAAAGTCGCAATATGTCATGTGATGCCACTATGATGATGCAAGTTTGACACCCCTGGCCTAAACCAAACTACCATGTCTAGGTACTAATAGTTCAGAAGCAGCAAGAAATATATATTTTAATCAGACAGTGAATTTATGAAGTACCATTTCTAATTCACATGCCAACATAATCTGGGTTGCCTGGGCATGCAGACAGAAGGGTAAAACATTCCATATTTTAAAGAAATACTCAAAGCAAGAACCTACTAGCCCTCTTTCAGTCTTCTACTGTATTGTTGCTTCTTTCAATTATATCAATTATGGTCTCTTGACATTTGTCATGGGCAACTACTACTTTTTTCCCCTCAGGAGAATGTCTTCTCCTCCCACCTACCCCTTTTATTTTTATCTGAAGTAATAATCAAACAAGCAGTAAGATGGCAACTGCTTGTTTTAAAGAAGTTTGAGTTTACAGGCTGTTTTATTGCTAGATTAAGATGAATCCACCCAGACATATTCAATAAAAAGGTAAAATTACTATTAAAAACCCTTCCACTAAAGATAATTGCTGTATGAATGTTCCTTCTATCAGAAAAAATATATGTATAGAATTAGAAATTACCCCATACAAAAATGCATGGTTTATTCCTTATGTACTTAATAGAAAAGATGGAGATTAAACAAGTGTATATATAATAAAATAATTATGATATGGAATCATTTGGTACTTCTTTATATTACTCAGGCTACTCCTTCTATACCCAGGTGAATTCTGCTTTAATTCCCATGTAAATTCCAACCGGACTATTTGCTTCCAGTCCTTGCTCTGAAGTAGCAAGTAATGAGAGCTGCTGCAAAAGCTAACAGATGAAAGTACATAAACTCTAATAAGCAGGCCAGACAAGACCAGGAAGAGCATTATAAGACAGTGTAGGAATGATTGTGTTTCTAATAGAGTTCACACCCTTTTTTTTATATGGACAGAGCTTTGCCTTCCAATCTTTTATCAGGATATTTACTCATCAACAACTTAAAAGATTACAATTGATTTCTACTTCAGTTGACCGAGGATGGGTACCTAGACTATATACTGTATTCCAGCAGCCCTCAATCAACATGCCTGATAATGAAGAATGCTAGGAGTAATAGCCTAGCAACATCTGGACAGTTTCCCCATGGTGGCTGTAATTGATTTTTTTTCTAAATGGGCATCAATTTATTATATCACTTGCAGCAAAATCCAAGGAATATATTATATGGATATATCCTCTCATACAAGAATCTCTAATCTTCCTAACCTTGCTAATTTGCTGTAGAGTCACCTAGAACTCTTGAGCAAATTTTAAGGAAATAAAAAATCTGCATGGAAATGTGAACGTTTCCATTTCTGCTTCATTGATGGAGAATCTATCAGAGCATCCAGTTTTATCCTCCTCAAATATGATGCTTCATCATCTAGTACAGTTGTTAAGGCTATAATAAAAAGTATACATAGGGTTCACAAAACTTTCATTAACAAGTCTCTGACCCAGTCAACAGTCCACATATAGTGCATGGAATACATAGGATTTGTCAATGCTCATTGACAAAGTTTTGCAATCTATCTGTTAAGGCTCTCTGAAAATGTGTTCTCATTTTTTAAAGTGCAGACAGCCAACTTGACACAGAACTATTGGAAAAATTTATATTTTGGAAGAACTCACTACAGAAGGTGACAGAATTCCAAAATCAAGTTACATGAAAATATACATTGCAATTTCTCTTTATACATTAAGTGAGGAAAATCTGTATGGGATCAGAATGCAAAAAAGAGGAAAAAGAAGAGGTAAGATAGGGGAGAGTATATGATAGCAAAACCAGAACTCACTTGAAGCCTATAGCTCTGCATGCTTTTATTTATCCAACTTCAAATCAGGCAAGAAATAAAAAAGTGGTTCAACCTATATTGGGCTAACTTAGATAGCTGACCACTTTAAAAGCAAATGTTCTCAGCCCTTTTGGAAACAACTAGTAGGCTCAAGCGTAATTCATGGCTGTAAATCTTATTGCTACATCCAAGCCAAAAGATGAGCACAACTAGGTAAAAACACAAGGGGAATAAATGCATCACCTGATGACAATGTTCAAGTCATCATCAGAATCAAATGACGAATCTCAATGTTTTATTAATGTATTCCCAAAAAATGTTGAGGGGAAGGAAATTACAAAGGTATTAAATTTTTATTAAAGTGAAATTTTTAATGAAGTTTAAATGGCTGAAAGAAAAGTTAAAATGGAATTTTTTTAATCCTAATTTGTTTTAGTCCAACATGCTTCATGAGAAAATTTGAGAAAAGGCTCATAAGAAAAGAACCCCATGAATTGGAGTGGAGAAAAAAAGAACCTGCTAAAAATCTTTAGAATTTACACGATTCTTATTCTAACTACAAGACAGCATTATTTGGTACAATGTGTATTTGTGGATGTACATGAACAGTATATATATTATCCGGATCATGTTGTGCTATGTACACATCTTTACAATTCTTCCTGAAGGTTAAAGCAGTTCCATTAGTTTTCAAAATGCACAAATCTTTGTTGGCACTTGTTAGACTCCTTGTCAGCATTAATAACTGCCATGTTTTATTGCAGCCCAGTTCCTGCCAGTGTCTGCCAACTTGGTATAAACAGAAGTCCAGCAATAGGTGGGTAGAGTGCAGGAAAAACAGTGCCATATTCCTCAATTGGAAACCTACAGACAAAAGAAGAGAGAACCATCAGCCATGGTACCTTAAATTTCATATGAATCTTCATATATCTTTAGTACTTCCAACATATATTAATATGAGAATCTCCAGAGTATTTTTATTAGACACTTAACTTCCATGATCAGCAACTGAACTATTGTTCAAAGTTCTAATTCATTTACCTCTAGGCTGCTCTAATGCACTAAGCACCCTTTGCAGTTAAATATTTAGGGCATGTGCAATTTTAACTACTAATTTGTAAAATTATAGTGTTGCACTGCCATTAATGCCCATTGGCTACTTTCATTTAAAACACCCAATTAAAAGCACTTTCACTGACTTGACTATTCATGCAATAAAGCTGAAATATTGCACTAGTGAAAGCCACTTTAAAAACAAAGGCCTTGTGTGACCTACAGCAGCCTCAGGTAGGCCATAGGGCCCAGTCAGCAGAAAGAGAACACCACTTCAAGGTATGTGAGGTGCAGCAGATCCTGGGAAGCACTGGGCTGTGAGGCAATCATGCCATTCCCCAAGACTTGTGCATCTTGGGCAACAGTGCAAGGCAGCCTTTCTGAGTAGTAGTGATGATGCTAGTGCTGAAGTTGAGGTCTGGGCTTCTACTTCAGGCCCAACCTCAGCACTGCCATTTAGGGCGGCATAGAACAGATGGAGATAAGAGAATTGTTTCTTTCGTTTGAAAGGGGTGTGTATGTATATGTGTCTATGACATGACAGCAGAGTCAAGTTAGGCATTTTCTGAATATTTGGTACACTGAGCTCAAAATTTTGCCATGGTTTAAACTGTTCTCTCACAAGATACAAGATATTAAAAGTCTCATAATCTGTACCACATGGAGAATCTTAAACCAATTCAATTATTGAGGTAATCATGAAGAAGTACCTTAAATAAGGTAAAGCAGGAAGTTTACCCATCAGGTTGAGAGATGGGTAAAAAAAAAACAACCCACAACAACCCACAACTGAAGAACAATTTGTTCTCATACTGTCAGTACTTTGAGGTAGTCCAGACAAGAAGCACAAACCATGAGTACTAACGTTACCTTTATTGTAAGATTACAGTAACAGAATCTTGCAAGTCTGAAAGAATTTCTCCCCTCCTTTTACTTTCCAGAAAACTGGGGAATGTCCCTTCTGAGATGTTTCCCATGCTCCTTTTCCTTCTGTGAGCTGAGACAATTTTTGCAGTATCTAGGCTGTACCTCTTCATCCTATCTCCCAAGGTCATTCCCAAATACCATTAATACACACACACAGATATATATATGGAAATCTAAATTAGCATGTTTAGTTTTCAGACTTAAGTGCCAGAATCTTGATTTAAAAAAAAAAACATCAGTTGCAAGATTAGTATTAGCACTTACAATTTCTGCTATGAAGACACTCATAAACAAAACGTAACCTACTCTCTGAGAATTAGATAAAGCAAATGAGCTTCTATAACACTGGAGATATATTAGATAAAAAATGTTTCTACGGAAAAGTTAACACTCTAAATATTATAATTTTGTATAAGTACTATTATAATCAGCTTTATATGGAATAACAGTAGGATCCGATCCATTAGATTGGTTAATTCCACATCCATTTAACTTCTGAAAACACCAATGCTCTTATTTTATTCCCAAGCATTCCAATATTGTACTTTTCTCTCAAATATGAAACCAAAAGTGGATTATCCTCAGATGTTTTAATATACAGTTTTTGTAGTTTGGATTTTTTTCTAAAAAAACACGTATCATCTCGATTCTTTTTAAAATTCTATTTTAACTGTGGTTCCTAGATCAAAAGCAAGCTAAACTTATATATAACATAGTATCAACTACTAGTAAATTCTACCATAGTAGTATGTGGGTAGAAAATCAAGCTCTTTACGGAAGAGGTAGAAAACTAGTAGGATAAAGATCCATCCACTGATATGCAGCCCAAGAGACTTGCTGCTCCAAATTATTTCCACTTCAAATGAAAGGCAAGAAGAAAAAAAACTTTAAGAGAATAGTTTCAAAATGTTCAGAGTGACCTTAAGCTATAGATTTTGATAAGCCACTTGTTTCCTATGCTTAGCTACTGAGTGACGTACTGGTCCTCATGGGCTAGAGGTTTCTCATATAAGTATGAGATCAATCTTTCCTTATCGTCTGGGGAACACTCAGCATATAAAGGTAATATTTATGATGTTACCTTGCAGTATTTCCTGTTAAAACTGGAATTCTCTGTTAGTTAAATTACTTACCCTGAAAAAAGTGAAGCTACTAACTGAATTAAGTGTCACTCAAAAGCAGTTTCTTGGCTTTTTCTTACACAGCGGGCAACTTTTCTTTTGAATTCTCCATTTCTATCTTCCCTCCATTCTTTCTGTAAGTTAAAATACAGATTTTGAAAACTCTTTAAAACATGCATTGTCTCTCCAACCCCTTGGGAAAAATACCCATTATTTTCTTATATTGTTTACAAGAAAAAAAATAGCATGTGCTGTTTCAACTAATGTATTCAATGAATTAAGCATACATTTAAATTGTAGCTTGTTGAGTAACTTCAGCAATTCCATCCTGAAGAAATCAAACAAAAAACAAAACAAAACCATTAATACACAGTTAAATAAGTTAAAAAACTATAAAAAAGAGGTGGAGAGAGAGAGCATTACAAATTTGCATACAACAGTCATTTCACAGGGCCCATGCTACAGATGTAAGGGCAAAGCAAGTTTTAAGAGCCTTTTAGAAATCTAATAGAGTTGGGGGCCAATGTCACTTCAGGAGGAATAATATTCCAAAGGTGGGTACCACAGCAGAAAAAGCTCTCTTCTCAGGCCCCACCAAATAATGCACTTTGGCCAACAGGACCCACAACATGCCTCTCCTGCTAGACATGATGGAATAGGTAAATGTAAACAGGGAGAGGTGGTCTCTCAGAGAATCTGGCACC
Source organism: Naja naja (assembly GCA_009733165.1). Lineage (NCBI taxonomy): Eukaryota > Metazoa > Chordata > Lepidosauria > Squamata > Elapidae > Naja > Naja naja. The sequence goes on along the minus strand of CM019148.1, from coordinate 18,938,882 downwards.
AAACAACATGGGTTCTTGAAAGGTCAAAATATTGAAAAGATCCCATGGAACCCATCAAGTGGTTTGCTTGAATGTTGTTGCCAGGGAATGGGGGTACATTGGGTTTTGTATTTTATTCCTCTAAGCCACCCAAAGCCAGAAGATTAACACTAATAAACACACTTTTTTTTAGTTCTAGCCGTTTCTCTTAAGAAAATATTTATTACAGAATAAATCTGTTAGTCAAGGACTCAAACTAATTCCTAATTTCTTTTAGCAATGGTAGGAACATTTTTATTTACAAGAGTCATACCGCTGCATCAACATTAGCAGGAGAATCGCCATTGGGATCTGCCAGCATAGAAATTACACTAATCATTATGGTTTCCACTGTATGAATGGGAAGCCAGCGTTCTTCAGGTTTCTCATAGCCATACTTGTCTTCACCAGGTTCATGAAGGATAGAAATACAGACATCACCGTTTTTGTCAACTGCAAAAGAAAGAAGGGGAAAATCACTCAGAGGCATAGTGTAGCAGCAAAGATATTTCAGATAACTACAAAGATCAGCAATGAGCCAATTCTCAGTCATGTTCCTCAATCCATCATGCTAATATTATGGAGTGTCACAGAGTGACACAGTTCTTTTTTTAAATTAGAGGTGTATTGTTTTGCAAGAGTGGCAACTGACAAAAATGTGACAGCAAAGGCCTTTATGCTTTTTATAGTGATGTTATATACAGCAGGCATTATACAACAGGTATATACAACACAATACCCAATGTTTCCCTCAAGTCTTCCTCCAAGAGACTTTCCCCCTCTATCTCTTTTGCCCCCTCCCCCCCCCCTCCCTCTTTCTCTCTCATGTATGGATTTGACAAGAGAGAGGGCTAAAATGTATTATAATGTGCTCAGGTGGCATTACCTGTACCTGGAATTGCTCAATCTAACACCTACTGCTTCTCTCTTAAGGAAAGAGCCTCTCTCAAGATCTTTTGCCTAGTTCTTTCCCACCAACCACGATTTCTTTGCCAAAAGCCAATCTCAAACTTTCCCTCTTGGGTTGTGGGTGATGCTGTCTCCTATAATCAGCCAATTCCCTCCATTTTGTTCTTGGGTCTTGGGTGGAGTTCTCATCCCTCTGGGTCTTGACTTCACTTCTTCCAGGGAAACCACCTCTGGCCTTTTCTTCTCTCTTCCCAACTAAGAACAACGTTCTTCAAACTTCTCCCACTTTTCTCTAAGGCCCCTCTATTCAAATTTTGTACAAACTTTTTCTTTCCTTCTATCTCTCTCCAATTTTAGGTTAAACTGGCAGCATGTCCCACAGTAACTAAGGAGATGGGTATCCCCTTCCCCCAGAGCTCTAGTCCCCAATGTTTATATACCAGGAAGGAACAATGGGTCTGCTGGCCCTTACCACAGCTAGATCAGATCAGCAGCCACCAAAACCCATCTGACCATGGAGTAAGTTATTATAATACTGTAATACAATTTCTAAGGTCACAAGTCTTAACTTCAACAGATTGAGTACACTGTAATACAGTAAAACAATGTACTGGGCTTGACATTTCAAAAATTCATTTTAAATTTCTGTAGCACCACAATGACAGCACTCAGATGGATTTCCTAATTTTCAGGGGATCATTTTAGGGGATTTGTGGACATTAATGAGAAAATAGTGTATAAAAGCTACCCACTTTCTTTTACAGTCTTCATTTCAGGAAAACATATCTGGTCCATCCTGATTTTAATGACGAGATTCTTTTGGACCAAATATGACATTCTTTTCTAGTAATTTCCCACAGTGATTCCTAATATAGTTCACATTCATTCCACATATAAGACAGAAAACAACATTTTATAAGACATAATATCTTACCATTTGGATGCCATATTTCTGTTATAAATTTCATTTTTGGCGGCCTGAGAGGATAGTCTTTTGGGAAAGTAAGATGAGCCTTGAAGACACCGCCTTCACTAAAGAAATTAAGAATATTTTCAGTAATTGACTTTTCAAAATGGCAAAGCCTTAAGTTATTTGTTGGCTTGAAAGCAGTCACTATTAACATCCAAAAGACTGATTGATTAAACAGATGTTTTTAATACTTTAAATTGCTTTCCATATATTCAATACTTCCTCAGTGGGAATTAGTACTGAAATTTCATAAGCCAGAACCGTGAAGTATTTTCTGTAATCTAAATTCATTATTTCATAATTAAACTACTTAGCTCTGTATTGTAAATGTCCACTGATTTTAAATGGGATTTATATCAAAGTATAAATGTTAAAAGATTCTGATCTTTAATCCACTATTCTCAAACCAAATTTATGTAGTATTTCTTACCAACAGTATGTATCACCAAAATGATACGTACAAAGAACACAGACTTTTGCATATCATAAAAACATATACTGCAGTTTTTTAAATTGTTCACTTCCTTTTTTGCTTTCCACTCTCATTATCCTGGCAAAGATATAAACTAAATTGCTAGTCTAACCAATGAATAATGAATCACAGCTAACATGGAGATTAAAAACCCATGAAAAATATCAATGGGCCAATAGTCCACCAACACATTGAAAACAGTAGGTTGTTTAACCTGCAACTTTGGGCAGTCATTTCTAAATTTGCATATGAGTTTTTGAGCATGTGCAGAAACTCATTTGGTATGATATAAAGCAGACTTCCACAACTTAAGCATCAGAATTCAATTACCAAAATTCTTAGCAATGGCCATATTCGCTCAGAATTTGGGGGGTTGAAATTCAAACAAATGAAGGGCACCCAAGTTGGGGAAAGCTATTCTACAACCAAAATGTTTGCTATTAAAAAAAAAACAGCCCTCCGCCACAATGTTTCTGTTAAGGCAGCATCTCTCTAGACTTAAAGGAAAGGAAAATAGTAGTTTGTGTGAATGCCCAGATAAACATTTGAAGAATGAAAATCATGAGCCATTTGTCATTCTTCTTCATGGTCATTAAGTATCACACAAGGGTGAACAGGAAGCCCATCTACTGTAGGAAGGAAATCCTATACAGTGAATGGAATGATAATGTCTCCCTTAAAATCACATGAGCTTTGGCTTAAATCTAGGCAGCTGTTACACACATATGGTGAAGGCTGCAATCAGGCAGACAGACAACAGAGGCCAGAGAGAAACACCCATTTTAAAAAAAACCATCATGGTCTAGGTTGATTGGTAACTCACTGAAGGGGGAAGTACTAACAAATGTGTACTACATCTCAGTATAAATGATAACATCACAAATAAATCTCTAGGCATGGAGTGAAGAACTATAGTATGGATCACAAATAAGCACTGTGTTTTTTGAAAGACAGCTGTGTGCTAAGGTAGAACACTAAACAAACCCTCATAATTAAAGAATTAAACAAGCTTATACATCAACCGCCTGCCTGGATAAAAATATTTTGACTGTCAGGAAGAATACAGAAAACGAAGCAGGTAGGCTTTCTTTCTTGGGGGGGGGATTCCAACCTTTGGAATCAGGTTTAGAAAAGGTTCTCTTATCATTTTCCCAGCAAATGTATTTCCAAAAGTATTGGGCTCAGAACAGATCTACAAGGTTCTTAAAACCAGGACAACCATGCAAAGAAAAATACTCTTGAGACCTTTTTGCCTTCTATCTAAATTCCCAGACCTGTAGCTCAGTATAAGTAGAGGACTTATTTTCCAAAGATCTCTACTTCTACCAAACTTTTTCATACAGTGATATAATGAAATTCAGATTATGGCCCCAAACAAAGGAAAGGTAAATAAAGATGTGTATGTTAAGTCTCAACTTGTGGATAAGGATTAAAAGCGAGACCTAAATATTTGAAGAACATTTCCAGTGTAGCCTACAGCAATACAGATTAAATAAACGAAAAGCTTCCCTGCATTTGGAATGAAAGAATAGTGGGGTTTCTATGGCGCAGTCTAGGAAACATTTGTTGCATAAAAGATGTTGTAGGGCCACCTGCATTTGTACTCTCGTCATCTGTTAAATGAAACTACAAAGTTACTGGCAGAGTGCCTAAAACAGCATTTGGTATGTAGGGGGGTATTAAATGAATAAGCATTATGACAAATGCCTGAACTTGTTCTTATCAAGTAGTAATTTGAACAAGACATGCACTTTCAGAAAGTGATATTATCAATATTGGACATTTTTCCATCAGATTCTATCATTTGTATTCCCATTATTTATCACAATTAATATGTAATCATACAGACAAAAGACTGAGCTGTCATTTCCTGTTTTGGAAACAGTCATAAAATGGATAATCTTTGTTAAATGTGAAACCACATTTAAACAGCCAGATCTCAACTTCTGAAGCCTGGGATGGCACTAAGAGCATGCTAAATATATTAAATGATGAAAATCAGAAGAAGAAAAACCCCACATACAAAACCCTAGGTTGCAATGTACATTTTGGCTGCTCTCCTGCTTACATGAATATTTGCATTATCTCTATGTATCACTTTACTTTTATGTTATTCAGCCTCAGGTTCTGCTCAACATTTAAGCTGCTGAACCATTATTAATTTATAGTTAAGGTGTCTACTAAAGTTATGAGTGGAGTTTCTGTGAATAGGTAAAAAAATGGTATTCCTGTATTTATGCCTTACACTATAGTGTAACGCAGGGATCTTCAAACTTGACAGCTTTAAGACTTGTGGACTTCAACTCCCAGAATTCCTCCTCCAGTCATGTTAGCTCAGGAATTCAGGGAGTTGAAGTCCATAAATCTTAAACTTGCCAAGTTTGAAGACCCTTGGTATAAGGGATAACAGATCCTGTGAAGACTGAGCAGAGAGCCTTTGGAGTTTACTTAAAAGTATGGCTTGTGTTTAATGGGATTTACTCCTTAGCATTTTTTAAAATTAATTTTAAAGTGCATGGTTTATCTTAAGAGATTTAATTGTTTTATAGCTTGATCGTTGTGCAACATCATCATCATATCTGTGTCTGTGCTTGAAATTTTGATCTTTCGCTCTTTCAAATCTTTTAGGGAAAGTCTATCATCTGGCGTTCCTACACTTTTGCTCATAATTAGTATTAATTACCTTGGGGGGGAAACATGATGAAGGGTTTATTTCTGTACATTTTAAATATATATTCTCAGGGGTGGGATTCTACCGGTTTGGCCCAGTTCTATAGAACCGGTAGCTCTGAAGAGCAGCTGACACCGAACTGGTTCTCTCTGAAGATTTTCTTTTCTAGGCTGTCCTTTACTCTTACCTTAGTTACTTTGCGTGGCACAGCTGAGTGCCACACGTCAGCAGGAGATGGTGACTGACTGCAGTTGTTTTGCAAGTACTGCGCACGTGTATATTGTTTATATTTATGTATATCAGGTGCAAATAACAGTATTTATATCCAGAATCATAACAATATTTTCAGAAAAAAGTGGGCAGGAGTTATATGAACCATTTTTGAAGTACTTTTATTCTGTAGAAATATATTCTTAAACAACCTTATTTATGTAAATAATTACCAGATAATTTTGTATATTATTTATTTATTTATTATTTATTATTTGAACTTATATGCCGCCCCATCTCCGAAGACTCGGGACTTACAACTAAAACAGGAACAATAAATACTTAAAAAACAATTAAATTAAATTATAAGTTCAAACATTATAAAACCTTAAAACCATCCCTCCCCAAGGGGTCACAGCCGGGTTGGTCAAATAACCAGGTCTTTAACTCACGGCGAAAGGTCTGCGGAGATCGGGGGGCGAGCCCAAAGGCAGTTGGTTCCAAAGGTCAGGGGCAGCGACAGAAAAGGCTTCGTCGTCGGGGAACCGCCAGCCGGCATTGGCCGCCGGCGGGACGAGGAGTCCTTGCCTATGGGCTCGCACAGGCGACCGGTATTTGATATTGGAAGAAGACGCTCCCTTAAGTATTGAGGACCCATGTCATGAAGGACTTTGTATGTTAATACCAAACCTTGAATCTCACCGGGCGCAACCGGTAACCAATGAAGGCAGCAGGAGGGGGGTAACATGGGAGAACGGGTAACTCCCATCACCACCAGCGCGCGCATTCTGCACCAGCTGCAATCTCCGGATGGTATGCAAGGGCAGTCCCAAATAGAGGCGTTGCAGTAGTCGAGCCTAGAGGTAACAAGGGCATGAGTGACCGTCGCAGGCGTCGGTCCAGAAAAGGCGAAGTTGTCGAACAAGGCGGAGCTGGGCAAAGGCCCCCCTGCAGCGGCCACCTGATCCTCCAACGGGCCGTACATCCAGGAGGACCCCCAGATTCAGCGCTATCCACAGGGGGTAACACCTCCCCATGGCCAAAGATGGATAATCTAAACTGGACGGGCGCCGATATGCACAGCCACTCAGTCTTGGCGGGTTGAGTCGAAGCATGTTCCGCTCATCCAGTTCCGTACGCATCCAAACACCGAGTCATCAGGAGAGGGCATCACTGATCTGGTCTGGGGTGGAAATGTACAGCTGAGTATCATCAGCGTACTGATGAAATTCACCCCAAAACCACGGATGATCTCACCCAGCGGCTTCATGTAGATGTTAAACAAAGGGGAAAGGACCGACCCTGAGGGACCCCACAAGAGCACCCTAGGGGCGACCTGACCCCGCCAACACCGATTGCGAGCCGCCCGAGGGAGGAGGGAGAACCACCGAAAAGCGGTGCCCCCACTCCCAACCCCTCAAGGCGACGCAAAGGATACCATGGTCGATGGTATCGAAAGCGCTGAGAGGTCCTAATAGGACCAGGACAGAGGAAAAACCCTATCGAGCCCTCCAGAGATCATCCATCAGCGACCAATGCCGTCTCCGTGCTATACCGGGTGGAAGCCCGATTGATGGATCTAGGTAGTCCGCTTCATCCAGGAAAAGCGGAACCTGCTGAGCCACCACTCTCAACAACCTTCGCCAGAAGCGAAGGTTGGAGACTGGACGAAGTTGTCTAACACAGTCGGGTCCAGGGCAGGCTTCTTCAGGAGGGTCACCACGCCTCTTTCAAGGCGGGGAAAGACACCCTCCCTTAAGAAGCGTTGATAACTGCCGGAGCCAACCAGAGTGACCTCCCTGGCGGCATAAGCCAGCCAGGAGGGACGGGTCCAATAAACATGTGGTGGAACTCATGCAGCATGATCCTGTCCACTTCATCCTCGGAAAGGATCGAACTCATCCCAGATAACAATAGCCAGACTCCTGCCCCTTCCCCAGACCACTGCAAATGGGGACAACCCGTCCCGAATACGAGCAATCTTATCCGACAGATGTTGAACAAATGCCTCACCCTTACCCAGGTCCGGCCCCCTCTGAATGAAGAAGGAGGAATGAGTAAACGAAACAGGCGGCGGGCGGTTATCTGGGCGCTATGAGAGTGGAGAGATAAGATCTTCTCGCCTCTCTCATAGCTACCAGGTAAGTCCCAATAAAGGCTCTTAGCTGGGCTCGGTGGACTGGGAGCGGGTGGACCTCCACCTGCTCTCTAACCCCTTGACGGCTTCATCTCCCGGAGCTCCTCAGTATACCAAGGGGCAAACCGGGATCCACGGGCGTAAGGGGGCCTGGGGACAACCCTGTCGAGAGCCTCTGACGCAGCCGTTGCCAGGCCACTGCCAGATCTCGGCAGAGCTGTGGGCAAGGGAGGAAGGAAAAAAACACCAGTTCTGCCTGGAACCTCTCAGGGTCCATCAGGCCTGGGGCGGAACCATCTAAGTGGCTCCTCATCCCAGCAGTGGGGACGGCCTGTTGGAAGACCAGCCGTAGGAGATAGTGATCAGACCATGGAACAGGCGAAGTCGTAATAGTGACCTGCCCTCTGTCACTCCGCCACTGTTCAGAGACAAAACTAGGTCAAGAGTATTTCCCCTCCATGAGTAGGGGCTTGAATCAATTGGGTCAGGCCCATGGCCTCCATAGAAGCCATGAATTCCTGGGCCAAACCCGACCCCAGGGAAGGCAGATTGAAGTCCCCCAGGACCATAAGGTCCGGAAGCTCCACCGCCACCCCGGAGAGGAGATCGAGAAGCCCAGGCAGGGCTGCTGCCACACAGCTGGGGGAAAGGTATGCTAGCAGCAAGCCCACCCGCCCATTAGGCCCCCACCTCAGGAGGAGAATCTCACTCCCGCCTATCTCTGCAACAGAGACCTCCCTCGGAAACAAGGTCTCCCGAATGAATAAATATTTTGTGTTTTAACATATTAACAACACTAATTGGGACTGGAAACTCTATAGAAAATCCATGTAGCCACACTGCTTAGTGACAGCAGTTCTGTTGCCTTCATTAAACAAGGACTGTACAGGTAATTAAGTGAGCAGTTCACATGACTTTAGACTTCTGACTTCCTGCTGGCATCCCCACTGACTTTGCTTCTGGGAAATCAGCAGGGAAAGTCACAAATTGCTATTATGTGATTGTGGGTGATGCAGCAATGGCTATAAGTATGATGGCTGGTCTAACGACCACTCAGCTGTAAGTTTGAATGGTCACTGAATGAGTGGTCATTAAATGAGAATTAACTGTAAGAATTTGAAGTTGCAAGTCATAGTCATTTGTTGTTGCGCTTCACAATCATGCTGCTTAGTAATGGAGTCACCAGTCCCTACTGTGGTTGGTAAATTAGTTTTAATTGTATGTTAGAAAGTAAGGTGTTGCCTGAGAGAGGGGGGGGGAGGGAGGGAGAGAGAGAGAGAGAGTATACACATACGTGTTTCTGCTCTTCTCTAATGTTATGCCTATCTGTGTTTTATGTGTATATATATGCCCTGGGAAGCACAGGGTTGGCTACATGCTCTGCTCTGGGCCATATGACCAGGAGGGAAATGGAAGGAGGGAGTGGATTGGTGAGCAATATTCTGAATGGCTGCTGGTTGTCTTTCCCATAGGGATACACTGGGCTTTTTAGTGATCCCCCCCCCCATATGGCTCATTTTCAAATTCATTTTTTCTTTTATCAATTTATCCTCACACATCAAACTTGCTCCCTTTCTTTTCAGGTTCTGGAGAGTTATCCTGTCTACAGCCAGACACAGTCCCAAGCAACTTTCCACAATTTCTTTCCAACATTCCATTGAGTTGGAAACAAATATTTCTCAAATGTGTAAGAAATGTTACATTTCATATGCAACTTTGTTTCAGCATGTGGATCTCATTAGGTTTCAGAGAGAAGGGAGCTGACTAAAGTAATGGCTTAAGCCAAGGTTAGCTTAGATTTGCATAATATAATTCTACATATACCCATTATATCCACTTACAAGAGATAAAACAATATTATGGAAATCATTGAAATAAAACCAGACCATACATGAGATAAGCAAAAGAAAAGGAAATGTAACTAAACATGATTTACCTCAAAACTATTCACTCTTTTTTTGTATTGGCTTCTGGCAACTAACTGCCTAGACAGGTCCCTGCTGTTTTCTTGCCAATATTTTTGAAAGCTGTTTGCTATTGCCTCCTTCCTAGGGCTGAGAAAGAGTGACTGGCCCACAGTCACTCAGCTGGTGTGTGCCTAAGTTTGGATTACAACTCATGGTCTCTAGCATGGTGCTTTAACCATTATACCAAACTGGTTTCATTCAATATTTTTATATTCCTCCTTCAATCCTTATAAAACTATCTTTGCTTCTACCATATTCATACACAGCATCATATTTGGTCCTTGGTTGTTTAACCTTTTTACAACTTCCTTTTTGAGAATTTCATCAGCTACATTCTAACCAAAACTTTTATTGATTTTCTCCTTCTGTTCAACCTACAGATAGCCCCTGAGTTACGACCGCGCATTCAGTAACAGTGCTGAATGAAGGAACTTGCGACTGGTTCTCAAAGTTCTGGCTGCTGCAAGGCCCCCAGTCATGTGAATAAAATTCGAACGCTTCGCAAATAGCTCATATATATGACCAGCTGCAAAAGTGCTGCAGTCACGTGATTACCATTTGTGATCTTTCATGATGGTTTCCTATAAACATGGTTAATGGGGAAGCTGGCAGGAAAGGTTGCAAGTCACTTGGGTAAGTCTTCCCCACCAGTCTTTCTTTCCTTGCATGCACTACTATGCCTTCAGTTCTTCTTTGCTCACATGCGCTCTATGCCTCCTTTCATTGCCCTCCCTGTGCTTGCACACATGCATACAACCCTCATGGGCCCTGGATTTTGGCTACATTCTGTGAGTTAACCCATTTGAGCTAAAACTCAAACTTGGGTGAAAACATTTTGCCCTCTGATGCACCTGTTTCATCCAGTTAAAGGTTATAGATACAATAGTTTTAGTAGTAGTATGTGTCTAGTAGTAGATGTCTCATTGCATCACACAATCTAACATTTCCTTAATATTATTCAGGTTTTCAACCAACAATAGTATTCATGTCCCAAACTGACACACCCCAAACATTCTCGATACATTTATCCATAAGTACATTAAATGATCAATAAACTATTACATATCCCTTGCCTTATTCCCTCCTCCAAGATGTACTTATGTTAAGCATTCTATTTATTCACATGCATACTTTACTTCTATCATACACAGATTATTGAGTTCAGTAACAAAACATTTATATTCATTCACAGCATTCCCATTCCCTTGATTACACCTCTCCTAAATCAGCAAACATACAATAACTTTCTCACTTACATTATCATAAAATGCTACTCTGTGCAAGTTAGGATTTCCAATCTAGAGACTATCTTGCAAGCCAATATTCTGTTCCCCTAAGAGGTGTACAGAGAGTATTGAGACACTTAAGGTGCATATGCAACTGTTATATTAAATCTTAAAATGAGACCAAAAGCTATGCTATCATTTTCAGCAAAATCAAAGCCTGAAGCTGATTTACAAGAAATTAAATGCTAGTATCACAAGCTATTAGCTCTATTATTAGAAATACTTACTAGAGTGTATCTGGAGGCCCAATAATAAGAACTTCCCATCGATAGAGATCATTGTCATCTATTAAACCTGCTGAGAAGCCTTCCACTGGGTTTTTGTTGAGCTCTGTTGAAACAAAAATTGTTATACTCATATTCATATACTCATATTCGTGCTTCATTCATGACATGCACACAAGAGAATTTTCAGAATATTTTGAAATACTTTTTGCTGCCACATTCTCAAGATTCTGATTTATTCATTTTCTAAGAACCATAAACTCCCAAATGACAAAAAAGTAACTCAAGGAAATTCAAGGAAAAAGTAACTCAAGGAAATTCTAATCAGTTACCTGACTTTCTCCCTGCAAGTTACTGTATTGTTTTCTGGTTTGCTGTCTTTTATAATGCACTTTTAACACTATTAATAGCCCCAATAGTTCTAATCAAATTCCACCTGCCCTTTAAAGAGTAAGCTATTGTTAAAAAGAATAAACACTAACATTTAATTTTAAAATGTATGCATACAGATCCTTCAAATCACTTCAACATTAAGCATTTTACTTAGACCCAAGAAAAAGCTCTAAATGAACTGGAAATCTGAAGAACCACCTGTTCCATAAAATTTTGCACAGTGAGAGAATCTTGAAACAGCCTTCTTCGTTGTGCTTAGGTAAAAATTACTGAGGAATGACGACTTCTATGGGAGTACCCAGCAATGATAAACTTCCCAATGCAATGTTCATCTGGCACCAAAAAAAGGTACTTCCCCCCTTGCATCAGTGTTACTGATGAGTTGCAAATAGTCAGAAAGTGATTGACAAAATACTTATTACAATGCCCATGAATTCCTAAATTACTAAGGTTCTACCCCTAACATATACTGACTCCAGAATTAATAGCTAGGGGAAATTGGATGCCTGGTTCACAGTGGGGAGAGTGGGTCCTAGGACAACTTGCTGTGGCCAAGTCATCATGGGACAACTCGCCATGGGACAATTCAATGTATTAATCACTATATTCAGTTACTTTTATTATTGCTGACCATGTTTTCATTGAAATTATTGTTAACACTTTTATTTCTGGATTAACAGTATTTTATTATTATTGGCCATGGCTCCATTTAAATTAATTTAACTTTTATATTTATTAAATTGTCCCACAGTGAGTTGGCCGTGATGCGTTGTCCCATTCCACACAGTGAGATCTAGGAACTGAGGCAGTGAACCTGCTGGGCAAGTATGGCAGGCAATCTACTGTTATAAATTGTAGAAATAATGGAAGCAGGATCTTCCTCAATGATATTCACTGGCTTCAAAATGGTGGGCATGACCCCCACTTTTTAACACATTACGTGCATTGCAATCACATAATAACAGATCAGTTTGAATTCCTCGGTTGAACCTGCTGTTTTGAAACCAATGACCATCACTACAGATACTCCTGATTAAAGGGTATCTAGAGGTTACCTGGCCCTTTTGTTCAGTGCAAGATCCAAGTGGAAAAGATATTTGTTATCTTGTTTCATGTAGAGAGGTGAGCCCTTTTTGCTGTGAATTTTGTCCCACAGCAAAATTCTTAGAAAGGTTCAGTATTGTTATCCCTCCTCTCTGACTCTGGAGTCTCTAGCTGTGCAACTCCTGAAGCTTTAGTGGGCAAATATAAGATCAGGTGAGAATGGCAGGGAGTTGCTCTGCCAGGTCTCAGCCATGCATGTCACTTTTGCTCATTCTTTCTTAGGCAAATTCTTTTTACTCTCTAGCAATAATTAAGAACAGCCCAAGGCCAAGACATTGGCATTCAGGGACTGGGAAAGGGGCTATTGAGCTAAAAGAGAGAACTTCCTCCAACCCATATTTCTACCTTAACCCCCTTGATGGTTTATAAAAACCATAGCTGGGTATATATTTTCAAGAATCTAGGCAGTATCAAGCCTCTGTGGAAAAAAGAAAGATGGATCCAGGGATCTACACATCAGTCCACCAATTCTATGCAAAATTCTATTTTAAAATAGATTTTGTGAGCCAACATGTACTGATTATTAGAAGCCAATACATATCTGTCAAGATCAAATCATACCATATAAGCTTTATTGTTTTTTTAATAGGATCATTTATCTGTAGAAGGTAACAATGCCATTAATGTATCCCGAGTTCAGTGAAGCATTTAACAAGATTTCTCTTGATCTTGTTGACAAAAAGTTAGAAACTGACAGGTTTTAGTCTTCAGCTTACAACCATTTGTTTAATGACTGTTTGAAATTATGATGGCGCTGAAAAAAGTGGCTTTTCACTAGTCCTTGTACTTATAACCATTGCAGCATTCCCATGGTCACGATAAAATTTGGGTGCTTGGCAACTGGCCATGTATTTACTATGATTGCAGCATCCCAGAGTCACACAATTGCCATCTGCCACCTTCCCAGAACGCTTCTGAAAAGCAAAGAGCCGATTCACTTAACAACCACATGATCTGCGTAATGATCACAGCAAAAATGGTCGCAAAACTGGGCACAACTCAGTAACTCAGGTTTCAGTCCCAGCTGTGGCTATAAGTTGACACGACACCACTCAATATATTGCTAGATAAATCAACAACTGATTTGGGTTTGTACATAAAAACCAGAATAGGAATGTATAGAAAGTATCATTATTTTCAAGATGTGAACCAATATTTTGAAAATCCAACTGAAAGCCTCCCATTTCTCCCCTCCTCCCCAAATTTAAATATTTACCCAGCAACCTACACAACATGCACAGATAGTATTTTTTTTTTACTTGACAAATAGTGTTTCATTAAGATTGTGCAAATAGCCTGAACTAAGATTTGCTGGATGGGAGAGTAACAGTTGTATTAAAGGACAAAAGCAAAACAAGGCACTGACGCACACAGATGCCACAGCTATGTTTCAAGTTTGCAAAATTTAGCAGCTATGTAATTGAAGCTGTGTATATGCCTAAGTTCTGCCTCTCCACTAAGGTCAGCAATACCAAAAGCACATTTTTCTCTGCTTAAGGCATTTAAATTATGAGAAATTGTTTTGCTTTTTAAAAAAAAGCCTGCTTAACCTACAGAGGGAGACAACTCCCTTGAATTCAGCTTAATTCTTGGCTCCATCCTTGGGAGTTTTCTACAAGGAAGCTATAAACTTCATAGCATAGAATCATTTGAAATTGTGTTATTTTCAAATGGCATCCACTGTCCCTTAAGAAAAGCTCTTAAATTAAGCAAAATATCTGTTTCAATTACTGAAATTGAAATTCCAATATAAAATATTGTATATCTCAAGATTTGCTTCTGCGTGGTCTCAAATTGTCCTTCCTTTAAAAAAAACCAAACAAATGGCAGCAGTATATAAATGTTTAAAATACAGATTTCAGAAAATGCAAAAGTGACTATTCCAATAGCACTTACATTTGCTATCAAGGTAGCATTGCTACTAATTAAGAACAAAACAGTTCTGACTGCATAAACTGGCTATCTACTCACAACAGGTAGGCAATTATAATGAATTTTTAAATCAATCTGAGATGGGAAACAAAAAGGTTGCTTTATTACATAAACAAATAGTGTTTAGGTTACATCTGTAATTTAGCAACACATACCTTACAAGCAGTGTGGCCTTTGTTAATTTTATTTAATGATGATTAAGATGTCAATATAAATCCAAGTCAGTCAAAGCAGTGTAGTCAATGAAAGTGACTAAGCAGGAAAAATCTTATTGTTAAAGAAGCAGCAATGCATGGCATCTCAACTTTTTAACTTGCTGCAGCAGCTGCAACCTTCCATTTCATACAAATGTTTCTGCCAGTACATTGTGAATGCTAAGGAAATAAACTCAGTTCCAACTACCAACCACCATCTAATACACATGTTTCAACAGAAGTAAATTAGATAACTGCAAAGAACATTTAAAAAACTAGGATGTTTAACGAAGCCCAAAAGACACTAACGACAACTTGCTGAAAGAAAAAATACTAAGAAATGTATTTTATTTATCAAATTTTATACCACCTATGACATTAGTGTGCTTATGGACAATTTAAGGATAAATCAGTAAAATGATATAAAAGATATAGTTAAAAACAAGTTTAAAACCAGATTAAAATTTTTATTTATTTATTTATTTATTTATTTATTTATTTATTTATTTATTTATTTATGAATGAGACTTATATGCCGCCCTATCTCCCGAAGGACTCAGGGCGGCTTACAAACTAAAAACAATCCAATACAAATATACAAATACTAAAAAACAATTAAACCAAAGGTCTCATAAATATGCCAATTAAAATGTTTAAAAACTCTCCCCCACCCCCATCAGTCCGGGTAGGCTAGTTGGAACAGCCAAGTTTTTAGGTCACGGCGGAAGGAGCAGAGGTCAGGGGCCACCCGGAGCTCCAGGGGAAGCTGGTTCCATAGGGTGGGTGCTCCCACCAAGAAGGCCCTACCCCTGGGAACCGCCAGCCGACATTGCTGGGTCGACGGCACCCAGAGAAGGCACTGTGATGAGAGTGCACGGGACGCTGGGAAGCTGTTATCGGCAGCAGGGTCTCCCGCATATATCCTGGTCCAATGCCATGAAGGGCTTTATAGGTTAACACCAGCAAAAATGAAGTTAAAAGGAACAATTTTAAGTTTAACAAGACAGAGGGAGCTGAAAACTTGTCAAAACCAGAAATGTCTTCCAATTACATTTCAACCACCACACTCCAGGGCTAATATTTCAAGGATTACCTGCAGACCAGCTACATTGCTTTGAACTGATAGCTAATTGCCCAGAATACTTAAATGTAAAATAATTCTAAAATCTTGTCCAATTTTATTTAAAAATATGTATAACAATATAATTACATGGATAAATATTTACAATATTTGTCACTTTTGTTTCATATTTTGATACTTGTGTATTTATTCTTCAACAGCAAGCTATCAAATAATTGCTGAGTCTTTCCTCCCCGAAGCCAACAAGAATTCCAACACAAAAAATTTAAAGCCATCTACTATTCATGTTTAAGATAAACAGTCCAAATTTTTGGCTCCTAAAGAACCATGTGTCATTTGTTTAAGGGACATAGGAAAGAAGATTTTCAGTCACTAATGGATCAACAGCAAAAAAAAGTGATCATTATGATAATCATTTCACAGATTCTAAAGCACTGCTACACAAAGAAGCATTCTTTTATTTATTTATTATTTGATTTATATTGCTGCCCATCCCACATTCATGACTCTGGGCAAATTACAATTAAAACATAAACAGTACAAAAAGAAAAGAAAAAAGCAGCCATGTAAAAGAACAGCCCCCAATCTTTTGGGCACCAGAGACTGCTTCCATGAAAAGAGGTTTTTCCGTGGACCGGAGGGGGCATGGTTTCAAGTACTGCCTGCATCCCATGGATGGGCCTTTGCTTGTTTGCGCGGCCCAGTTTCTGGAATGCCAAGGACCAGTGGCGGTCCATGGACTGGGGCTTGGGGACCCCTGTTATAAACAATACAAATGTTAAAAACAACTAAACAATTAAAAGCCATACAATATAATTCTTGGGACAGCACATACATTCAAGAACAGTACTATTATGTTATAAGCCCCACAACATTTTCTGATCCACAGGTCAGATGGCAAAGCCAGATATTCAGGGCCTTCTGGAAGGCCATTAAGGTAGGGGGCCAGTATGATCTTGGGGGGAATCCATAGGGTGAATGCAGCAGTAGCAAAGGCCCTTTCCTTGATCTCTAGTGGATGGAACCCACAACAAGTTTCTTCTGTTGGACCATTTGAGACTGGTGGATATCACTGGGGAGTGGCAGTCCCTCAAATAACCCAGCCCCATGCCATGTTTTAGAAGTTATCACTAAGAACTTGAATTGGATCTAGAAGCAACTTGGTGATCAGTGTAGCTCATGGAATGAAGATGCAATGTGTGCACGTATGCACACAAATATGTATGTAATAAGTGCCACACAACTGTTCACTCTGCTGTATTTTGTACAAGTGAAGCTTCCAAATATTCTTCAGTTGACACTTTAAAGTTTGTTATCCAAATTGTTGCAGGATTAGTTCTACCTAGCCCAGTTGTTTGTTCGGGTGAAAACAATGAAGTATTTTGTGGCACTTCAACTGCTAATTTGATAAAGAGTTTTCACAGCATATAATATGAATGTCATGAATCAAATAGCTTTTAATCAAACTGTAGTTGTAATCCAAATATACTTGAAGAAAACAAGGTTAGAAAAAGGTTGCTTAATATTACATTTGAACCCAACCCATGAGTCATCAGGATTTAAGGCAAAAATGTTTCCCAATCCTTATGCCAAGGATTAAACAGAATCAGGTATAAACACAGATTCAGACTATACTTATTTGCTAAGAGTAAGTAGATTTTTAAATTTAATTTTAGTGTTTTTTGGATTGTTTAATTTGTATATTGTTTATATGATTTTGTTTAAATTAAAACAAGAAGTGATTTCCAACTTTCTTCAGTACAGATAAAATATATAATAAAATAATTTGACTCTAAATTAAAAGTATTTTATTATATATTTTTATCTGTACTGAAGAAACTTGGAAATCCTTTCTATACCTCTTCCTCCTTTTTTCTTATCACTTTTTAACTTTTTCCTCTTTTGATCCCTCCCTCTTTTAATTGTTTTAATTTTGTATTTTATCCTTCTCTGAAACTTAATAAAATTGGGTTTATAGAAAAAAAGACTATACATGTTTTGCATTAAAAAATTGCTGAACATACCCATACCTCTCATGAATTTAGAGATCACATTCAGCTAATCTAATCATCTCAGCAAAATGATCTTAAACATTAAAGGTCCAGAAACATTATTGGGATGACTTTTCTGTATCAAACAGAAACTGTGCTTGTAAAGGTAGGGTAATTCCCATGCTGTCATGGTTCATGTACTATATATCTCCTGTCCCCAGAAGCAACAGCAATGCCATTTCAAGTATGAAAGAGCAGCATGGATATATTGGTTTAATCATGTACATGTTCCTACAGGCAATCTATTAGGAGATCCCTCTAAATCACTGCTTGTGGATTGGAACCTTTGGAGTATTTTTAACAGTACATATCTTTAGTACTTTATAGTGGCTTGTGCATTTTACATATGGACAGAAACTATATACTAACTAGCATAAGGAAGTATCCATGTTTTTTCTCATTCTACCTACTAAAAACCAACAGTATATTTGTTTAGAAATCCAAAACTGATCATATTCTAGATTCATATCATAACTCATCAGACTAACTGAAAGGTTTGTGGGAGGAAAGAAACTCATTTGACAGTAAAATTATTTAGTTAGCAAAATAACTCAACAATTTCAAATAGTGTAGCAAATCATCTAAGTAGTTGGAACTAAAGCAATGTTTTCCAAATCACCCAAAATTGTGTGAAAGTGTTTTTTTCTCTGGAAAGAGACCCACAAACTCATTACCCAGTCACAACAGGGATATTTATGGTAGAAAATAATTTTCTAATAAGCAGTTTTGGGTAATGAAGAAAAAATTTGGGAAACACCACTAAAATCTGGCCCTTGAGCAGAGTGAAATGGGTGTTAAGCGACTGCTTTCAAAACAAAAGTGATTTACTTGGCAGGAAGAATAATGCAGGTCAATTAATATATCTACCATACTCACTAACTTAGCTTCTCTTTCCTGTTTGTCAGTAAAATATAACCAGCCATAGCACTGTAGAATAGCTGCAGCACCTGAGATGGGCCTGCCAAGACTCCATGCTTTCATGCACTTGCAGTTTTATTTTACACTTGCCTCAGCAAAGGCCCACTTGTTTATCTTTCTCACAGCTAGCCTTAGCACTGCATGTCTTTCAGTATTTGACATTTCTGCCATTTCTATTCCACTATCTTCTAATTTACAAGACAGATACAAAGACAGCAAGTTGGATTGTGTTACCAATTTGTGAAACTCTAAAGGTGCACAGGCCAAGAACACTTGAAATGTCAGTAATACTGAAAATTAATTTAATTAAAATGTATGATTTCTTGCTAATCGGGAATTCTTCAGTTATTTTCTTCTTTTGTCATATTAAACATTAAAATAACTTTTACAGACTTTTAGAGGAAATGAACTTAGGAGAGCAATTTATTCAATATACTAGTTCAATTTATACATCCCAATATGCATATTAATGATGAATTAACTAATCTGCGTGAAAGAGGAGAAAGAAGGAAATTTGGAGCTTGGGTTTTGATAATTAAATGGGTTATTGTTATAGCAATGGCTAGCAGTTATTACTTGGTATAACTAAACAAGTGATACTATAATTTTATTATGTAACTTATGCACGGAGGGAGGGAGAAGCTGTAAGCCAGTGCAATTTCTTTTTTATTTATTTCTCCCCCTTCCCTCACTTCCAACATTTGAAAGTCCACATGATTTAGACAAGTCTCTGATAGTCTCTCAGAATATGGCAGGAATTTGCTCTCTGAGCTCTCTGCTAGCGCTGAAGACGGTAGTTTGGATAATGAAATGTCTGCAAGAAAACAACCAAGCTCAGAGCACACCAAGGTTCTCTCATTTCTACCCTGAACTACAAATATTCTCATTTATTGATACATGTGAATTCCTGTCAATATAGAAAATGGTGAAAATCTGCCACTGAGCTACCCTAACAGAATAACAGAGTTGGAAGGGACTTTGGAGATCTTCTAGTCCAGTGGTAGCTAAACTTTTTGGGCTCCTGTGCCAAAAATTGTGTGTGCTAGTGCTCGCTCGCTCACACAACAGCACCCAGAAGGCAATATGCCCCCCCATGCCCCCTGTGCATGCACGTGCAATTCCCCACCGCCCCCACCCCCTTACCAGCACTGCGCCTCACAGCTGATTTTTGGCTGGTTTTTGGCCTCCCAGAGGCTTGAAAAAAGCCTCTGCAGGCCAAATAGGCCTGTTTCATCACAAAACAGGCCTATTCAGCCTGCAGAGGCTTTTTTCAAGCCTCTGGGAGGCCGGAAAAAGCCTCAAACCAGCTGAAAATCAGCTGTGAAGCATGCGCATGCGCATTAAGGTAAGTTTGCCTACGGCTTGCGTGCCAGCACAAATAGCTCTACGTGCCACTTGTGGCACGCATGCCATAGGTTCGCCATCACAGTTCTAGTCCAATGCCCTGCACAAACAGGAAAACCTATACCATTTCAAACTAATGGTTGTCCAATCTCTTCTTAACATCCAATTTTGGAGCACCCACAATTTCTGGAGGCAAATCATTCCACTGGTTTATTGTTCTGTCAGGGAATTTCTCTTTAGTTCTAGGTTGCTTCTCTCCTCAAATAGTTGTAACCAATGGATCAACAGTAAGTTGATACAAAAACAGTGGACTGTGTCATGACAGTCGTAAAGCAGGTCATAGCAACAGCAATAGCACTTAGACTTATATACCACTTCATAGTGCTTTACAGTACTCTCTAAAGGTCATCATATTGCCCCCAACAAACTGGGTCCTCATTTTACCAACCTTGGAAGGATGAGTCAACCTTGAGCCAGTGAGGATTGAACTCCTGGCAGTAAGCTGAATTAGCCTGCAATACTGCATTCTAACCCCTGTGCAAACATAGCTCGTACTCACATGGCCAACCCAATTGTACAACTTTTTGTGGTGCCATTAAGCAAATCACCATGATCATTAAGTGAATCTGTGGCCACAGAAATAAAGCAGGCAAAGATAGCAAGAATCAATCTATGCATCAACTATACTTACCTCCCTGCTCTGTTTTTTAAATGTCTACCTCAGAAGCAATTGATTGGTGAAGAAGACTGGATTGCCAAACAGCAAAGGAAACATTTCTCTCCATATTTTGCATGGAAGTCAAACAAGTTGATGGCAAAGGCACAAATAATCCTTAGATTTGTAATCCTGTTATGTTACTAATTGTCAGGTTTTGTGATCTACAGAAAAGAGCATTTTTTTTCAATATTCTGATTCTGAGAAATAAATGTTAAAACCTGCATTTTGAATTGGATACAAAGTCAGCAATGTACGACCACTATTGAGCCCAAAATTTATGTTGCTAAGCAAGACAGTTGTTAAGTGAGCTTTGCTCCATTTTATGATCTTTTGTCCCACAGTTGTTACATGAATCACTGCAGTTATCACATGACCCTGGGACCCTGCAACCATCATAAATATGAGCCAATTGCCAAGCGTCCAAATTTTGACCATGTGAAAATTTGGAAAAAAAAACAAAAAACAATTTCAGTACCGTTGTAACTTTGAATGGTCACTAAAAGAATGGCTATATGACCTGCATAGAGAGTTCTATTAAATACAAATTTATAATTTACCCTGCTGATTGTAAGTTTATTTTTTTAATCAGTTTATATAGTCATCCATCTCAACAAGTGATTCTGGAGAGCAAACAGAAGTGATTCTGGAGAGCTAAAGGTAAAAAAACTGCAGGTAAAAATTACAATGATAGCTACAAAAATTAAAATACACAGCAGATGAAAGAAACACAAGAGTCATTAATCATTAACACAACCAAGAGATGGGAGCCTTCACACATTCAAGGCCTAAACCCCAGGCACAGAATCTAGAGATTGTGAATGGCTAGTAGAGTCAGGACCAACCTAATCTCTAGAGGGAGAATAGACCAAAGGGCAGGTCCTACACAGGGGTGGGATTCAAATTTTTTAACAACCGGTTCTGTGGGTGCGGCTAAGTGGGTGTGGCCATGTGACTGAGTGGGCATGGCTGCTGCTTTTTCTTTTTTTGCAGCACCCACCCAAGCTCCGTTTTTTGGGTCTCCTGGGCCTCAGGGAAGCCTCCTGGGGGGGTGCATTTTTGCTCCCAGAAGGCTTCCCTGAGGCCCAGAAAAGCAAAAAAGGCAGTACAGGGGGGGCGTGTACGCAGCACCTCCCCCCACGTGCCCCTTTTTGCCTCCTCAGCCTCAGGGAAGCCTCCTGGGCGAAGCAGTAAGACAGCAAGGGGAATCCCAGCACAGCTGATCGTCGGGAGGAAAAAGAAAAAAGAAATACCTTAAGGCAGGGGTCTTCAACTTGACAGCTTTAAGACTTGTGAACTTCAACTCGCAGAATTCCTCCTCCAGTCATGTTAGCTCAGGAATTCTGGGAGTTGAAGTCCACAAGTCTTAAACTTGCCAAGTTTGAAGACCCTTGCCTTAAGGAGTGACTGGACGGGGGAAGAATGCAGTCAGTATTAACTATATTCCTAACGTCAACTATTTGCCATTCTATTGCACAGGTGTCAAACTTCCATCATGTTGCCGTCACATGACAGTTTTCCCCATTTGCGGAGCCATGTGATGCATCCAGCCTGCAGGCCGCCAGTTTGGCATTCATGTTTATTGGATCAGCTTCCTTTAGCATAACTTGCTCTTAATAAACCTATGCTGTTTATCTTTTCTAAATGCTTACACACTAATTCCTTAATTTCTTTCAAAAATTTGCCCAGTATCAACATCAATCTTATTTAGTTACTCTGAAGATAAAAGGGTTTGCCTTTCTCCAGTCATCTAGTATTAGGCCTCCATGTTTCAGAGATCATTGAAACACAATTTCCAACTACCTGAAAAAATGTAATACTAATAGATATTCTATGATAGGGAAGCACAACATGTAACCCCCCCCCCAATATGCTTCCAGGTGCAATTCAAGTGCTTCTAAGTGCAATGCAAAGTGCTAGTATAACCTTTAAAACCCTTCATAGCTTGGGATTGGGTTATGTGAGCGACTCTTTTTCTCCAATTATTTTTTCCCATCTGATCCAGTCAGACAGGATCAGCATGCTTCAAGTCATGTTGGCTAAGGAATGCCAGCTGGCAGGCCTAGATGATGTGCCTTTTCTGCTTTAGCAGGATGTTCCCACCTTATGGTACAATCTCCCACCAGAGTTCAGGATGGCTCTAATCCTGCCAGTTTTTTGTAAGTCCTTAAAGAAATTGGCTGTGCCAGGATCTTGGGCCCTGTGTATATGCAGGGACCCATTTCATGGTTAATTTAGTCATTATAATACAGGTAGTCCTTGACTTACAACCACAATTGAGCCCAAAATTTATATTGCTGACTGAGAAATTTGTTGAGTTTTGCCCCATTTTATAACTTTTCTTACCAGGTTTGTTAAATAAATCACTGCAGTTGTTAAATTAGTTCAGTGAATCTGGCTTTCCCATTGACTTTGCTTGCCAGAAGTTCACAAAAGGTGACCACATGTTCCCAGACACTGCAACTGTCATAAATATGAACCAGTTTTACAAGCATCCAAAGTAAATCATGTAATTATGGAAAGGATGCCACAATGGTCATAAGTGTGAAAAATAGTAATGTCTCTTTTTTCAATTGTGTTATAACTTCAAATGGTCACTAAATGAACTTTTGTAAGTCAAGGACTACCTGTAGATGCTTTGTTCTAGACTGTGATATATTTTAATGTATTATTTTAGTTGTTTTAATTTTTTTTGCTGCCCACTTAGTGATTATAAATAAAATGTCTTTGATCCAGCTACAAAATCCCTCCAAAAATTTATAGTTATCTGTCCATATCACGGTTCTTTGGAGGAACAGTTATTCATTTTCCCATTCTACAAAAACTAGTTCATAAAATGTTATGAAAGACCAACCTTTAGACAGTTTTCAGCAACACTGTTATCATACATCACCGGATTTATTTTACTTTGTATTTAATGTAGGCAATGTACATGTCAAAACAAACCAGTGTGAAGTTATGAACTTAATATAGAACTTAAATTTTGTGGAAAAGTCATAAAATTAAAGCAGTTGAAGGAAAAACATGGAAAATTTTAAGCAGGTATTCTCAATGTATTGTTTGTGTGGCTTCTGAATAACGTAGTAATGGGAATTGAAACTGTTTTTTTTAATTCTGCCTTATGCAAAATTACTAAGGTTACAAATCAATGTTCCACTCATTTAATTTCTTAAAAGAGGCACAAGTATTATAGGAACCATAATAACATTATTTTATTTAAATTACCTATTATAGAACAAGCTGAAATATTTTATACTCACAAATATATTGATACATTATAATATTTCAAAAACCACAGTATCCATAAAATCATTTTACAATTTGCTTTAATTCAAGAATAAATGTCATAAATTTGATTAAAAAAACAACAGAAATGGAAAAAATTCCAATTTCCATAGAAAATAAGATTTCATTCCTATTCATCATGTGATAAAATACTTTTGAATATTAGTAATCCATTGACAATGATTGTTAACCACAGCATTTGTCTTTGAAACGTTTGTTTTTCTGTCCTCTCCATGGGTGTAATAGGTACTAGTATATCATAGGTTAACAATACATACCAGTAAAATTCAATATTTTTATCTATTTTACTTTGTATAAGCCTCCATCAAGGTTTTATTTAGGACCTGGATAGAGCCATCCATCCAGTAATATTTGGCAGGCCAGTCCTATCATTAAAGCAATATCATCTTATTATGGGGTCTTAGACTGTGTGGCTGCAACTGCCTTGTAGAAGAGCATTCCCTCAGAAGGCTGCACGGCCTGACCCTGTTGTCTTTATTGTATTCATTGTGTCAGTGTACATCACCTAGAGGTGCTGCAATTGAGGCAGCTTGATTAATATATTTCTTAAAAGTAGTGTATTTATTTCTTATCCAAGCCTAATCCCAATGTAATTTTTTAGCTTTATCCACAGATAAGTAAAACAAATTCATTTATTATTTTCAGGGAATTAAAAAGAACACAAGAGACCAGTGAGCAATTCTAAAAATTAACATTTTTTCAGGCTTTACCTTGAAATTAACCCCCCACACATACACATACAAACAGAGAATTTGGTTTTTTTAACAGTAAAAGTCAAGATCTACAAAAAAAAATCTGTATTTTCTTCCAAAGACTAGATTCCTCCTGGAGTTCTGTACGTGTGGATTTACAAAAGCTGAATAGTCCCAACAATAAGCTGTTCTCATCACTAAAGTGATTTACAAGATTTAAGGTCTTAAAAGCATCTGTTCGGAGCTTTAGCTCCATTTATCATCTCTTCAGCCTAAGGATGGGGATCTGAAGCATTGTGAAATGTTGCTGGGTCCAACTGTGATCACATCTGCAAATTCTTCTCTTTGTGCTCTATATTTACCTAGGACTAATGCTTAAATAGTTACTTGAGAGGGTTACTCCCTTATACATAAGAAAACACTCTGTGATTTCTGTATCTGAATCAACCTTAAATCATAGATAATGAAACCACAAATTATGCATCCTCAAATCTATGAGAACTGGGGATCGGGGCGTTAGTTTCTGGAGCCTAGGGTTGTCCTTTTTCTCCCACAAGCTCTTCCTCCTCCCTCCCACTGTGCATTTTACCTGCATGTTTTTCCTCCTCCTTGCTTGGTTATGATAGATCTTGCTGAGTCAGCCTAGTCTTTAGGTTTCATGTGGTCTCCTCTTGGCAGCTGGCCTTCTTCAGAGTGGCTCACTTGACTGGTGATGGAAAGAATTATCTTCCTCGCACCATAGGCTCACAGTGGCTTTTCCACTCCAAGCAACTCTTTATTTTACTAAAAGAGACTGCCTCTATCCCATAACATCTGTGGGGCCCTTCATTCTCTCTGAGCTTTTTTTCTTGCAGGCATTTCTTGCTTCTTGACAATCAAGAAGCAAACAATACCCCAATCAAGGAACTCATGCAAACAAGCTAACAGTAAACAACAGCCCAAACAAGGAACCACCAAGACCACTTCTACCAATACAAACAGGGCAAGCTACTAATATATAAAATGAGCACAAACCCACTCCCTAGTAGCACTGATAAAGTTACCTAGTTTGGTAATGAAACTTCTGCAAGAAAACAATCAAGCTCAGACAGGACCAAGCAACCCACACTACAACCCTGGGCTCTTCTATCCCATAAAATTTACCCAGCTGATCATATCCTGCAGAGTTGATATGCTCCGGGTTGTTTCAAATTAAACAATGTCATCTGTTGGGACTCTGGAAGGACATCTTCGCTATAGCAGCATCTGCTCTCTGGAGCAAGGTTCCACACAAAATCCAGATGGCCCCCACTCTGCAGTTGTTCAGGTCTTTCCTAGAGACAGTGAGACCCTTTTTCTCCAGCGAGCTGCTCCGAGCATCCAGGAAGTGGGAGGTGCTCAGTCTCTCCATTCCGATAGGCTGAGCTTTACTGAAGGACGTGACTCCTCCTCCTCTCCTCCCGTACATCCCCCAGTTTAGCTCAGCCTTTGGTTCGGATAGGCAGCTCTTTAGTGGTTGGAGCAGGAATAATCTAAGGTATCCCTTTCCTCAATTGGTTTCTCCTAAAAAAAATTTCTTAATTCGGCTTCTAAATTACCCCTGGTAGTTCACAGCTGACTGCTATTCTTTGCAGCAGTCGGCAAGGGTGAACTCTTGGCTAGCGCCGGTGTTTCAGAGGAGGCTTCACTTTCGATTTCCCCTCTCTCAGCCTTAATTCTCGCTCCCCTACTTGCTGTTCCTTTTCCTTTTTTGCAACAGCTGGTGGTGCTGCCAATACACCCCTCATCTTGGGTTTTTTTTTCTTAAATTCTGATCCTCCCCACTGAGAACGCTGGGGGTAGGGGCGCAGGAGTCCCGATTCCCCCGTTTCTGCCACTCTCTTCATAACGACGCCATTGCGGGGGCGGCAGAGCTGTGCTGGCACCAAAGAATGCTTAGCGCCGCTTTGTTTCTTTCCCTTCTGGGGTAGTTGCGGCTTGCACGTGCGCACTCCCCTTCGGTTTCAGGGCTTTTTTCCCACGAGGCTTCGTGAGAGCCCTGACTGGCTGCTGCCAGCTCCCTGTGAGTGGATTTCTCTTGTCCTCTTCTGTGCCTTTCTCCCCAGGCTCCCTTTGTGAAGGAGCCTAGGATACAACACTTATTATTTCAGAGGAAGAATTGTTGTTGGTCTGAGAGACCTTTTTTCTTAGTTGGCTCCCTCACAGGTGATTTGTGATTTTTTTTTCTCTTGCACTGGGTAAATTCTACCCTTATTGTCTACTAGCACAGCAATCAATATTATTCAACTAATCCCCAGGCCTGGGCCTGTGGGAGCTGTTGATAAGGGCCCAATAAGTGTTTTTTCTGCCCTATGAACTAGTTCTCAATTTGGCATACCCTTTTTTCTTGTGAGACTCTTTCCTTATCAAATACCAACATTTCTAAATATTAGCAATAATTCTAATACATATTGCTTATACCCACGAGTCTCTATTCATCTTTCAAAAGGGGAGTGTGTGTTTCCTTGGGGTGCCTTGCCCAGTTGCTGGAGCGGGACCCAGGACGTGCCAACCGTCCAGGTAGCCACCAATATTATTACATATCTAATTATAATTCTTCCCTGTTTGTGTTTTTTCTGAGATATCTCTTCCCAAAACCATGGCAAGTAGGGGTGGCGACAAGTCTCATGGCCTAGACAAATCTGGTATTCCTAAAGGTCCTTCTAAGGCTGCTCAAAGGGAGGCATCCAGGTGCCAGAAGGCGCTGGAGAAACAAATTCAGAAGAATACAAAGGGCTCTCTGGGGGCACCTCAGCTTCCAGACCCTACCCCACCCTCCCAACCCCTTCCATCTCCTAGGCCTTTAGACCCCTCCACGTCTCCCAGACCTAGCTCCTCATTCATATCAAGCACACGTCCTACCAGGAGAGTCCCGGAAGCAACCTTCACCCCTACGGCGGCTGGATTGCGCCAGGAAGAATTCCTCCCATAGGAGGTCCCTGAGACCATGAAGGCGTGGATGGAAATGGCGATTTCTAGGGGAATCACAGCAGGGGTTCAGCAGTCTCTAGCAGCGAGACAAACACTTAGATCAGAAGGTGACTCGCGTTCCATGAGATCCTCGGTCAGAGCAGACTCGGTCGTTTCACAGGTATCTCAATTCAGAGATTTTCACCCTCATCTCATTCAGGATCAGGAGGGGGGGAAGAAGATGATCCCCTCGCTCAGATTGACTCGGTCTCTGTTCAACAGAGTGAGGACCCCCTTGGGCTCCGTCCACAGAAAGGGGATGTCCGATGGCGAGGCGTAAACGGACCACCCAACCTTCACGGGCCTCTTCCAACCACAGTTGTTCAAGTCCCTTCTTTCCAAAGCAAAAACTACAGCCCGCATTCCAAACCCCCCCTCAGTTCCACATCCTGCAGATTCTGAGGCTGATGACGATATGGTGTTCTCTCAGCCAGTTAACGAGGAGGAGGTTATTCCGGTCCCCAAAATGTTCTCGGACCTCCTTCATAAGCAGTGGATGTCAGCAACATCTTTCCCAGCCCCTTCGAATTTTGACAAAAAGTTCTTCAATCTGGATCCAGAATTCGCTAATAATTTGGCCACCCCTGAGGTCGATGATCCAGTAATAGCCCTGGCCTCCTCTTCCAATGTCCCCACTGAGGCGGAGGATGCCCTAAAGACTGACGATAAGAAGGCCGAGATTGCCCTACGTAAAGCCCACCAAGCAGATGCCTGGGCTATCAAGGCGGCCATGGCAGCATCATTCTTCACCAGGGCATCTCACAGGTGGCTCCGCCACCTGAGGGATACCATTCCAAGTTCCAATGTTAGGGCTCACCAGGACGTAGCAAAGCTAATTGCAGCTACGGAATTCTCCGCCGACGCTACTTTTCACGCCGTAAAGTTCTCAGCCAGGGCCATTGCCTCACAGGTTACTGTCCGTAGATTACTGTGGCTCAAGCATTGGCAGGCGGATAGTAAAAATAAATGGAAACTCGTTTCCTCCCCAGTGTCGGCTAATAAATTGTTTGGCCCTGCCCTAGATCCTCTATTAATAGAGACTAGGAACAAACGAAAGATCCTCCCCTCCCTTCTTTGTCGTTCTGACAACAGGTTCTCTCAGCCCTTTCGCAGGGGCCCCTCCCGTCCCTACTTCCAGAGTTCTTTCTCCTCCAGGACCCTCAGGGGATCGGGTTACAGGGGCAACCAACAGTCAGACAGGTCAGACTTTTCAGACAGGGGTCGTCGGGGGGGTCAGGGCAAGAGAGGTTTCAGGGGACCACCGAGTCGAGGATCTCGTAGATCCCGTTAACCAAAGGGATCTAGCTCCTATAGGTGGACGCCTTCGCTTCTTTGTCGACCGCTGGGAGTTGCCCACTTCTGATGCCTGGGTGCATGACACCATTCGTTTTGGATTAGCGTTAGAATTCCTTTCTGCCCCCCCAAGTTTCTTTATGCAATGCCCGATTTCTAAGGTCCCGGGAAAAAAGGCCCTGATGGAGTCCACAATTAACCACTTACTACATACA
Source organism: Naja naja (assembly GCA_009733165.1). Classification (NCBI taxonomy): domain Eukaryota; kingdom Metazoa; phylum Chordata; class Lepidosauria; order Squamata; family Elapidae; genus Naja; species Naja naja. The sequence continues at coordinate 18,909,792 of CM019148.1, read as the reverse complement.
CATCAGGGCCATTCAATCGGTTCCCAAAGACCAGCAGGGTCAGGGTTTCTATTCTTTGCTCTTTATTGTCCCTAAAGCCTCAGGGGCCTGGAGGGCGATCCTGGACCTCAAACGGCTTAACCGATCGCTGGTCTATCGCAAATTTAAGATGAGCACCCTCCAGTCTATCCTCCTTAGCGTCAGACGAGGTGATTTTTTATCTTCCATCGATCTGACAGAGGCGTATCTGCACATACCTATTCGGCCTGCCCACTCAAAATTTCTTAGATTTTGTTATAATAATCACCGTTATGAGTATGTTGCCCTTCCCTTCGGCCTTTCCTCGTCCTCGAGGACGTTTACGAAGGTTCTGGCGGCCCTGGCGGCTCACCTTAGCGGAATTCCGGTTAGGCTCCAGTGTTACCTGAACGATATCCTAATTTTATCCCATTCAGCTAGACAAGCTCACATGGACACCAAGCTCACGTTGCAAGCTTTACAGCAACACGGGTTTTCCATTAATTGGAAGAAGAGTCATCTCTCCCCGTCAACCAGGTTGATCCATCTGGGGGCAGTGATCGATACTATTGAGGAAAAAGTTTTCCTCTCTCCAGATCGCTTAGAAAGCATAATGAACTTGGCCCAACGTATTAGATCTTCGCAGCAGGTTCCTCTAGCTGACTTGTCAACATCGTTAGGTAAATTAATTTCTTCCATTTCCATTGTTCCCTGGGCTCGCTTCCACGTTAGGGCGCTCCAGTGATTTCTCCCACCATACCAAAGGTCAGGTCGCAGCAACTCCGCAGCAAGGGTCCGGGTGCCCACAAAAGTAAGGCTCTCCCTACTTTGGTGGACAAATCCGTCCATCAACAAAGGATCGCTTCTTCGGGAACCGGAAAGACTCATAATTACCACAGACGCCAGCTTGTTCGGATGGGGTGCACATCTTCAGTCTTGGTCATGCCAAGGTCACTGGTCAAAGGACGAACAGCGGAACAGTATAAACTGGCTGGAGCTCAGAGTGATCCATCTCGCCCTTCGCAATTTCCTTCCTCGCATTCATCGGAATCACGTCCTCGTCCTCACAGACAATGTCACGGCGAAAGCATATGTGAACAGGCAAGGGGGCACCCACTCTGTTCTCCTGATGAAGGAAGCAGAGCGGCTATGTCTTTGGGTAGAACGCCATCTAGGCTCCATAAAGGCGGAACATATCTCGGGCGTGGACAACACTCAAGCGGATTGGCTCAGCAAAGAAACAGTGGATCCTTCCGAGTGGCGCCTTCACCCCGACTTGTTTTTTTTTTTTAATTACATTTATATGCCACCCTTCTCTGAAGACTCAGGGCGGCTTACAATTTTTTGGGATACAACCCAGTGTGCTCAGCAATAGCCTTCATTCCATTGTATATGCCTACTTATTACTAAGTGGCATTTTTACAAGGTCAGCTAATTGCCCCCAACCATCTTGAGTCCTCAATTTACCTACCCCGAGAGGATGGAAGGCTGAGTCAACCTTGAGCCTGGTGGGATTCGAGCCTACAGTAACTGTAGACAGCTGGATCTTAAGAGCAGGCATTTACAGCCTGAGCCACCAAGGCTCTTTCATGAGCTGACGCTCAAATTCGGCTGCCCATGCGTGGACCTGTTTGCCTCTCCCCTCAATGCTCATCTTCCCAGATTTGTGTCCAGATACCCTGCCCCAGGCGCGGATGATGTCAATGCTCTTTGCTGTCCTTGGCCTCGCGGTCTGCTGTATGCATTCCCTCCCATTCCACTGATCCCCAGGGTGATTCGAAAGCTCTTGGCGGAGAAGGCCTCCCTGATCCTAGTCGCTCCATTCTGGCCGAGGAGACTGTGGTTTGCGGATCTCCGCAGCCTCTCCACGGAAGACCCATGGAGGATCCCAGGTCACAAAGTGCGTATCACCCAAGGTCCGCTCCAGCACCCAGACCCCCAGTGGCTTCAACTAGCCATTTGGAGGCTGAATGGCAACATTTAAAGGCGGAGAACCTCTCCTCAAAGGTCATCACCACCATCCAGGTGGCTCGCCGCCCATCTACGAACAGGATATACAAGGCCTCATGGAAGTCCTTCTCTACGTGGTGTCTTTCCCACGGGGCAGATCCGTTTCTTCCATCGCTGGCTCAGGTGCTGGATTTTCTTCAGGCAGGCCTAGACAAGGGCCTCTCGCCAAACACTCTGAAGCGTCAGGTGGCAGCCATTGCGTCAGTGGTGCATTGGCCTGGTCTTCCTTCCATTTCGCACCACCCTCGGATAAGGACCTTTCTTCGGGGCGCGACCAATTTGTGTCCGCCTGTGGTTCACCGTTTTCCAACATGGGACCTTCCCTTGGTTCTCGCATCTCTCACAAAGGATCCCTTTCAGCCCCTGCGGTCCATCAGCCTCCAATTCCTAACATACAAAGTTGTTTTTCTGGTCACAATTACTTCGGCCCGGCGCATCTCTGATGTTGCCGCCTTGTCGTGTCGTGTCAATCTCTGTGTTTTCCACGCTGACACGGTAGTGTTGCATCCTGATCCGACCTTCAGGCCAAAGGTAAATTCGGCCTTCCACAGAGCGCAGGAACTGGTTCTTCCGAACTTCTGTCCACAGCCTTCTCACGATCTGGAACACCAGTGGCATCAACTGGACGTCCGCAGGGCTCTGCGTGTCTACCTCAAGAGAACAGCTCCATTTCGGAAGTCGGAGGCTCTATTTGTTTCCTTTAGTTCCTCCTCTTAAGGGCATGAAGTGTCTGCTGCTACTATTGGCCGCTGGTTGCGGGCCACTATTGCGAAAGCATACCTTTCACAGTCCCTACCGGTGTCTTCCGGTATTACTGCCCACTCCACTCGTAGTGCGGCTACCTCCGCTGCCTGGGCTACACAGGCCCATATCTCTGAGATCTGCAGGGCAGCCACATGGGCCTCGCCATCGCCGTTTATCCGGCATTACAAGGTTGATGTCTTTGCTTCGGTGGACGCCTCCTTTGGCAGATGAGTGATGTTTTTGCTTCGGCAGACGCCTCCTTTGGCAGACGAGTGTTGCAAAGGGTCCACTCGGCTCGGGGGGCATCTTCGGCCCAAACCAAGTCCCTCCCGTAGGACAGACCCAGCTTTGGTATGTCCCACTTCCTGGATGCTCGGAGCAGCTCGCTGGAGAATGGGCGTTGGTGCTTACCTGATATGCCCTTTCTCGGGCAGCTGCGACGAGCATCCAGCCCCTCCCTTTCTTCCTTTCCGTCTGGGGTGGGTTCTTCTTGTTCCGACCTTGTGTCCTCGTTGACCTTGAGCTAGCTTGGGGTCTCCCTGTCGGCTCGCTTGGGTCGGACCTTCGTCTTCACTAAACTGGGAGACGTATGGGAGGAGAGGAGGAGTCACGTCCTTCAGTATCGGAATGGAGAGACTGAGCACCTCCCACTTCCTGGATGCTCGTTGCAGCTCCCCGAGAAAGGGCGTATCAGGTAAGCACCAAAGCCCAATTTCATTGCACTTGCTACCTTTTATCTTTGCCTTTTATATTTTATTGATTTTATTGTCATTTTTTTCTTTGCTTTACTGTGAGTCACCCAGAGTAGTTGACAATTGGTTGGCATACAACTTTAATATTATTATTAAATCACACCACTGGACATTTAGTGCTACCCAGATAATTTCTGGCAACTTTAGTTAGACTGAGCATGTGCAATCCATGGGCAGCTATAAATCCATCCTTAGCATCCAATAGTGTAACTGAGAGATCACTACATCTCTCCCTACATGTGAGAAAAGTACCACATAGATACATTGTGCAGACACACTACTTTTAACTCTTAAAAAGTTCTCTATGCATATGCAAAATGCTGTTTGCTATTAAGTAAGAAAATTTAGGCAAAACCATGGATACAGTCAATATTTTTGCATATATACTGTCTGGTTTCAAATTATCAATCATGTGTACACAAACTACAGATAATAAGATCCCAGAAAATGAGGGTCACCAATACAATTAATGAGGATACTTTCTTGTACTAATAATCTCAATAATAAAGCTTAGCTATTCCGTTTTGGAAGAAATGTCTTATAATTGAATTACTGCAGTTTGTTGTAGTATTCTTATATGTGATCTATGCTAGAAATATATTTGTAACTTCACTAAAAGAAGGCAACTCAGAGTCACACAGATCCACTTCCACCTGAACCAGCTAATAAACAGATAAACATATCACGGGAAATTTAAAAACCAGAGGGATACATTTGGTTAAAAATTAAAAGGTCAGTTGTTAAATAAGTGGGAATGGGTCAGAGGACTGTCATAAAAGTGAAGATGCTTCAAAAGAATTTCAATAGGACTAAAATTATGAGTAGTTAACTAAGAATTAACAGGTCAAATTTTTAATGAACCTTAGAAGAAACAAACCTTCCTAATATGTTCATTTGCATCATCTGACAGCAAGGCAATGGCAAAGTTCTTTGCTCCTAATCCCTGTAGATCAGAGTCCATATTTTCACAGGCGCTCATAATTGCATTTAATAAAAACTCTAGTTCCCCTGCTTTTAAATAAATAATAACATTGCTAGTTAAATGAACTCTACAATTTAATTTAGATTGTGATTCAGACCAATTATTGTGGACACTTTCCTTGGCATTGACCAGAGTTACAGAATAACTTCTATTTCCAAGAATGCTACAGTAAGGCTCACAGAGATGGTCATAATTCAGTGCTTTATTTTAAAACACACCTACCGAGTCACCTAGAAAATATAAAAGGGAAACCAAAGTGTTGACATTCTAATGATGTGCAACATGTTTTACCTATGCAGATGTATTTTTTTCCAGTGCTTGGAGTTAGTCTGTTCTGTTTTAGAGTCAGGGGTGGGATTCAAATTTCTTAACAACCAGTTATGTGGGTGTGGCCTAATTTGTGGGTGTGGCTTGGTCATGTGACTGGCTGGGCACAGCTTGCTGGTTCATGTGACTGGCTGGGCACAGCTTGTATGTAAATATTATAAATATTTATGTAAATATGGTTTTTTTTATAAAAAAGAGAAACTTTTACCCAAAATCAGGCAAAGCAGGCAGGCAGATTGAGTTGCTCACAGAATCACAGATTCACTTAAAGATCTATGATTCTGCAATCTGCTACCTGAGTCTGTCATATAAAATTTGCTAGCAAGCAAACTCACAAAATTAACTCACAACACACCATGTATGTAAATATTGAATTTTTTATTAAAAAAAGGCAACTTTTACCCAAAATCAGGCAGAGCAGGCAAGCAGACAGATTGAGTTCCTCACAGAATCACAGATTCACTTAGAGATCTGTGTTTCTGCCATCTGCTATCTGAGTCTGCACTGAATAATAGAAGCTTCAGGCTCAGCTCTGCTTTTAGATTAGTTAGCAACAAATCCAAAGATTTCCTATTTTCTAGCTAATCTAAATCTCCCGGCATAGAACAGCTGATGGTCGGGGGGGGAAATAGCAACTTAGCAGGCAAGTTTGATGGCGCGCATGCCAGGTAAGGAGTGAGTGGGCAGGGTGGGGCCAGCCAGTGGAACAATTTGCCTATTTTCCAGCAGGTAGAATCCCTGGTGAGAGTGCGTTTTACACGTGAGTGTAGACCATTTCCTAAAAACCTCAGCTGTGCCGCCCAGACAGCTGACAAGCGCTGCACGAGGGTGTGCAGCGTTTGAAAATCCTCTTCTTTCCTGCTTTTTCAACCTCAGCTGTGCCACACAAAGCAGTTGAGGCTGAAAAAGCAGGAAATAAAGGACAGCCAAGAACCTGGGCAGGCAGCTGGGCCAAACAGAGCAGCAGACACTGAACCAGTTCGGTGTCTGCTGCTCTTCAGTGATACTGGTTCTATAGAACTGGGCCGAACCAGTAGCATCCCACCCCTGCTTACAGTAGATATAGAAAGTCTACACACCTGTTAAAATGCCCAGGTTTTGACATGCTTGTTTTTATGAGAAAAAGCTTCAGTCTTGCCACATTATCCCATAGTACATATATGAATAATATGGGAGACTGTTATCACATGTAGTACACAACCAGTACTCGTCAGAACTTCCTGCAGTTCTTTTAATGTTGCTATAGGTCTCCTGGCAGCCTGTTGGAGCAGTTTTCTTATTTTTTAAATCAAAATTGGAGGGACAAAAAGTTCTTGCAAATGTCACTTTTGTACCATATTTTCTCCACTTGTTGATGACCATCTTCACTGTATGCAATAGTATAGCCAATGTCTTGAAAATTTTTTGTACCCTTCTGATTGTTATCGTCCAACAACAAAATCCCTTTGATGCTTTCTCAGTTCTGTGCAGACCATGGCTTTTGCTGTAAGAGGCTACTGAGCAAATGTCAGAGAAAGCCAACTAGAACAGCTCCACTGTATGTGGGCTTGATCAGTCATTTTAATTGATAGCAGGTGTGTACTAACTACTATTTAACATAAGTTTGAATGTGACTGGTTAATTCTGAACTTTGTCACACTTCTGCTTATAAGAGGGTGCAAACACTTATGCAGCCACATTATTCTATTTTTTTATTGTTATTACCCCAAAAAAAGTTTTTGATTTGTTTTTCTACTGGAAGTATGCAGCTTATATGTTATATTAAAGGTGGAAAGAATTCTGAAGTGATATGATTTATCTTGGTCTGGTTTTTTTACATCTCAAAAAACTGGCATTTTTTCAGGGCATTCTGTATCCACTGCATTTATGTTTCTCTAAATAGCACCAAATTGCTTTCTGAGAAACGTTATCCAAAATATTAAGGCAAAAATATGTATTTGTTTTGTACAGTATGCTATTTATTCAAGTTGATGAGATATGACATCAATTTTTATTCTGTAAAATTACTACTAGAGATGAAAAAGGAGGGTCCAAAAATTACTCAGAGATTACCTCTATTTTGTACTTTATATTGCTTCTTTTCCATGCTGACAAAGTCTGGGACTCACCAATTTATAAGTTTACAAAATTAGCCCAATGTTAGACTTAAAATGTTATACAACAAAAGCAATACAAGATCTGTTCTCCAGATGCAGATAGTCCTTGACTTATGACCACAATTGGGACTGGAACTTTTGTTGTAAGTCATTGCAATCATAAGCAGACTTGGAGCCAATTTACAATAACTTTTACAATGGTGTTAAGTGAATCACATGATCAATACACAAATCCAGCTTCCCCAAGGGCACTTTTCCTAGAAATAGGCAAAAGAGCAGCAAATTGCAATCATATGACTACAGGATGTTCCAACTGGTTGTAAATTACTATAGGTTGTAAGTCACTTTTTCCAAGCTGATGTAATTTTGAACCATGGTTAAACAAATGGTTGTAAGTTGAGGACTACTCGAATAAGTATTCACTCAGGTTATATTAGCATTAATAGTATTGTTTATGCAGGTTTTAGTATCCTTTAAAAACTAATGAAAATATTTGAAAACTTGAGAGCATATGGAATAGGTACACACAGAAATAGTTGCTATATATGGTAGCAGTTACCATTTACAAAACATCCATATCATGTAGTATTCCAACAAATCATTTCTCCCCCAACTTTATTAGTATTAATATTATTCCTAATAAATCAAACAGAAGTATAATAAAATAAAAATAAATGGTAGCAACAAACTATCTACCCAAGCACTGTTCAGAAAAGTTCGTTAAGACAGTGTGCCTATGCAGTACCTATGAACATTCTACTATACTAATTACTGATCTAAGGAACTGTTTTTGCCACTATTGCTACTAGAGGCAGCCTCAAATATTAAGCAACAGAAAGCTGCCCTCCTGACTCCTCTATACTAACTGCAATAATTGTAGAAAGAATTCTAGCCACTCTTTACCTATTCATGGCAAACATGGCAAATTCAGGATCAACATTACCTTTAAATATCTACTTGCAGCCAACACAGTTCTTACAATATCTTGTAACACTAATTTAACTGAGAGACTCCAGACTTTGTCACAAATTCTCATCTGCAATTAAAAAGTCAATCCTACAGGCCTTATGACCAACAAATTTATTTATTATGACCTGCCACAATAAACTTATGTCAGATGACATGTTATTCTCATTTTTGCTACAATAAATACCTGACATAAAATACCTTATAACACAAAATGTTTACATATTGAAGTACTAGGTAGCAGTACAATTTTTTAATGCTGGTTCAAAGGACAGCTGCAATTGGAATGCAAGTGCCGGCAAAGAGAAGGGGGTTGGGAACATTATCTGCACAAGGGAGTTCCCTCTTAGTGCAGCCAAGCATAGGAAACTAGCACAGGGAAGCCTGAATTTCCTGATCAGTCTGCATGTGTGTATGTAGAAGGGGGAGAATCACCAAGGCCCTCACTGCAAAAGAAACTATAGCAAACGAAGCCTATTTTGGTTTTGTAAAGGTTTGAAAAAGGATTCACATCTATAAAGATATTATGATACCCTGTTATAGATATGCAGGTTGACATAAGACATATAAAATTACTGTACTTGCAACTTTCAAAAGGAATCTTGGCCAATATATTCATATTGTCATCTACGCTTGGAAATGTCCATATTTGTAATATTCATTTTAAGCCAGTATTACTCTTTAGCTTTTATTATCCATATTTAGCATTTATTGTAGATAGTTCACATATTTAGCTGGGCTTGCAAACTAAATTGAAAATTAGAATCACCAGCATCTGCATTTCAACCATTTCATACATGTGTGCAAAATCAAATAGATGTCATTCAATGCTTGCAGTCAAAAAGAATAGGTCTTATTAGGCTGTTAACACAATCTTAATGGTTCAGTTCTAACCCTGGAACATTGAGCAGTGAGTGAGGGATCACAGATTTACACTGCTACAGAAATAACGGCCTTTTCCTGCACTCCAGAATGAGAGGGAGAATGGGACCTTCATACTTGCCAGAAGGTAGAAGCACTCATAAATCATTATTCTGTATGTATGCCATTACCAGTTTAGATCAGCAGGAAAGAACCAATGAATATTGATACATGTAATTTCACTTGCTGGAACAGAAAATACAATGAAGTTGAAGGTATACCCAAATTATGACTGGATAATTTTTTTATTTTGCTTTTGGAAATAGGTTTTATGATATTGTTTTTGTTGATTGTTGTTAGCCATCCAGAGTTCATACATATGGGTTGCTATATACATTTTCTAAAATAAATGTAGGCATCTATACTGTACTATTTATAATGAGTTGTGTAACAAGGAGACAGGGCCTCCTTGGGGTATCGTCGGCCAGACAATGTCAGCCGGTGGTCCCTAGGGGTAGGGCCTTCTCTGTGGGAGCGCCCACTCTATGGAACCAACTTCCCCTGGAGCTAGGACTGGCCCCCGACCTCCACTCCTTCCGCCACGGCCTAAAGACTTGGTTATTCCAACAAGCCGGCCTGGACTGAGAGGGAGGGGTTCAGTTTTTAAATGTCATGTCTTGGGGTTTTAGATAATTTGTTTGGTCAAACTGGGTTTAATAACTTTTAATTTCTCTTAACTTTTGTATTGTATGTTTTTATGATGTGAGCCGCCCTGAGTCCCTAGGGAGATAGGGCGGCATACAAGACCAAATAAATAAATAAATAAATAAATAAATAAATAAATAAATAAATAAATACATAAATACATAAATAAATAAATAATCTTACATTCAATTAAAACTAGATTTCAGAGAATACTAGAAATAACTCCTAATTTCAAAAGCTTTAAAGTATTATGAACTTAATAAGTTCTCTAATGCCAATTCTAATCACTGATCCAACTGACAGAATTTCTCCAAAGTAATGGCTACAAAATGTTTTTACACAAGTTTTACACAAGATATTTAACTTGGGGCATTTCACATGCATACTGGTACCACTGAATGCAGGTCTCCATTAAAAGAATAGCAACTTCGATAAAAAAATAATCAGCCAGGATTCTGGCATATGTTTAGGAAGGATGGAGTGTTTCTTGTAAGAGTCATCAAACTGATTCATATACTGCAGCAAGCATAATTTAATCACAACTTATTAGATAAACACAAAATGCTAAGCAAAACCCAAATACATTATAACTTAATAAACTGTGTACACCTAGTCATCCTGTAGCATTCAAAGGATAAACGATTCTATTTATGTGCATGTAAACTGATTGCTTCAGTTTATTCCAGCCTTGAAAGAAGCCACAAGTTTTATCCAGCCACCTAAGCAGACTAACATCATTACTTTAGTTTAGTACCCTGGAAAAATCTCCAAACTACAGGTTATCAATATTATGATAATGGAAACAACTCTCAGCAAGTTCTCTATATTGGCAGTAGTGAAACAATTAAGAACACTGGAACCACAATTAAGAATTTTTCTTAAAATGCCTTTCTTGTTCTTATTTAACTGAGTACTCTGGTGGTTTCTCAATGTACAGCTTGATATTTTATATGGTGGAAAGTTAAGTGTGCTTCAGATTTAACAGTTATACAAATTATCTGATAATTGTTGCTATTTCTTGTACTACAGGTGAAACTCGAAAAATTAGAATATCCTGCAAAAGTTCATTTATTTCAGTAATGCAACTTAAAAGGTGAAACTAATATATGAGATAGACTCATTACATGCAAAGCAAGATAGTACAAGCCATGATTTGCCATAATTGTGATTATGGCTTACAGCTCATGAAAACCCCAAATACACAATCTCAGAAAATTAGAATATTACATGCAATCAATAAAATAAGGATTGTACATAGAACAATATCAGACCTCTGAAAAGTATAAGCATGCATATGTACTCAGTACTTGGTTTGGGCCCCTTTTGCATCAATTACTGACTCAATGCGGCGTGGCATGGAAGCTATCAGCCATGGCACTGCTGAGGTGTTATGGAAGACCAGGATGCTTCAATAGCGGCCTTCAGCTCTTCTGCATTGTTTGGTCTCATGTCTCTCATCTTTCTCTTGGCAATGCCCCATAGATTCTCTATGGGGTTCAGGTCAGGCGAGTTTGCTGGCCAATCAAGCACAGTAATCCCACAGCCATTGGACCAGGTTTTGGTGCTTTTGGCAGTGTGAGCAGGTGCCAAGTCCTGCTGGAAAATGATGTCAGCATCCCCATAAAGCTTGTCTGCGGAATGAAGCATGAAGTGCTCCAAAATCTCCTGGTAGATGGCTGCGTTGACCCTGGACTTAATGAAGCACAGTGGACCAACACCAGCAGATGACATGGCTCCCAAAATCAACACAGACTGTGGAAACTTCACACTGGACTTCAAGCATCTTGCCTCTCCATTCTTCCTCCATACTCTGTGTCCTTGGTTTCCAAATGAGATGCAAAAGTTGCTCTTATCAGAAAAAGGACCACTGAGCAACAGACCAGATCTGTTTTTCTTTAGCCCAGGTAAGACGCTTCTGATGACATTTGAAGCCCATATCCAGGATCTGTCTATGTGTGGTGGCTCTTGATGCACTGACTGCAGCCTCAGTCCACTCCTTGTGAAAGTCCCCAACACTTTTGAATGGCCTTTTCCTGACAATCCTCTCCAGGCTGCAGTTATCCCTGCTGCTTGTGCACCTTTTTCTTCCACACTTTTTCTTTCCACATAACTTTGATACAGCACTTTGGGAACATCCAACTTCTTTTGCAATTACCTTTTGAGGCTTTCCCTCCTTATGGAGGGTGTCAATGATGGATTTCTGCACAACTGTCAGGTCAGGAGTCTTTCCCATGATTGTGATTCCTACTGAACCAGACTGAGAAACCATTTAAAGGCTCAAGAACCCTTTGCAGGTGTTATGGCTTAATTAGCTGATTAGAGCGGGACACTTTGAGCCTAGAATATTGCACCTTTTTACAATATTCTAATTTTCTGAGATTGTGGATTTGGGGTTTTCATGAGCTGTAAGCCATAAACATCACAATTATGGCAAATCATGGCTTGAACTATCTTGCTTTGCATGTAATGAGTCTATCTCATATATTAGTTGCACCTTTTAAGTTGCATTACTGAAATAAATGAACTTTCGCACCATATTCTTATTTTTCGAGTTTCACCTGTATATTAAAAATGTAGTTATTTACTACTGTGTATTTGATTTGCTGAATGTGGGTAGTCAAGAAGCAGAAGTACAAAGACCATGTAGCCTTTTAGCCTCTTTTTCAGCAATGCCTGAAGCTATCCAATGAATTGCTCCATCACAGTTCCTGATAAAAGCTTCTTCATATCAAGCTTTCCCCCTGATAACTTCAGGAGCAAATATTCATATATTTTTCTTAAGACTGATAAAGATGAATTTGACTTTTGGGGACACATACACATTTAGGCACAGTATACAGTTTGGTATCCCTCTAACCATATATCTACAAGTCCCAACTCAGTTTAGCTTGCTGTGACATTTTTTTTCTAAACGAACAGAATAGGTATATTATAGGTGTTTATATAGTCCTTGACTTACAACCATAATTGTGATGAGAATTTCCATTGGTAAGCAAGGTGGTTGTTAAGTGAGTAGTGTCTGATTTGCAATCTTTTTTGCCATGGTTATTAAGCAAATCTCTGCAGTTATTAATCATTAATCTGGCTTCCCCACTGACTTTGCTTGTTGGAAAGCAGTTAGGAAGGTCACAAATGGTGATCACATGACCCCAGACACTGCAACCGTTGTAACTACCATACCAGTTGCCAAGCACCTGAACTTTGATTATGTGGCTATGTGGATGCTGCAACAGTCGTAAGTGTGAAGATCAGTTGTAAGTCATTTTTTCCCAGGGACACTATAACTTCAAAAGGTTGCTGAACAAATGGCTGTAAGTGAAGAACTACCTCTACCTGTATTTTACTAAATTTCCCAAATATCCACAATTCATTGAAAAGGAAATTCCATGTAAATATATATCTATTTCGCAAAAGAGTAAAAAAAGTTTTAATCCTTTGCTGAAAAAAAAGCTATCTACCCTGTTTTGATTCTGGCTGTAAGAGGGCAGGCAACTTTTCAGCAAATTATTGCATTTCTTTACAACATCTGTAAGTTTAAATATAACTTTCGAAGACACTTCATGTTGGAGTAGCCCTATGGACTATTTTCATGCAGAAATAATTCTTCCATAACATTTAATAAGTTCATTTTACACTTCTGCAGGAATTCATGCTCAATTGAATTTATACAGCCATTCAGTGCTTTTAAGTCAAAGCCTTTTTGTATAGATCATACTATTCCTTATCTTTGTAATAAATTAAAACTGTTTCTATACCAGAAAAAAGGATTCATGTTTGATTCATCAAATTTTAAGAAAATATGTTAATAAGGAATTTCAACTTCCTGACAGGAGAAATCAGAGGCCATAGATGTGCAGGTTTTTAAAAAATCCTATGGACTCACAAGGTGAGAAAGAGAAAAGAACTGACACATTCTGTTATCTTCAGATTGCTGTTGCTTTCTTTAATATGGCAGTGAGTAGCATATAGTATGGAGCTGCTAGAAATGCAATGCCACTCTAATTATACAGGCAACATACTTACATGTCTGATATAATTGCTAGGACAGAACAAGCTCAGCCGTGCCCCTCCCCCCACCATTACTTGCTAAAATGTTAGTCAAGCAAGACCGGTCAGTCAAGGGACAAAGAAAAAGGGGGAGTGAGTAACTGTAGATGGAAATTTAAAAAATGAAATCGGCAATAGATTACAAATGCCCTGAAATTCATAATGCAATCCTCTTTTAGGTTTCAGGTTCTGTCACCCATTTCCCAGGTAAGATCTCTGATAAGTTATGTCCTTTATTTCCAATTACAGCCAGGAATAGACTTGGCAGTAACCCCAGCAAAGAAAAAAAAAGTTGAAGACTGCAATAGCTCCTCTATTATGAATTTGAAACAATGATAATTAATCCCCCTGCAACCCACCCCAATACTGTACTCCACAGATGTCAGCCCTACTCTGCTTTGTTCAAAACAGGCAATGTACAATCTCATTTTGCACTGCACAGGAGGCATTCAAGACAGCAGCTCACAAATCTTCTCTAAACAGATAAGATCTGTTTGACTGCATATTAAACAGGTGAACCCAGTAGCTATTAATGAATCTTCTAATATCTAAAGTGTAACCTTAATCAAGTCCTTATAAACAATAGCCAAGCATCTTCCATAGGATCACAGCATTCATGTTTTCTCCTGTTTGCCTGATGCAGGCAATATACACAACTTACTAGGTTTTCTCTTTCTGAAACAAAGTTTTTTCTATCTTTGATGCATTTAATAGTTACTGCCTAATTTCTACATTCTTAAGTGTTATATATCCTCATCTTCCACATGCTCTTTACACACCACCTTAACTGCACAAGACATTTTTGCTTCCCATCCCAGCCATTCAACAACCTATATCATTCACTTCTGCAACAGGATATCCTAAGAGGACCATTTGAGAATTCCACAGGTTTTGATTACCTGCGAAGTTAAAACATATCCCAGAAAGCCACACTAATAAATGACCTTTATCATAGTACTGGAGAAAACACATTTTTCAGTTATGAGAAATTGGGTAATCTAACTAGAGGGCATCTTTTCATTTATTGAGAGTATCCTAAATTTTAACCTGTCTTTCCTTTCCATCTTTCCCTCATTTTGGCACTCTTAGTTAACTCTCAAAGTTGCTTGAAACTGTTGACTTTACCTCACATGCTCAGTTATGGCACAAAATATCTACTTCCGTCTGGGTTATTATTTTCCAACTCCCCTCATTACCTTCCACAGGGGTAGTAGCAAACTGACTGGTAGAACACACCCACACCCACAAAATAACCTTACCACTTTTCATTTCCCGTCTGGGACTCGGGCCTCTGCACCTCCAGCTTTCCTCTGCATACTCCAAGCCACTCCCCCTTTCTAACAGCTCCAGATTCAACCCCCTCTTGCCAGCCTCTGCACTAAAAGGCTCCAGGAAGATTAGACACCGTTGAAAAGCCAGCAAGGCACTTTCTTTGAATCTTCCAACTTCCACAAAGAGGCTGTTTCTTACTTCAAGGGCTCACCCATGACACCTTCACTTACCATCCATCACGCCTTCCTTCCCAACCGATTCACAGGCGCCTTGTTCTCTCTCTCCCCGACTGTACACCACACCAATGCCCAGCGGCTCTTATGACTCCAATGACCTCCCCTTCCTTTTCCCTCATTCCTTCCAGATCACTCACCCCTTTCTTTCTCTTTGACTAACCAGCACACCTCTTTCTCCAACTTAAGAGCAACTCTGCTTCCTCCCCTCATTAAACACGTTGGCCCCACTGTCTACTTAGTCGCACCACGCCTCCCAACTCTTCCCCACCATACTGCCTGCCTTTTAGCTGCCCATCGCTGTCCCCGGGGCCTTCCTACTTTGGCAATATTTAAACCTCCCTCCGTTCCCAAGTCTCCCTTCTTCCCTCCCTGTATGAAAAACATCAAGACACCCCCCGCCCCGCGAGTTTCTCAATGCCCTATATTCTCCCCCTCCCCCTGAATACACGAGTTTGCCTTTCTTCGAAATTACCAGTCTTCCATCCTAGGCACAAAAGACACTTTTCCCCGGCTATCTTTTGACCCGAAAACCGGTCCCTTCCGCCCCAAGCCCTGTTCTCAACCTACCCCGCGTCTTACCTCGCAGTTACCTCCCAACCCCAACTTTTCTTTTGGAAACTCTGCCCCCACCACCACCACCACCACCACCACCACCTCCGGGCCGCCTCACGGAGCTCCCCATTTCTCCTCCTCCTCCTCTTCGACCACGTTTCAAAGCCGGCCCCCTTCTTCCCGGCTCGAGCTCCCCACACACTACACGCTTCAGCCCAGCCGGGTCTCAGGGACGGCCCTGAAATACCGCCGCCCGGACTCACCTGCCAGCTGTCTCCGCAGTAGCAGCGCGGACTGGAGCTCCGTCATTCTCCCCGCCGGTGCCCGGGGAGGGAGTCTGGGGCGGCGGCGCAGCTGCTGCTGCTAATCCTCCCGCTCGTACGAGTGCCGGGCTCGAGCCAGCCAGCCGGCGAGCCCTCGTCCCTCCCCGCTCGCGCCGACCCCGCCGCCGGGGGCCTGCCTGCCCGCCCGTCCTCTCAGCGCCGGCGCCGCCGCCACAGCAGCGCCGCGAGTCCCTCCGCCGTGGGGGGGAGGGAGGGGGATAAGGGGGAGGGGGAAGTACGAGGAGAAACTATTCTGAGCGGATTCGGGAGCAGCGCCGGACCAGGTGTGTGTGTGTGGAGGGGGGGGAAGAAAGCGCGCGGGAGGGCGCTCAACGCTGCCGCTCGCCCCGCGTCTGCCGCTCCAACACCTTCCCCTCAGCTTTCTTTTCTCTTCCCCCCCCTCCTCTCTTTCTCCTCCCCCTTCACGGAATTTCACTGCACTCGGGCGCCGCGACACGCAGGCGCACAACTCCTTAAGCGCATGCGCCCCTTTCGTCGATGGCGCTTGCGCTTCCTCCTCTTTTCTTCTTTCAGCTCGGATTGCCCAGCAATGGCGTGGCCGCCATGTTTGGAAGGTCGAACTCATGGCCATGTAAGGGAAGCAGGGCTTTAGCCGCTCCGGCGCGCGCCCGAGAGTTGGGAGTCTGTACGAGCGCGCGGTGGAGGCATTATTTATTTATTTATTTATTCGCCGGCCCTGGCGCCATCTTGGGAAGGGCAGAAGCCTTCTGGTTTAGACTTCTATAACCGTAAAAGTTTGGCAAAGGAAGAACGGGCAGCATTACTCTTCGTTTCCCCCCACCCCCCACGCTTTCCAAGTTATGCAAATATGATGAGGCTTTCTGTTTCACATAGAACGTTACACTGCATTTTAGCTTTTTTTAAAAAAATCATGTCATATTTTTCTAATTGCCTTCCGGTGAGTGCGGTTTCTGAATCAGTTTTGCACGCAAAACTTTAATGGGTGAAGATAATGATACACAAAATCAAGGATCTGTTAAAAACATTCCCTTCTAAACAAAAGTTCATATCATTCTGACTTTTAAACAAGTGGGTGTCAGGAGTGAACAATTGGGTCCACATGTGAAGAATTCAATTAGCTGATTTATTATTCAAGCCTATACACAAGAATCTTCTCAGACTAACAGTTTGCAGTTGGATGAGACTAGATAAGGTTCAACAGCATTCAAGGGGGAGAGTGATTTCAGTCTGTTGTGCCCATGTAGGGATTCTAGACTAAGTCCTGGTTTGACTCTTCCCCCTGGCTTGGCCAGTCTCTCTTCTACAGTAGAAGACCAATGCTGAAGGGTAAATACAGAAGCTGGAAGTACATTTTGACAATTTGTAAGCTGACAAGAGAAGACTATCCTAAATGGAAGTGCTTGGAGCTATTTTTTCCTCAAAAATTGCATTCATTGGTAATACTGTTACACATTTTCAGTCAGTACTTCATACTTAAGCTGTGGAATTCATTACCACAAGACAGTAATGGCCACTAATTTGCTTGGCATGTTGAATAAAATCCCAGAGAGCAATTCTATCAGTGACTATTAGTCTTGAAGATCCTCTAGGTAGCAAGCAACATCCTTTGCATTGCTAACATCATCAGATAACAAAATGGCATATCACTCCCAGAAGCTCTCAGGGTGCTTCCTGCCTCCCCACTCACTTATATTTATTTGTTCTTCCTGGGCAAATAGGCAACAAGATACTTACTCTTGTTTTCTAAAAATATTTATGGAAAGTGGGTCCCCGAAGAATTCTTGGAAATAAAAATAATGTAAAAAAAACCTGTGGGATCAAGCCAACATTTTGTTTCTTGTAGTGGCCAGTAAGATGCTTTTGGAGAGGCTGCCACAAAAAGGAGGAGGTCAGTTTATTTTCTAAAACACCAGAGCGCAGGACAAGAAACAATGGATGGAAACTAATCAAGGAGAGAAGCAACCTGGAATGAAGGAGAAACTTCCTAACAGTGAGGACAAGTAACCAGGGGAACAGCTTGCCTTCAGAAGTTGTTTAGTTTAGTTTAGTTTAGTTTTATTAGTTTTATATACCGCCCTTCTCCCAAAGGGACTCAGGGCGGTTTACAGGGCAATAAAAACATACAGTACAAAAATTAAAATAAAGATTAAACTAGAATTTAAGCCCAACCAACAATAAATTTGAGAATTTAAAACGGTAATTCCAATCAAAAATAATTAAAAATACTTCTCATGGGGATACATCGGCTTGCTCAAATAACCATGTTTTAAGGGTGTGGTGAAAGGCTCTCAGGTCGGGGACAATCCAGATCTCTAATGGTAGCTCATTCCAGAGGGAAGGGGCCGCCACAGAGAAGACCCTCCCCCTGGGGGTCGCCAGCCGACATTGTTTGACCGATGGCACCCTGAGGAGGCCAACTCTGTGGGCCCGCGCTGGTCAGTGGGAGGCTGTCATCGGCAGTAGGTGGTCTCACAAATACCCTGGGCCTAAGCAATGGAGCGCTTTGAAGATCATAACCATAACCTTGAATCGCACCTGGAAGACCACCGGTAGCCAGTGCAAGCCACGCAGGAGAGGTGTTACATGGGCATGCCGAGGCATCCCATAAATAACTCGCGCGGCCGCATTCTGCACCAGTCGGAGACTCTGGGTGCTCTTCAAGGGGAGCTTCATGTAGAGAGCGTTACAGTAGTCCAACCAGGAGGCGACAAGGGCATGAGTGACTGTGCGTAGGGCGTCCCGATCCAGAAAAGGACGCAACTGGTAAATCAGGCGCACCTGATAGTCCCCCTGGTGATGGCCGAGAGATAGTCCTCTAAAAACAGCCACGCATCCAGGAGGACACCCAAGTTGTAGGCCTTCTCCAAGCGGGTCAAGGTCTCACCCCCAATCGTCAGTGATGGAATAACTTGACCAAACCGGGGCGCCGGAAACCACAGCCACTCAGTCTTGGAAGGGTTGAGTCTGAGCCTCTTTGTCCCCATCCAGATCCAAACGGCCTCCAGGCACCGGGACATCACATCAAGGGCATCGTTGGGGTGGTTCGGGGTGGAGATGTATAATTGGATATCATCAGCATACTGATGATACCACACCCCGAAACCACGGATGATCTCACCCAGTGGCTTCATATAAATGTTGAACAGGAGAGGCGAGAGAGCCGATCCCTGGGGCACCCCACAAGTGAGTGGCCTCGGCGTTGATTTCTGCCCTCCTGCCAACACAAACTGTGAACGACCCAAGAGATAGGATGAGAACCACCGCAAAATGGTGCCTCCCACTCCCAACCTCCTGAGCTGACACAGTAAGATACTATGGTCGATAGTATCGAAAGCCTCTGAGAGATCTAATAGGACCAGGACAGAGGAGCAACCCCTGTCCCGAGCCCTCCAGAGATCATCCACCAACGCGACCAATGCCGTTTCTGTGCTGTGACCGGGCCTGAAGCCCGATTGAAACGGATCTAGATACATAGCTTCATCCAGGAACTGTGGGAGCTGATCGGCCACCACACTCTCTACAACCTTTGCCACAAAGCGAAGGTTGGAGACAGGACAATAGTTATTCAATACAGCTGGGTCCAGGCTCGGCTTCTTGAGTAGGGGTCACCCGACCCAGCCCACATCTGACGGAACCAACATTCGCGGCTAGAGTCAGTCCAGCCAGCCGTTGTTTCCATGCCAGCCAACGCCGACACCCCAGGCTCGGAGCATTCCAGACGTCCGTCGCTGCCAACTCTTCCAAGTCTACCTGGGCTCCCACCAAGGCTGACAAGGCCATCAGGACAGGGAGGCTGACGGGGCCGTCCAGGATGCTGGGCCGCCAAAAACGCCCCCAGAGCAACCAGGAGCATCGTCGACTAGCCCAGCAGCAGCAGCACCCAAGGCCGCTTCCACCACAGCCCCCACTGCTGCAGCCTCCGCAGCTGCCAAGGCCGCCAAAGCCGCCGAAATCACCGCGGCCGGAGCCTCCACTGAAACAGCCGCCATCTCCGCTGTCTCTGCAGCCTCCGCCACCGCAGCCTCCCCAGCCGCCAAAGCCATCACCGCTGCCTCCACCGCCCCAGCTGCCGCAGCCGCCAAAAAGGCTGCCGAAACCATCGCTGCTGCCGCTCCAACCGCCACAGCCTCCGTAGCCGCCAAAGAAGCTGCCGAAGCTGTCGATACCACCAGGGCCCCCATCGGAACAGCTGCCATTTCCCCGCCGCTGGGAACAGCAGCCGAGAATGAAAGCCTGGCTGCAAGCTCACTGGCGACCTAGCCGGGCTGAGAACAGCTCGGTTCCACACCTGGGCTCTCTTGGAAGAGTCCAAGAGAGTTCAACAGCATCAGGAGGGTCTCCACCGCCACACACCGCCGAAACAGACAACCACCCCCGGGGAGCTTACTCAGCAACCAAATGCTATGTTGGGCATGCGCAAGACCAAATGATGATTTTTGTGCGGATGTATGTTGAGACAAAAGTCAATAAGGGCCTTGCTGGTGCAGGCTGTTAATAGCCTAGCACTTAGTTGCAGCTGCCTGTAATTATTGCAGGCTCGAATCCCACCAGACTCAAGGTTGACTCAGCCTTCCATCCTCTCGGGGTAGGTGAACTGAGCACCCAAGATTGTTGGGGGCAATAAGCTGACTTTGTAAAAATGCCGCGTAGTAATAAGCAGGCATATACAATGGAAGGAAGGCTATTGCTGAGGACATTGGGTTGTATCCCAAAAATTGTAAGCGGCCCTGAGTCTCCGGAGAAGGGCAGGATATAAATATGAATTTTTAAAAAAATCAGGTTGTGGTCACTGTTGGAAAAGGGTTCTTTAATTTGTATTCCATAAATTGAGTTCAAACTATTGCTGAAGATGAGATCAAGGCAGTTGTTAAGTCTAGTATTGTTGGTTACTAGTTGTCCAGTCCTAGATTTGTTACAGCATTGTAGAAGGTTGCATGTGTGGGTTCAGTATTACATTTATTTAGGGTCCAGTTAATATGAGGTAGATTGAAGTCACCAAGAAAGATAAAAGCGTGTGGGCAGGATGTTGCCCATGTTAGTAGTGAATTTAGCTTGTTTACATGTTCGATGTCATAATCAGGGGCTCTGTAACATAGTAAGAATCGAAATGTGATATTTAAGGACAGTTCACAGACTCTTGATAGATCCATCCTCCATTAACTTATCCCCTTTGAAAGCCATCCAAGATATGGCCTTCACCTGCAACTTGAGGTTACAACTTCTACAAATTAATTGTATGTTTTGTTATTTCTTTTGTCTGTTTTGAATCTTCTTCACTTCTGCTTCACTGGATGGCCTCTGTTGCTAGTGTTCTGAGATAGGGAGAAAAACTTATCCCTGTTCACTTTCTCCATGATTTTATATCCCTTTATCATTTTTTTTCTAAGTTAAAGTGTCCCAAACATTTTAATCTCTTCATGAGTCCCCTGGTCATTATGTTTGCCTCTACACATTTTCCATTCACAGTTTGCCTGAGTGTGCATTGTTTTACATTTATTTAAATTGAACTGCTTTTAGCACTTTCCTGAGCATTCACCCACTGAAGAGATTCTTCTGGAGCTCCTCATGATGCTAAATATTTTGGCATCCTCTATAAGACCTTCTTCAGCTCACTGCTTATCCTGAGTCAAGATCTGATCCTTCAGGCTGGCACTTTTCTTCACAGCATGACATCTTCCCATTTATATTTTCATTAAAAGCATCTTTGGTACAGCAGGGAGCCTAATGCTCATATACATTGTATTGAAGATGCGAGCCCTAGAGCAACATTATGTCAGACCCTAAAGGCACTGTGAGTGAATTAAATCATCAGATACCTCTATGAATGCTTTTGCGATGTACTCATCTATTCTCAGGGAGGGAGGGAGGGAGGGAGGGAGGGAAGGAAGGAAGGAAGGAAGGAAGGGCTAAACAAAATAATAAAAACAATACTTCCTCCTGCAGGAGATTAGAACAGAATACAAAAAGGAACAATTAAAAACAATGTTGAATAAAGATAAAATAATCCAAAATAAAGCCACCTGTTGTAAAACAAGACAGCAATAGAGTAATAAAAAACAATAAAAGCATTTTATTTTAAAAGGATAACTAGTCTCATCTTGCAAATGCCTGGATGAAAACCTTCAGTTGTTTCAAACAAGAATATGGGACCGGCTGCATTTTCCCATGGACAAATTACATATGTGAAATGATGCCTCTAAGAGGCCTTTTTCCTGGCTCTCCACACTTTGAGCTGAACCCACCAACATGCTCACAGAGCTGCCCCTGCTGATCTTAAAAAAACTTATTGGTTGATTCTGGCTTTGCATACAAACCAGATCATCTGTATTTCTTTTTCTATGTATTTAAGCTTGCTACTCTCATAACTGCACCATTAAATGTTATGCTATGAAGCTTCTTTGTTCCCTGAAAAAATCCAAATTAGAGCATGTCCATTAGAAAGCTGTCTAGTTCTGGAAAGAACCAAAGGGAAGGCCATCCTCCTTCTAAGTTATTGGTTCCATCAATTTTATCTTGCTGCGACAATTTTTTTTAAAAAATGATAGAAATATGTCTTTTTCTAAATTACCATAAAACATATTTTCCCTTCTGTGATTATAAAGACTAAGACTTATCTTCCTTCTATGCCCCAAAGGTGTGTTTTTAAGAAGCAACTGATTTTCTTGTTTTTCTTTGAAGGCATTTCGCTTCTCATCCAAGAAGCTTCTTCATTTCTGAAGAAACTTCTTGGATGGGAAGTGAAATGTCTTGAAGGAAAAACTAAGGAAGTCCAGTTGCCACTTGAAAAAGCACCATTGGGACAACCATGACTTGATGAGTGAAAATCTCCATAGACCAGGGGTGTCAAACTCAAGGCCCGCAGAGCCAGCCTGGTAATATCAAAGGACTGGCTCGTGGTGCCTCTGGTGGCTAAAACAGGCTTTGTGTGACCTCCCCCATGCCTCATTTTCACCTTCCATGGGCTCCTACAGCACTCTGCTGGCCGAAAATGTGCCAAAAACTAGCTGAAAAATGGGCCCAAAAAGGGTCAAAAATGGACTGAAAATGGCTGAAAATGGGCTGTGCGGCCCATTTTTGGCTAGCAGAGTACTGCAGGAGGCCATGGAGGGTGAAAACAAGGTGCAGGGGGGCCACATGGCCACCCTTGCACCCCATTTTGACCAGCAGGGTGCTACAGGAGGAATCTATAGATCCGTGATGGCGAACCTATGGTATGCAGAGCCACTTCTGCCCAACTGTGCATGCATGCGTGCTGCCCACCTGACAGCTGATTGTCAGGTATCTGGCGCATACACGGGTGGAGGTGCATGGGAGATGTGCGTGCATGCTCAGAGACACACGAGGCGTGCGGGGGGTCTTTCGTGCATGCACAGGGGGCGTGGGGGGCCCAACCCACATTGCCTCCTGGGTGCTGGCACGTGAGCATGCGCATATGCATTCACACACAATTTTTGGCACGAGAGCCGAAAAAGGTTAGCCACCACTGCTATAGACCTATCAGCCTGACATCAATACCTAGGAAGATTTTGGAAAAAATAAGCAACGAATCTGCAAATACCTAGAGCAGGGGTATCAAACTTGATTTCATTGAGAGCCACATCAGGGTTGTGTTTGACCTTGGGGGGGGGGGCATGTCCAGCTCAACATCACTCATGTCAGTTCACTTATGGTAGCCCAAGCGCTCTGCCAGCGAAAATGCATGCGGCCCTCCCGAGCTCTGTTTTCTCTGGCAGAGGCACTGCAGGTCAATCCTTTGCTGTTTCCAGGGTGGCCCTGCGGGCCAAATCTAAGCACCCAACGAGCCAGACCTGGCCCATGGGCTTTGAATTTGACACCCTTGACCTAGAGGCAAACAAAGTCAAAACCAAAAGCCAACATGTGTTTGTCAAAAGCAGATCATGCCAGACAAATTTTATCGCAGTCTCGGGATGTTTGCCCCCTTTCCATCCCTTTGTGGGGTCCTCACCACTGCTGCCGCCCCTGCTGGGATTGCAGCCATCACTGCTGTGGTGCCAAGGGATGAGGCTTTCCCATCTCTGTCTAGTCGGTTCCAATGGCTGTTTCCCACCATCTGAGCCACTGCCTCTGGTGCCTTTAGATTCTGGAATGCATCCATCATATATCACATGGCTTGTTTCATGAAGAGGTCAGCATGGTGAGGGTCATTCTCTTCCTCCTCCACATTTTCCAGTGCCTCCAGCTCCACTTTCCATCCATGCCACTGACTGCTTCAGGTGAGGGTGACTCCCTTCATCTTCCGTTCCCAATCATCCTTCTTCCCGACTCCTATGGACCATCTGGGCTTTGTTGAGTCCCCCAGGCCCACAACGTCCTTAGTCCATCTGCCAGAATTCAACCCTGGGTCAGCCCTGGTCAAGGCTTCACCCCAGCATTCAGCTTCCTCTTCATTGCTGCCATGGGTGGACATTGCACAGATCTCATGGTAGGACAGGTGCTTCTATGGGTTGACCATTTTGCAGACTCCACCTAATGTAAGGACCTGCCTCAGCATTCTTCCCAGGAAACAAGTGGTATTTCAAAAGGAACTTGTATTGAGAGAAAGTAATTGCAGACTCAGGCAGAGTCTGAAAATTCCTGCACAAAGTGCTAAGCTGTTTTCCCCATTCAACCTCCACCCCAATTCCCCAGTCCACCAGTAGCCAATATAATGCTATGAAGGTGTTATGAGAACTCTGAAGTGGGAAGGTGATAATGGCTCATCCTCAGGATGCCGCAACCTTGGTAACAGGCTGGAACTGACTGGGAGGAGGTCCATCACGCCGACTCACTCCCTCTCCCTAATTCCCATGCAGTTACAGCAAAAGCAAAACTATTCAAAACATCCAAGCCCACGAAACAACCCCCTCCCCTTTGCAATGGCAGCATCCTGGCAGCGACCTGACATCCATAAAGTAAGACCTGTGGCCACCCTTTTTAGCAAACATTTTGCATTCAGCCATTTATAGACGAGAGAAGAGAAAATTGAGTGTTGTTTTCTCTTAGTCTTCTGACAATATGTACATGAAGCATAAAGGCAGAGAAGAATGGTAGATATGCCATGGTAGTTCATAGTCATGTTTAAAATAAGGGTGACTGGAGCAGATTAATCATACAATATTGGGGAGCTATTAACTGAAACATTTTACACTGTGTCCAAGCCGAGTTTAACTATCTATACTGGAAATTAAGAAAAACTTATACATGCCAGACAAAATTCAGCGCTAGGACTGTGGGCAGCACTTTGGATTCAGATCCTAGTTAAAGATGCAACTGTTTTAGGGAGTCGTGGACAGATAAACTTCTTCTAAGTCCTCCAAAGCTATCCAAATTTTGTACAAGCCCATTCAAGACTTATCCATGTGTCAGGTTTCCAAGTAACATACCCATAACAAACAAAACTCTGAGGCAGGCAATTTCCTCAAAGAATAAGACATTGGACATGTCATATTGGCACGAGCTGGTGAAAACCGACTCTGAATATTCCCGCAGTTTTCATCTGATTAAAAGTGAAGGTTTGTCACTCTCTCAAAATAATCAGTCACATGGTCCAATCAGAACACTGTCCAGTTGCTAGGTGACTCCAGTCCCCTACTTCCAAGCACCTGCAGGAATGTCCTTGATTTCCATGAGAAAGTATTTTGTTTTGGCTACAAACACCCCAACTATCTCTATTCCCCCCTCTCTATTCCTCTTCCCTGGTGTGTCAGCTCTGAAGTCTCAAAATGGCCTCAGTCAGGCCAGCTTCAGGGTTGACACCATGTTTATCCCAAAGTAAATTTAATTAAATAAATAAATAGGCAATTTGACACGGAAAAGTTCACTGAGCAAGCAACAGAGAGCAAAGAACAAATTTCAGTAGAAATTTTGTGAAAAGCATGTGACTCAGAGATGCAAAAAGAACAGGAATCACTCAGTGCCAATGCCAGTGCCAGAGAGTGAACAGCAGCTCTCTGATCAAACTATTCACAGAACATTGTAGAAGACACTTGAGACCCCATGAATCAAAATAACCCAAGAATCATCCTAAGAAAAAAGATGTATGTCACGATGAGTAATTCCTTAAAGAGGAGCTAAAGCAGCCATATGCAGTCATGATATGTTGTTGTGTATGCAGACATTCACAAGGTGACTGTGTATATAGGATGTGATGAAATTACCAAGATTTTTTTTCAATTACTAATGACTATTCTTTTGCCTTGGTCTACATCAGGATGAATGACACAGCCAGATGAGATCTTGGAAAACAATCTATGAAGACTCTAATGCAGCCGTGGGCAAACTATGGCCTGGGGGCCGGATCCGGCCCGTTCGGCTGTTCTATCCGGCCCGCGGAGCCGAAAGAGTGGAGGGTTCTCTTGCTCTCCCAGAAGGCTACGTGAAGTAATCTAACTTTGAATTTATATTAGTTCACACAAACACTCCATCTGGTCCAGTTTAAGAACCCATTGTGGCCCTCGAGTCAAAAAGTTTGCCCACCCCTGCTCTAATGCCTTAGGTTAAAAAAGGTTAAGAATTGGGACCATGGATTGTTTTTAAATCCAATCCTTCCAGTTAAGAGGTATGGAACAAGCAGAGAAAAAATTATTCTGGAAGGCAACAAGTGCATCAGATGACCAGTCTTTCAAAGTGGCATGCAGTAGGGATAATGAGTGATCTCAATTATCCTGACATCTGCTGGGAATTGAACTCTGCTAAGGGTCAGAGGAGAAACAATTCTTATCCCCTCTTGCTGACCACTTCATTGGTCAGAACATAGATGAACGTTCAAGGCAGCCTGCTATTCCATGTGTAATCTTCATCAATGATGGGTAATTTGTTGAAGAAGCGAATGTAAAGGACACCTTGTGTGAAAGTGATCATGTTGTTCTTGAATTTGTGATGTTCGAAGAAGGAGGGACTGAGAAGAGTAACACCTGCACACTCGCCTTCAGAAGCACTGATGATGATGATCTCTAAGGGAAAGTAGGTTAGAGCCAAGCTTCAAAACCTGAAGCAGAAAAGTGTCCAGGAAGGATGGGAAATTCTGTGAAATGAGATGCTGAAGATGCAATTTCAAGCAATGATCCCCACAAGAAGAAAAAAACATGAGGAATCTAAAAGAGGACAATGTGAAAACATATAGAGCTCTTTAGAAATGTTGAAAAGAAAAAGGATCAGATATAAGAAAAGAAATTAAGGAACAGTAACCGAATAGAATTCTCCAGAAACTGGGTCAGAAAAGCTAAAGTTCAGAACTGCAAGAGGGACAGACGAGAGGGGGACAAAACACACAGAAAAAGAGTTTCTGGTTATGTTAAAAGGAAAGACAAAAAAGATGTAAGTTTATTATGAGAAACTGTGGCATTTGGACCTCAACGAAGCCTTTGATAAAGTGCCTCATGATATTATTCACAAAACATGGGCTGGATGATATGATTATTATTAGGTAGTATCACAAATCGCTGAATGTTTATTAATGGTTCCATTTCACCTTGAAGGGAAGTACTGAGTGGAGTGCCATAGGGCCCCGTTTAATTAGTGAAATAGATGAAGGAATTGACGGAACACTAACAAAGTTTGCAGATGACACAAAGTTGCATTGATGGAAGAGCTGAAATAGATTCAGCATTCACTTCTTCTGAACAGCAGTGGAACTTATGCATTGCAAGACTTCACTTAGAGGGCCATTAAGCATCACGAGAACAAAGATATTGATAGAGCAAGTCATAGAGCTGCTAGATGAGCTACCAAAGCTTCCTGGGATTCCACCACTGTTGTAGTCTTGAGCTCCAGAGGGGTCATGACATTGTCATCTTTGTTTATTCAGAATCGGCAGAAAAGCCTCTTGAAGGGTGATTAGCTTGATAGAAAGGTAGCCACATCTGGTTTAGATGTTATGAGAAATTGAACCCTATCTAGATGTCATCACAATGAGGTGCCCAGGGTCATGTAACTATGATCAAGAGCAGACCATCCCACAATACACCCTCATAGTAGGTTCAGGTTAGGCATCAAGAGGAATTTCTGACTGTATGAGCTATTAGCCAGTGGAACAAACTGCCATCTGATATATTTTCTCCCTTGCTGGAAGTCATAAGAGTTTGAATTGTCATTGGTCAGCAATGCTTCAGTGGATCCTGCATTAAACAAGATTTGAAGTATGTGACCTCTAAGGTCTCTTATAATTCTATGATTCCTGTTTTCTCACATTTTTTCAAATTAGGAGGCTGTCTGTTTGCCACTTTTAGGAAAACAGAACAGTCCGTATCCCTGTTTTGATCACCCTTTTTATCAACCTGAGATGAAACTCACAACAATGGAGTTTTTTATTATATCAGACAAATCTGCCATCCTGTTGTACTTTTCTGGAAATGCAAACATGCTTTGTAGTATATCTAACCCAGTATTGTTGATAGTGACTGAACCAGCTCTCCTGGATTTTAGGCACATTCCTTGACATATCTGGAAACGCTGAGACTGAACTTTAGATCATGTGCATGCAAAAGAGGCATTCGCCTCTGAGCCCCATCCCTAATGATGGATTCAAACTGAAAAATGTTCTGATTGGTAGTTCTACCTCTGTGCTGTTTTGGTATATCAATTCTCTAAAACATTTGTAAAAAGACATAGTTCAGCAAACATACAGGGCAGTATTTCATTCACTTAAAATGCTTTTGCCAGCCATTAGCCTATCTATGAACATCCGCTTTGGATGACAAGTCTATTAATAGAAAGCCTGATCATAGTTCTAAGTACTGAAAGTTACATGCAGTTCTCTAATATCATAGCCATACAGTGCAATCTCATAAGGTCATCACTTGGCAGTAACTTCACATTTTTATCTGGGTCCCAGATGCCCATAGGACCAGTCCAGATAATTTGGACTTGGATGAAAATTTTCAAATAATTCAGCCACCATTCACTGGTTTCAGAAAGGTGTATCCCTTCTTTTCTCACCATAAAGTTCTGAGATTTAATTAACTCCTACTCAAACTTTTAGATATCCGTCTGGCCCCTGACCTTCGCACCTTCCGTCACAACTTGAAGACCTGGTTATTTGAACAGGCCGGGCTGTGCTGACCTCCTTGGGGGGAATTTCTTAAATTTTATTTTTAACTTAATGTTTAAATATTGGGCTTGTGATTATTTAATTTTCTTTTAATTATTTATTGTTGATTGGTTTTAGTTGTGAGCCGCCCCGAGTCTTCGGAGATGGGGCGGCATACAAGTCCAATAAATCAATAAATAAATAAATAAATAAATAAATAAGTATAAACAAACCAAGATTTGTATCAGGTCTAGCTCCAGCTAGTGTGCTTTTTAGCTAGAGCCAAAAAGCTCTTAGCTTTGACTAGGTGTTTCCTGTTCTTTCTTTTTAATCTAGTCGCTGAAGTTTCTTACTCTTGTGTTCACCATACAGAAATCCCTCTGAGCAGAATATATTTTCACATATTTGTTGGAAAGACTGCTTTAATATTGGAATCATTTAGAACATTTATTTATTTATTTAGAAAATTTAGGAGCTGTGGTAGCACAGTGGTTAGAATGCAGTATTGCAGGCTAACTCTGCTCATTGCCAGGAGTCTGATTATGACCAGCTGAAAGCTGACTCAGCCTTCCATGCTTCCGAGGTCAGTAAAATGAGGACCCAGATTATTGAAGGCAATAGGCTCATTCTGTAAACTGCTTAGAAAAGGCTGTAAAGCACTGTGAAGCAGTATATAAGTCTAAGAACTATTGTTATTGCTATTGCTATTTTTTCACCAGTTCTTTGATCCATTAAGTCTTCTGGCCTGGAGAAAATGAACTATGAAATGAGAAACAAGGTTTTAAAAAGACTTTTACCATCAAAGCAAATAGATTAGAAAATACAACTACCGGTATGTTGTTGTTTTTCCTCTGAAGGAAAAAAAAATCCACAATAAATTCTTAACTCTCAAGACCTAATCTTTCTGAGCCAAAGCTGTATCACCCAGTATCTGAGGTTTATAGGAGTAGGAACATTAAAAAATAGAGAAAATCCCCCAAAACAGCCCAGGGAGGTCCAGTTATATACAACAGTCTCCACCGAATACTGATTGGTGAAAGGAGAGAGAGATGAAAAGTTGGCCTGGTGAGGAAATATCACGAAAGAAGATTCACCTAAAGCCGAGCGCGCTGCAGAATTTTGCTCCACATCCCACTTGTGTAATAGGATCCAACAACAACCCGCCTGATGCCATGATCTAGTTCAAATATCATCTACAACTGTTCGCAGTGTATTTGCTCTCCTACTTCTATCGTTGATATGTTCCAAGAAACCTTTTGGGAAAAAGAACACATGACTTCTCAGTTATATTTGGTGACTGAATTTCTGCAAGCAATTAATTTGCTCTCTTGCTTCTGCATATTCTCAGGGGGTCCCCTGGATAAGGGACTTGCTTCTGCATATTCCCCAGAGTTGCATCAATTATTGTTGTTTTACATAATCTTGTCAGTAGAAGATAATTTCAAAATGGATAGTCCGATCTATTCCATGCCAACAATTAGCAGGTAGACAGAGCAGAACTTCTGAACATAGGAAACTAAGTTGTAATTTCTCCTAGCCAGCTAAGTTTCCTTTGTTCTTCTCAATTTATGATTGTGTTTTGGGGCTCAGATTTTTGGCAAACTCAGGTTCTGGGACAGCTGACTCATCTGCACCTGTACCATTCTCTTCATTTAATCCCTGTACAGCAGACTGAGACTCAGTTTGGTCAAACTAAGTCAGAAACATGCATTTTCACACAGATTTCCTGATTCCCTTGTTTTTTACACCAACGTTGAAATAACCTCCAGCTCCGACTGTTAGTTTTGGAACACTGAATTCATATGATGGTGATGATGTGGTGATATACCTCCTTTCATGCAGAGGTAGTCGTTGACTTATGACCACCATTGAGCCCCACATTTCTGTTGCTAAGTGAGACCATTGTTAAGTGAGTTTTGCCCTATTTTATGACTTTCCTTGTCACAGTTGTTCAGTGAATCCCTGCAGTTATTAATAACACAGCTGTAAAGTGAATCTGGCTTCCCCATTGACTTTGCTTGTCAGCAGGTCGCAAAAGGTGATCGCACAACCCCAGCAACAGGCATAAATATGAGTCCGTTGCCAGGCATCCAAATTTTGATCATGTGACCATGGGAAACTGCAATAAGCCGTAAGGGTCAAAAATGCCATTGTAACTTTGAACAATCACTAAATGAATGATTGCAACTCGAAGGCTACCCTAAGCCTATCTGTATGCCATATTTACTCAGTCCTGAATTTGATTCCTCACACTAGAATGATTTTAAAAACCTAATCTCATTCCCCTATTTTTAGTGACTCAAGATTTTTTTTTAAATAAATTATTCAGGAGGTAAAAACCTAGTTTTTCTTTCAAATAAGCAGAGTATCCATCCATACCTTAATTTCACCTTCCAAGTGTCTTCCCTGCATCCCACCATAGAATTAAATGCAGTGGTGGTATTCTACCGGTTTGGCCCAGTTCTGCCGAGCCAGTAGCAGCAATGAGCAGTGGAGACCGAACCGGTTCTCTCCGCTGCTCTGCTGTTGGGCCCACCCGGGCTCCCATACTCACCTTTATCTTCTGCTTTTGAAGTGCAGCTGCTTTGCGTGACACAGAAGAGTGCCGCGTGGCAGCTGCAGAAGCAACCAGGAGAGTGCAGGCTTGCAGGAGGTGACTTGGAACGCCTCTGTGCCTGCGCAAAGTGACTGCATGCGTGCAAAGCGCACCCACCAAGCCACGCCCACCGATCTGGTGGTAAAAGTTTTTGAATCCCACCGTAGAATTAAATGAGACTGAGCGAGGACTTTTTCAGTGGTGTCCAATCTGAAAAGATTCATCACTTGATTTGCTAGAATGTTTTGTTAAAGTCCTTTGCTTTTATTCCTGAGCTCTTTGAAATATATCCTTGCTTTATTATGCACTTATAATAGAATAGAAGGACAGAAAAACAGAGTTGGAAAGGACCTTGAAAGTTTTCTTGTCCAACCCCCTGCTCAAGCAGGTAGTCCTCAACCTATGACCACAATGGAGGCCCAAATTTATGTTGTTAAGTGAGAATTTTGTTAAGTTTTTGAGTTTTGCCCCATTTTACAACTTTTCTTGCCTACAGTTGTTAAGTGAATCACTCCTGCTGTTAAATTAGTAACATGGTTGTTAAGTGAATTTGGCTTCCTCCATTGACTTTGCTTGTCAGGAGGTCACAAAAGGCATGACTCCAGGACGTTGCAACCGTCATAAATATGAGTCAGTTGTCAAGCATCCAACTATAAATCATGTGACTTGCATGGCAATGTTCATAAGTGTGAAAAATGGACATAAGTCACTTTTTCCAGCGATGTTGTAACTTTGAATGGTCACTAAATGAAGTGTTGTAAATCCAGAACTATTTGTAGCATTTTAAACAAAAGGTTGTCCAATCCCTTTCTGATTTGTTTTGTGAATGGTTCAGAAATTCAGAATATCGGGGGGTGTAGAAGTACAATAAATGTGGAAGTAAGTCAATAAAAATTATGTTTAGCCATAGAGAGCTAAATATCTTAGCCTCACCTTATTTACATGCATTTGCAACAGAGATAGGGTGTGCCACTTCCAAGAGTTAATTTCTAGTACTCTAATGGAAAGTGTTAAATCTTCAAGGCATGAGAATGCTAGAAAATTCACATTAACATGTTGCCTGGCATAAGGAGCAGTTGGAGTGTATGGCAAGAATGGAGAAATTATGTCACTCCAAATCCCTCGCTGTTGGGTATACTAGCCATAGGTATCTGGTATAAGTCTTGATGATATCACAATCATAATTTGCATGATGACCAACATGATGTCGCTTTCTTTTTTGCCTGTCCTCCAGGCACAGATGGCTGAGTTCTTGGCTGTTGAAGAACTGCAACCCCTGGAGAGTAGCAGATTGATCGCCGTCATTAAAGGGTACTACATGCATTTTTTGTGCCTCTTAATCCTTTGTAAATACATTTGGATCAGACCAACACAAGCTGGTTTATACAGAGCCATGCTTTACCTGTGTCAGCTTTGGAAGCCATATTGAGATCCAATGCTCCCACGCTACCACAATTGAGCCTGGGAAAGTGGGAGGGGGGAATTCATTGGCGTATATCTAGTTAGACATAATAACATTCTTTTTCTAAGTCAAGGTCAGGTAGTGTTGCGCATAGTGAAAAGAAAGTCTTACTTTGGGACAGATGGTGATTGGGCCATGTGATGTGGTGATGGGTATATAGGGGATGGATTTGTAGTTTTTACTTATTGCAAGGAAGCCCGGAACTTCAGATTCGGGATTCCACATATGTGCCAGTTACTATCTGTTATGTATGCAGGTTTGAATGTCATTGGTTAAGTTTGAACTGTTCTTGTAAAATGTCAGAAATGATTGGTGTTATGTATGCAGGTTTAAAGTCATTGGTTTAGTTTGAACTGTTCTTGTAAAATGTAAGAAATGATTGGTTTAAAAAGTGTGGGAAAACCCTGCACTCTGATTGGCTGGCAACTGCAGCTGCTGGCTATAAGTAGCAGCCGTAGCCCAGCCAAAGTGGGTTCGTTCTGAGCTGTAGTCACTAATAAACAAAGAGCTTGAAGCACTCCGCGTCTGTCTCTTCATGCAAACTTAACATTGGCAACGAAGGTGGGATCTCCCTGAAGAAGAAGGCAACGCGGAACAGAAGGAGAGCGAGATGGCTGCGCTGAACACCCTCCCAGCCCCGTTCGATCCGACAGCAGAAGACTGGGAGACGTATGCAGATCGTTTCCAAATGTATCTGGAAGGAAACAATCTTGCCGACATTTCCGAGAAGCGGAAGAGGGTGGTCTTTCTCACGCACTGCGGTCCGGCAGTTTTCAAGATGGCGAAGGCAGTGGCGGGAGCTGCAGACGTGAAGGTAATGGACTGGCCTGACTTAGAAAAGTTGTTAAGAGCCCATTACGCCCCACAAGTATCGTGCCTCATTAAGAGACACGAGTTTTACCATCAGGATCAAGGGGAAAGCGAAAACGTAAACGACTTTGTGGCAAGTTTAGGAGACATTGGGGGTGCATGTGAATTTAACAATTTAGAAGAGGCCATGCGCGATCGATTTGTTCTCGGCCTTAAAGACAAGGTGCTTCAGAGCAAGTTATTACTAAGACCTAAGATCACGCTGAAGGAAGCAATAGAAGAGGCCTCTTCAGCAGAAGCTACCAAGTCCTCAGCAGCAGCCATGAAGAAAATTAACAAGGCCACAAGCCATCCTGATGTGGAAAAATCCACAACAACCCATTGTGAGCAAATAGATTCTGATTCAGACTGTAGCGAGGTGGAGGAAGGAATTTATAGACACAGAATGGAGAAGAAAAGGAAAGACCTTGGAAGAAAGAGGCAAGATTTTTATTGCAGAGGCTGTGGGGGGCCACCCCGACTAAATGCAAGTTTTTGATACCATCTGTCTCCGTTGTGAAAAAAGAGGTCACCTAGCATGAGTCTGCAAATCATCCAGAACTCCACCAAGCAGAAAGAAGTTTCCTGACAAAGATTTCAAGCCTAACAACTTCAGTGAGAAAATGGGGCAATACAGAAGCAAAAGGGAAGAATGAAACTCATCAAACAGTCACCATTGGTCATTCTTCACCCTTAAGAAGCAGAAAAGTACATGTGAAGGTACTAATTGAAGGAAGGCCTTGCCAAATGGAAGTGGACTCAGGCTCCTATTTATCTATGGTGTCATGGGACACTATTCACAGGCTACTTCCCAACATTCAGAAGAAGCATTTCCAGAAGCAAGCACTGACTCTTAAAGACTACCAAGGGAACAAGATTCCAGTAGTTGGAACAAGAGAATTCATCGTGAAGTTCAAAGGCCACACCAAACGTTTGCCCCTGACCATCGTGGACAAGGACCACCCAAGCTTTGGGACTTGAGTGGTTCAATCCACTAGGCATCGAGGTGACTGGCATCAATCATGTGAGCAACACTGAATGGGAGGAGGCCCTGAAGTCTGAGTTTCCAGAGGTCTTCAGCGACGGATTGGGCAAGTATATGGGGACCCCTATCACTTTCAACCTAGATCCCAAGGTGCCCCAATTCGCTTAAAGCCCAGAAGGGTCCCATTTGCCTTAAAGGAAAAATTGATGCACAATTAGATAAACTAATAGCTCAAGGAGTTTTAGAGCCCACTGACCACTCCAGATGGGAGACACCCATAGTCACACCAGTCAAGACTGATGGGTCAGTGAGAATCTGTGGGGACTATAAGGGGACATTGAACCATGCCCTTCAATAGAGTGCATATCCAGTTCCAGTGGTGCATCATTTATTACATTCACTTGGCAGGGGTACAGTCTTTGCCAAATTGGATCTGGCCCAGGCATATCAACAACTAACAGTTGATGATGCCACTGCAGAGGCCCAAACCATTGTGACTCATAGAGGTGCCTTCAAATGTAAAAGGTTACAGTTTGGAGTAAGCGTGGCACCAGGCATTTTCCAAAGCCTTATGGAAAGGATGCTCCAAGGACTGCCAGGGGTAGTGCTTTACTTTGATGATGTGTTAATCTCTGCTGAAAATTACAAGAGAGACTCAGAGAAGTGCTTACCAGATTCAAGAAAGCGGGGTTAAAAGTCAAGGAAAAAAATGCACTCTTAGAACTGACAAGGTTGAGTTCTTGGGTTATATGATTGACAAGCATGGCATCCACCCTACAGATGCCAAGGTTCAAGCAATCAAAGAAGCCCCTAGACAAAAATGCAAAACAGATTTGCAAGCCTTCCTTGGACTCATTAACTTTTATCACATGTTCCTACCTCAGAAGGCAACCATTGCAGAACCATTACACAGATTGCTTGAAAAAGTCTGTTTGGGTCTGGGGCAGGAAAGAACAATCAGCATTTAACAGTATTAAAAGACTAATCACATCTGATGCTGTACTCATACAGTTCTCTGAGAACTTACCTGTTGTACTGACTTGACCTTTTGGAGTGGGGGGGGGGTTTGAGCCACAGGCTTCCCAGCGGAGAGAAGCCCTATTGCATTTTACTCTCGCACCTTGACCAAAGCAGAGAGGAATTACAGCCAATTGGACAAGGAAGCATTGGCAATTGTTGCAGCTATCAAGAAATTTCATGAGTATTTATATGGGAGAACGTTTACCATTGTCACAGATCACAAACCTTTGTTAGGCATTGTGGCAGGAGACAACCTACACCCATTATCCTATCACCAAGAATGCTGACGTGGACTGAATTTCTTGCTGCTTATTCATACAACCTTATCCACAAGCCTGGCAAGGACATTGGACATGCTGAAGCCTTGAGTCGTTGCCCACTTCCTTGTCACAAGGAGGACTTTGAACCTGAGGCACACACCTTTTTCCTAGAAACTGTTGCCAAGCTTCCAGTACACGCTGCTGAAATTGCCAGAGAGACTGCCAAAGACACTTTATTGGCTCCTATTATAGGCTGGATTAAGAAAGGTTGGCCTCTTCAAGATCTACCTCACCTTGCCCAACCTTTTAAATCCAGGCAAACTGAATTATCTGTATTAAGAGGATGTATTTTGTGGGGTAACAGGGTGGTTATTCCTGCAAAACTGCAAAGGAAGGTTTTGGAAATGTTACATGAGGGTCATCCAGGTATTGTAAGGATGAAGGGATTGGCCAGGAGTTATGTATGGTGGCCAGGTATTGACAAAATGGTTGAAAACTGGGTTGCATCTTGTCCCAACTGTCAGGTAGTCAGGCCTGCCCCACCTCTTGCCCCCAAACAGGAATGGGAATGTCCTAGGTGCCCATGGTCTAGGATTCACATTGATTTTGCTGGCCCTACCAGAGGGCACACCTTCCTTATTATAGTAGATGCATATTCCAAATGGCTAGAGGTAATCCCTATGGCATCCACCATAACTGATGCTGTCATCAAGCAGCTTAAAAGCTTTTTGTAACCCACGGGTTACCTGATGTTCTTGTCTCTGACAATGGCCCTCAATTTACATCCAACCTTTTTGAATCCTATCTAGCACAACAGGGTATCAGACATGCCCTGACAGCCCCTGGGCACCCTTCGGCTAACGGCCGGGCTGAACGAATGTACGTTTTACCAAAGAAAAGCTTCAGCAATTGGGTCCTGTGGACATCACTGAGAAAGTTGAAAAACTTCTTAGTGTTCAGCACATCACTCCTAACCCATCAACTAACTTATCCCCAGCAGAGTTGTTGATGGGTAGGAAACTTAGGTCTTCCTTTGACCGCCTTCATCCCACTTACGCACCCAACGCACCACTAGATTCCACTAGCAAAGTTCGCATGTTCAGTGTGGGTGATTCTGTTTATGCTAAGAACCTTATGGGTGAGCCTTCATGGATTCCTGCTGAAATAACTCAAATCACAGGCCCTCATTCTTACAGGGTACAAACAGAGGATGGAGTCCTCTGGAGCAGGCACATTGATCAGCTTAGATCCAGGTTACCTCAGGAACATCGCAATTGTTCCTCTCTAGTTCCGATGCCTAATGCTTTTTCTAGGGGGGAGCGGGAGGAACATGAGGATAATCAAACAAGAATCAACCCCATGTGTAACGAGCCATTACGACAGGAACCATCCCAAAACCTGTCACAATGCCAAAATCCATCCTTACAAGTGGAAGATTGCACATCACTACCTGACTTGGTGCTGACATTGGGCTGGAGATGAGTTGGGAGGAGAGACCAGATTGTAACAATCAAACAGGGTCTTCTTTCACAGGAAGTCCAACTAGGGAAATGTCAACAGACACATTTCCCCTCTCACTGGGTGAGAACATTAAAACTTCTGAACCATGAAGGTCTCAACGTACACGTAAGAGCCCCACCTATTTAAAAGAATACATTAGATAGGTTGGGGTTATAGTATGGACTGAACCTAGTGGGGAGGGGTGTTATGTATGCAGGTTTGAATGTCATTGGTTAAGTTTGAACTGTTCTTGTAAAATGTCAGAAATGATTGGTTTAAAAAGTGCGGGAAAATCCTGCACTCTGATTGGCTGGCAACTGCGGCTGTTGGCTATAAGTAGCAGCTGCAGCCCAGCCAAATCGGGTCTGTTATGAGCTGTAGTCACTAATAAACTCTTCACTGAAGCACTTCGCGTCTGACTCTTCATGCAAATCTAACACTATCCAATTAAAAGGAACCTTTGAGAGATGTCTGTCTCAGAGTTATTGGTTGGAATGGAAATTTGCTGGAATGCTGACACCTGTTACTGGTATCTCTACAAACCAAAGCACATGGTGGAACACTGGATAATCCACAAGGAGGGTTTTATCTACAATGTTTCTGGCCTGCAGCCAAGTCACCGTTTTCTTTCCAATAATTGCTGGAGGCTGGGGTGGTATTTGGGAATCCTTCCCCATAGGAAGATGAAGGAAGATATTTAATTCCATGTAGTTCATTTACTGCACATCCGTGTACATTTTGTTTTGGGAGCACTGGTTCTTTTGGAAATGTTGGCAACACTACCATCTGCTCTCACATTATGTTTTTTCATGATAGAGGCTAAGTGCAATAAATTGCATTAACATGGCAGGTCCTAATGCAAAGAGTTATTAGAGGTCCCTATGCGGTTAGGAATTTGAAAGTGTATTTTGCTTTCCTATATATTTTCTATATAAAATGTTTCTCTTAGCAAAATGATCCATTCCTGTTAAATAATATTAATTTGGCCTGGATCTTTAAACCTATATCTATTTCACAGAGTCATTCAATAAATTGCAATGCCAAGTTG
The DNA here is from genome assembly GCA_009733165.1 of Naja naja. Taxonomy (NCBI): domain Eukaryota; kingdom Metazoa; phylum Chordata; class Lepidosauria; order Squamata; family Elapidae; genus Naja; species Naja naja. Next base: position 18,871,193 of record CM019148.1, on the reverse strand, counting down.
TGTCAGATCAAAACAGATTTATTTATAACAGAACAATCAATAAATATATTATTCTTAAATATATACAGAGTCTTTTCTTCTTTCATTCCTTTTAAATAGTCCTTCAAGGAACTAGAAGTTACTATGGAGATTCACAGTTCTTCCTCTCATAACCTCTTCTTAGATATAGCTAACCTCTTTAGAAAGTCCCTTTCTCTTTAGGTTATAGATCTTCTCTCAGATCTCTTTGCTATATCTTCTCATACACAGACCTCAGTCTGTCAGATCCTAATATCTCATCAGAGTCTTGGATCTTCTCAGTATCTCCAATCTCCCTCAGAATCTCCTCATTTTCTTTCTTTTCTTTTCTCTCTTGAAAATGACAGTTGACAGCCCTTTTATACTCAGGGGCGTGTCCTACAGTATCACAGTGAGGTGCTCAATGCCACCCTGTCATTAGTAGGTTTGATCACCCCATCAAACTCTACTAATTTGTAAACTGCATAGTAACTCCAGAAAGTTCTACTTTCTGACAATTCCCAACCAGACTCTCTTCAGGTATGCCAGATACAACTCCTATTTCCACAGCTAGCCCACTGAAACCCTGACTGCCATTCTTATGGACGTGTTTTACAGTGATGCACATATCCGTGACTCAGTGGTAGGTTAGAACCTCTAATGCAGAAATACATTCTAGAATGTCAAACTCAAGGCCCATGTGCCGGATCTGGCCTGTGGGGTGCTTAAATCTGGCCTGTGGGGCTGGCCTGGAAATATCAAAGAACTGGCTGCATGTGGCCCCTGTGTGGCCCATTTTTGGCCTCCTCAGCCTCCAGCAGCAAGCACTCTGCTGGCCAAAAACAGGCCTCATGGAGGCCTCACAGGGCCTCTGTGCAGCCCGTTTTTGGTGGGAGAGTGCTGAAGGAGGCTGTCCAGACCAAAAACAGGGCATGGGAGTCTGCGTGTGACCCCCTGTGCCCCATTTTGGTCGGCAGGATGCTGCAGGAGGTGTCCATCCCATCTTCCCCCGCTCCTCGTCCCCCTCACCCCCCTTGCCGGCCCACGAAGGAGACCTACAATGCTGATTCGGCCCTCGAAGAAATCTAGTTTGACACTCCTGTTCTAGAGCATGAAGACCCCAAGAAATAGACCACCTCTACATACACATTTATAATCTTGCATTTGACTCTCAATATCTTTAATCTGTATGAATTTGACAAAAAGTTATCATACTTTCTAATCACAGGTTCCACTCTTTAGGGGAAGTTCATAAAGCATTTTTCCAAACAAGGGACACCCTTGGCTGAAGGCATCCGGTAGAAGATACAAAAGTGGCAAAACATATATTGTGGTATCACAGTGCAAACCCCTGCTTTTCCAACTTGTGTTGCAACATTGCATGTAATACGTAAGTCACTTGGTTTGCAGCAAGATGTCACAAACATGTTTCATCATTTGCCCCTTGTGTCACCCTTGCAGAGATAATGCGTTTGGCTTTGGAGTAATGTGCTACAGATTGTATTAGAAATAGTTTGGCTCAGAACAAAAACAAGTACTTTTTAAAAAAATATATTAACTGTAATAAACAACTGGAAATAGAAAACAGAAATAATTGAGGGTGTTCAAAATATAAAAGTTACTTAAGTTAAAAGAAAAGGAAAATCTGTCTGCCATTATTTTTATGGGTAATACTGAACCAAAACAAATATGAAGAAAATCGTGTATCATTTTAGTACTTTAAAAACTGACTAAAATCGCAGCTGGTAAGACTTAACAGTCAACTTAATGAAAAATAGAATTAATATGAATTCTAAATTAGTACTATTATGGTCAATCTTTAAAGGGGTTTTAAAACCATGTTAAAAGAAATATGAATTTCAGCTGTGACAGAAATCTGTGTGCTAAATCATAGTCCATAAAAGGTCTCAAAATTATAACTAATATTCAGACTGCTGAAGTTACTTTTGACATTGATACATACTCCCAAAATTAAGTTAATAATTCAGCATATACAGTGGCTCTCTATTCAGAAGGGAAGCTACCTTTGTCTAAAAGAATGGTAGTAGACAAAGTCATCAGTAAGTAAAGCAGCTGTCATGTTGACAGGATGCAAAACTCATGTTTCCACTTTGTCCAGCAAGGTGTAGCACTCAAGCCAAAATTGGCTGCTCTTGGATGATTAAATGGGATCAGATATGGTTAGTATTGGATGGAAGATTTCCAGGAAGTTCCAGGGCAAGTTTTAAAAAAAGACGGTGGCATTGGTAAGCCAGAAGCCTTCTCAGCTCAGATATGATACCTTTTCACCAGTTTCTCTAGCAATAACATGAGAAAATATTTTCTTCCATCTTGTTGAAATCAGTGCAGGTATATTACTGTTTTCACTTTGTCATCTTGATATTATTGTTCTTTTGTTACCTTCCATCTTGCAGAACATTTGGAGTTATTCATTTTCAACAGATGGAAAGCCAGACCGCTTGAGTAGGAGAATTCAATTCCTGCTCTTTCCCGTAAAAGCGAATTCTCCATTTTGATCTTATTGCATTGAAACTAGTGGAATTTTGACTTAGGGATGCGGGGGGAGAAGTGGACCCTAGTCAGAAATGTTGTCCTCTATGTTGTCAATGTCAACTCATAAAATATTTCTATGGTCTTTTTAGAGTTGCCAACAGAAAGGGAGGGGGAGCAGTGTGGCAGCTTGGAAACCGAAAGTGCATTCCATAAATAGTTTTCAAAGATAGTAACTAGGTGACTGAAGTTTCTGCCCTGCAAAATTCTAACTGGAGAACATGATTGATGATTCTTGGCTATGGATGTGTCCCATTGGAGAATATGAATTATGATACACTCAGGGGGTGGGGGAAAGCCAGGGTCAATGGTGAGAATTATTTATTTATTTATTTATTTATTTATTTATTTATTTATTTATTTATTTGACTTGTATGCTGCCCCCTCTCCAAAAGGATTCAGGGCGGCTCACAACTAAAACACAACAATAAATAATTACCTAAAAAACCAATTAAACAAGGTACAAGTCAAATAGAAATTTTAAAACCCCAAAAGTTAAAACACAGTCAACCCCCCCCAGGAGGTCCGCACAGCCCGGACTGCGCAAATAGCCAGGTCTTTAAATCGTGGCGGAAGGTGCGGAGATTGGGGGCCAGCCGGAGCTCTGTCGGAAGCTGATTCCATAAAGTAGGGGCTGCCACAGAATAGGCCCTCCCCTGGGTCGCCGCCAAATGACATTGTGTCGCTGACGGCACCCCGAGGAGCCCCCGTCTGTATAGGGCGGCTGGTATTTGATGCTGGCAGGAGCCGTTCTCACAAATATCCCAGACCCATGCCATGTAGGACTTTGAATGTTAACACAAGAACCTTGAATCTCACCCAGAGGACAACCGGTAACCAATGCAGGTTGCGCAGGAGGGGTGTAATATGGGAGTACCAGGAGGCTCCCATCACTACCTGCGCGGCCGCATTCTGCACCAGTTGGAGCCTCTGGGTGGTATGCAAGGGCAGTCCTAAGTAGAGAGCGTAACAGTAGTCAAGTCGGAAGTGACGAGTGCTTGAGTGATCGTGCGCAGGGCATCTCGATCCAGGTATGGGCGCAACTGGCGAACCAGCTGGATCTGGGCAAAGGCCCCGCTGGCCACGGCCCCCACCTGCTCCTCCAATTTGAGCCGTGGATCCAGGAGGACCCCCAGATTCCGTGCCCTGTCCACGGTGGGCAACACCTTCTCCCCCATGACCAAAGATGGAACCTCAAAGCTGGACTGAGATGTCGGAATGCACAACCACTCTGTCTTGGCTGGGTTGAGTCGAAGCATGTTCCTGTCCATCCAGATCCGTACTGCATCCAGGCAACGGGACATCACGGAGAGAGCATCACTGATGTGGCCTGGGGTGGAGATGTATAATTGTGTATCATCAGCATACTGATGATACATCACCCCAAAGCCACAGATGATCTCACCCAGCGACTTCATATATATGTTGAACAAGAGGGGCGAGAGGACTGACCCCTGCGGCACCCCACAAGTGAGAGACCTCAGAGTTGACCTCTGCCCCCCTGCCAGCACTGATTGTGAACGCCCCGAGAGGTAGGAGGAGAACCACTGTAGAACAGTGCCTCCCACTCCCAACCCCCCGAGACGCCGCAATAGGATACCATGGCTGATGGTATCGAAAGCCACTGAGAGATCTAACAGGACTAGGACAGAGGAAAAAACCCTGTCCCGCGCCCTAGAGAGATCATCAATCAGTGCGACCAATGCTGTCTCCGTGCTGTACCTGGGCCGGAAGCCTGATTGGTATGGATCCAGGTAGTCCGCTTCCTCCAGGAAAAGTGGCAATTGCTGTGCCACCACACTCTCAACAACCTTCGCTAAAAAGCGAAGGTTGGAGACTGGACGAAAGTTGTTCAACATGGCTGGGTCCAGGGCAGGCTTCTTCAGGAGGGGCCTCACCACCACCTCTTTCAAGGCGGCAGGGAATGACCCCTCCCTTAACGAAGCGTTGACCACTGCCCGGAGCCAGCCACACGTGACCTCCCTGGAGGCATAAACCAACGAGGAAGGGCACGGGTCCAACAAACATGTGGTGGAACTCAGCCACCGCATGATCCTGTCCACTTCATCCTCAGAAACAGGATCAAACTCAGTCCAGATCTCATTAGCCAGACCGCTCGCATTATGTGTCTCAGAGTTGGCTATGCCCAGGGAGTGCCGGACATTTTAACTCCCAATAAATCCTTTTAAAGTTTTGGAAGTTTGGCTCAAGACTCATGATTTAATTGGGGTAACTGCCGGAATCCTGACAGTCAATAGCACAGCTAGTTGAACTTCATAACTTAAGGCTACCTCAGCTCTTCCCACTAGGGAGGCTTCAATTATGACTCTTAAAAGTCATAGTGGCTTAGCTGGGCTTGTTGACTGGAAGGTTGGTAGTTCAAGACCCAAGCTTGGCGTGATGGGGTGAGCTCCTGTTACTTGGTGCAGCTCCTGCCAACCTAGCAGTCCGAAAGCATACAAATGCAAATAGATAAATAGGTACCACTTTGATGGAAAGGTAACAGCATTTCATGCACCCCAGTGTATAGTCATGCTGGCCACATGACCACAAAAGTATTTTGGACCATGCTGGCTCCCTCGGTTAAGAAATGAAGATGAGCATCACTCCTTAGAGTTGGATACAACCATACAGCAGAAGCCTTTATCTTTACCTTTGAAATGTATATACCATATAGGGATGTGCAGCCCTTTGGTTATGAAGCCAAAATAATGCACTAGGGTGGGAATGAGTCTATGCAGAACACCTGTTGGTGCCTCCTTATAGAAATGATGTATTGTTTGGGGTTTCATATAGCTTGTCTTCAACTTATGATCTGTTCTTAGCAACTTTTCAAAATTATGACAGACTCTCCAAAAGGTGTTTATGACCCAGTTCCAATGGCTGCCCCCCAAGGTGGTCATATGACCATATTCTGGGCACTCAGCAACCATCTCTGACTTCAGACTGTTATTTCTATGATTCTTCCTGTTTCATCCCATTCATATCTATCGGTCTGTAATAGATATTTGCTGGTAATAGACTATCCAAAGCTAGAATAAATACTGTGTACCCAAATTTTCTTCATCATCACTTGGTTGCCCCGATGGGCTCTTTACCGATAACACCCTTTGAGGTCTGAGGCCATGGGCATCCTGTTGCAGCCATAATTATGCCACGATGTCATCATCCTGGTGACACAAATTGTGCACTTTTCATAATAACACCATGATGAGTGTGGCACTACTTGCGTCTAAAATGGTATAAGTTCTCCTACTTGAGCAGGGGGCTGGACTAAAAGACCTCTTAGGTCCCTTCCAGCTCTGTTCTGATTGTAGTTTGCCTCTCTATTTCCCTTGCAGATATCCCTCCCTGCAGCTTCAATATTTGAGAATTATACAAATTTTACAAATTTTCCAGTGTCTTCAGATTTTCAGAGGACACATTTGTATGTATTACTCCATCACTAGGGGTACAATATATATTCACTTGGAAGGCCCAGGCACGTTCCCAGTTTTCAGAATACCTCTTTGCTGAAATTTGTCTGGTACTGGCGGTGCAAAGTGTTTCAGTTTTAGGAAACCTGTTCCAATTTTGCAGCTCTTTCATGCTTACGGTACCATGACAGTGCCAATATTATGTATTATTTAACTTTTGTGTGACTAATTTCATCATGATGATTTGTCAGATTTTTTGCATGGGTAACTTGATCTTGCTCATAGAAACATAGAAAACTTATGGCAGAAAATGATCCAGTGGTCCTTAGATTCTGTGTTTTGAATTATTTGTTTGTTCTTGTTTTATTTTTAATTAATTAATTTTTAAATTATTAATTATTACTTTTATTATGATGCATCACACAGTCAGCCAGATGTTCAGACTGGATTTGACATTCTTATCCACCTATTACTTTGTTTATGTAGTATGTGTGTGTGTGTATGTATGTATGTATGTATGTATGTATATATTTATGTATTTATGTATTTATGTATGTATTAAATTACATGGCCTTAAGACTAAAGCTAGCACTGAAGACAAATTGAAGTTGGATTCTCAGGGCATCACATCTAGTTTAAAAAGGCACAATTTTTTCTGATTGCATTCACAATATATGCTTACACACATCATGGTACATAAGAAGTCACACTAAATTATATAATAATAATAATAATAATAATAATAATAATAATAATAATAATAATAATTTATTAGACTTGTATGCTGCCCTCTCTCCCTAAGGACTCAGGGCGGCTCACAGTATAAAACCCAATACAATAATTTACTTAAAAATCAATTAAACATTATAAGCCTAATAACAATAAAATGATTAAAATTCATTAAAATTACTCTAAAACAACCCCCCCCCCGCACCTTGGTTCAGTCCAGACCAGCCTGTTGAAAGAGCCAGGTCTTCAGGTCACAGCGGAAGGAGCAGAGTTCAGGGGCCAAACGAAGGCCCAAGGAGAGCTGATTCCACAGGGTACCCCAAGGAGGCCCTGCCTGTGGGAGTGTACAGGGCGATCGGAGCATGATGCCGGCAGGAGATGCTCCCGCAAGTACCCCAGACCCAAGCCATGTAGGATTTTATATGTTGTTACTAATACCTTGAATCTAAAATGGTCACCTGGACCGCATTCAGTAAATCATAGAACAATCATAGAACCATTTAAAGCTTGGATCATAGAACATAGAATCATAGAGCTGGATGGGAACCTTGGAGGTCTCTTGGCAGGAACCTCCTACCCTCCCAATCAAAGTCTAGTCCATTTTTGAAAACCTCCAATTCTATGAGCACCCACAATTCTGGGAGGGAAGCTATTCCACTGATTAGTTGTTCTCAGTGTCAGAAAATTTCTCCTTACTTCTAGGTTGGACCTCTCTTTAGCAAGCTTCCACCCCATTACTTTTTATCCTGCCCTCAAGTGCTTTGAGAATAAGTCAATCCAGGGGTGGGATTCTACCGATTCGGCCTGGTTCGGGCAAACCGGTAGCTCCAAAGATAATCTGGGAGCGAACTGGTTCACTCCGACGATCAGCTGCTGGGTCTGCCTGCCCTCCCCGGCTCCCTATTGACATTGATTTCCTGCTTTTGAAGCTCAGCTGCATCGTGCAGCACAGCGGATTGCCACGCGTGAGCTGTTGAAGACACAGGGAGAGTGCAGGAGTGCAGGAGAAGGTCAGTAGGAAAGGCTCTGCACACACTCAAAGCGCATGTTTGCTGTGCATGCATGCAAGACGTGCAAGTGCGCGCAAAGCATGCCCACCAAGCCACGCCCAGCAAACCGGTGGTAAAACAATTTGAATCCCACCACCTAGTCAATCCCCTCTTCTCTGCGACAGCCCCTCAAGTACTGGAAGACAGTTATCACATTCCCCACTAATCCTTCTCTTCTTTAGCCTGGACCTACCTAATTCTCTCAAATGTTTATCACACAGTTTAGTCTCCAGACCCTTCTTCTCTTACATGGGATGTGAACCCAGCCAAAGCCAGGAAAAAGCAACCCCAATCTACAATGGCTCCTTTCGCCTTTATAAGCATGGGACGTTTCCTTCTTTTCATCCAGTGGTAAGTTTCCTCTGGTTCTACAAAGTGGTGGAGAAGAATAAAGAAAAGCCTGTTTTGCCAAGGAGTGTGTTATGTATGCAGGTTTGAATGTCATTGGTTAAGTTTGAACTGTTCTTGTAAAATGTCAGAAATGATTGGTTTAAAAAGTGTGGGAAAACCCTGCACTCTGATTGGCTGGCAACTGCGGCTGCTGGCTATAAGTAGCAGCGCAGACCAGCCAAATCGGGTCTGTTATGAGCTGTAGTCACTAATAAACTCTTCACTGAAGCACTCCGCGTCTGACTCTTCATGCAAATCTAACAGAGTGGATGGGGGAAGGGGGAGCTGCCTTTAGATTGCAACAGAGCCTGGAAAACCTTGTCAAGGTTACAGGTCCCATTAAGGCATTAAGCAATGTGCTTCTGGAATACCCTGCAGGGAGAAAAACTAATATACTTTAGTTAATCGGTAAATATGCACCTTCCATTAGGGCTTCTTGATCTGAGCTGCTTGGATTTGGATGATCATTAGAGGCTAGATTTTTGTGGCTCTTCCCTGCTCCTTCATGGTTATCTGGAGATTACAGTCAAATCAACTTTTCACTGCCTGTTGATGAGTTTACCTTCATGTTGCTGGTAGGAACTGGAACAAGAGCCCTGGAAGAAATCTGGAAGGTTTCAGTTAACTTACAGGAAGCAGATTTCGTGGAAGAGGAAAATGTCCGCTGTTCAGGCAAGCTGTTTTGCTTTCGCAGTAATTGACAGGACATCAGAGATAAATTTAGTCTGGCCAGCTTCCTATTTCTCTCAATACTCAGCCTGTATATTTGGATATGTGAGACAAGCAAGGTTGTGCAAAAGCATATTGCAATGTTATTCCATATTCTACCCTGCTAGAGATTGGAGGATTTTGGAGTGTTGGGGATAGAGGTGCTTATGGGCCTTGGGCCATCAAATTACTCAGACTAGTAAGAATGGAAAGAGATTGCCAAATTATCCAAAAGGGATTCTCCAAAATGGGTGGATATTCTTTAAAATGCCAATTATGCTGGTGTAACAATGCCTATAGTTTACATGTCATGGAAGATATTGTAGAGCAGGGAAAGGTACAAGAAAAGGCAATTGTTATTATTAAAAGAATAGTTAATTAAGAAAGACTTTGGGGTGGTTAATTTGAAGAGTTGGGGCAGAGTGTGGCATGGAAAATGGGCAGAAAGTGTTATGTATGCAGGTTTGAATGTCATTGGTTTAGTTTGAACTGTTCTTGTAAAATGTCAGAAATGATTGGTTTAAAAAGTGTGGGAAAATCCTGCACTCTGATTGGCTGGCAACTGCGGCTGCTGGCTATAAGTAGCAGCCGCAGCCAGCCAAATCGGGTCTCTGTTATGAGCTGTAGTCACTAATAAACTCTTCACTGAAGCACTCTGCGTCTGACTCTTCATGCAAACTTAACACTGGCGACGAAGGTGGGATCCTTCCCGAGAGAAGACGACGCGGAAAACAAGCTGAGAGAGATGGCTGTGCTGAACACCCCCCCAGCCCCGTTCGATCCGACGGCAGAAGACTGGGACTCGTAGCAGATCGTTTCCAAATGTATTTGAGGGAAATGATCTCGCGACATTCCGAGAAGCGGAAGAGGGCGGTCTTTCTCACGCACTGCGGTCCGGCAGTTTTCAAGATGGCGAAGGCATTGGCGGGAGCTGCAGACGTGAAGGTAATGGAATGGCCTGATTTAGAAAAGCTTTTAAGAGCCCATTACGCCCCACAAGTATCGTGCCTCATTAAGAGACACGAGTTTTACTATCGGGATCAAGGGGAAAGCGAAATGTTAAGACTTCGTGGCAAGTTTAAGAGACATTGGGGGTGCATGCGAGTTTAACAACTTGGAAGATGCCATGTGAGATTGATTTGTTCTAAGCCTCAAAGACAAGGTGCTTCAGAGCAAATTATTATTAAAACCTAAGATCACGTTGAAGGAAGCCATAGAAGAGGCCTCCTCAGCAGAAGCCACCAAGTACTCAGCAGCAGCCATGAAGAAAATTAACAAGGCCTCAAGCCATCCTGATGTGGAAAAGTCCACAACAACTCATTGCGAGCAAATAGATTCTGAGTTAGAGTGTAGTGAGGTGGAGGAAGGAATTTATAGACTCAGAATGGAGAGGAAAAAGAAAGACCTGGGAAGAAAGAGGCAAGATTTTTACTGCAGAGGTTGTGGGGGGAGCCACCCCGCACTGAATGCAAGTTTCTTGATACCATCTGCCTCCGTTGTGAAAAAAGAGGTCATCTAGCAAGAATCTGCAAATCATCCAGAACTCCACCACAGAAGGAAGTTTCCTGACAAAGAATTCAAGCCTAACAACTTCAGTGAGAAAATGGGGGCAACACAGAAGCAAATGGGAAGAATGAAACTCATCAAACAGTCACCATTGGTCATTCTTCATCCTTAAGAAGCAGAAAAGTAAATGTGAAGGTACTAATTGAAGGAAGGCCTTGCCAAATGGAAGTGGACTCAGGCTCCTATTTATCTATGGTGTCATGGGACACTATTCACAGGCTACTTCCCAACATTCAGAAGAAACATTTCCAGAAGCAAGCACTGACTCTTAAAGACTACCAAGGGAACAAGATTCCAGTAGTTGGAACAAGAGAATTCAATGTGAAGTTCAAAGGCCACACCAAACGTTTGCCCCTGACCATCGTGGACAAGGATGCCCAAGCTTGCTGGGACTTGAGTGGTTCAATCCACTAGGCATCGAGGTGACTGGCATCAATCACGTGAGCAACACTGAATGGGAGGAGGCCTTGAAGTCTGAGTTTCCAGAGGTCTTCAGCGATGGATTGGGCAAGTATATGGGGACCCCTATCACTTTCAACCTAGATCCCAAGGTGCCCCCAATTCGTTTAAAGCCCAGAAGGGTCCCATTTGCCTTAAAGGAAAAAATTGATGCACAATTAGATAAACTATAGCTCAAGGAGTTTTAGAGCCCACTGACCACTCCAGAGGGAGACACCCATAGTCACACCAGTCAAGACTGATGGGTCAGTAAGAATCTGTGGAGACTATAAGGGACATTGAACCATGCGCTCAACAGAGGCATATCCAGTTCCAGTGGTGCATCATTTATTACATTCACTTGGCAGGGTACAGTCTTTGCCAAATTGGATCTGGCCAGGCATATCAACAACTAACAGTTGCTGATGCCACTGCAGAGGCCCAAACCATTGTGACTCATAGAGGTGCCTTCAAATGTAAAAGGTTACAGTTTGGAGTAAGCGTGGCACCAGGCATCTTCCAAAGCCTTATGGAAAGGATGCTCCAAGGACTGCCAGGGGTAGTGCCTTACTTGATGATGTGTTAATCTCTGCTGAAAATGGCACTCAATTACAAGAGAGACTCAGAGAAGTCCTTACCAGATTCAGGAAGCGGGGTTAAAAGTCAAGGAGAAAAAATGCACTCTTAGAACTGACAAGGTTGAGTTCTTGGCTATATGATTGACAAGCATGGCATCCACCCTACAGATGCCAAGTTTCAAGCAATCAAAGATTTGCACGCCTTCCTTGGACTTATTAACTTTTATCACGTGTTCCTACCTCAGAAGGCAACCATTGCAGAACCATTACACAGATTATTGACAAAAATCTGTTTGGGTCTGGGGCAGGAAGGAACAATCAGCATTCAACAATATTAAAAGACTAATCACGTCTGATGCTGTACTGATACAGTTCTCTGAGAATTTGCCTGTTGTACTTACTTGTGATGCATCCCCTTTGGAGTGGTGGGGTTTGAGCCACAGGCTTCCCAGGGGAGAGAAGCCCCTATTGCATTTTACTCTCACTTTGACCAAAGCAGAGGGAATTACAGCCAATTGGACAAGGAAGCATTGGCAATTGTTGCAGCTGTCAAGAAATTCCATGAGTATCTATATGGAGAACATTTACCATTGTCACAGATCACAAACCTTTGTTAGGCATTGTGGCAGGAGACAACCTACACCACTATCCTGTCACCAGAATGCTGAGGTGGACTGAATTTCTTGCTGCTTATTCATACAAGCTCATCCACAAGCCTGGCAAAGAACATTGGCATGCTGATGCTTGAGTCGCTGCCCACTTCTGTTCACACTGAGGACTTGAACCTGAGCTTACCTTTTTCCTAGAAACTGTTGCCAAGCTTCCAGTACACGCTGCTGAAATTGCCAGAGAGGACTGCCAAAAGACACTTTATTGTCCTATATAGGCTGGATTGAGAAAGGTTGGCCTTTCAAGATCTACCTCACCTTGCCCAACCTTTAAATCCAGGCAAACTGAATTATCTGTATTAAGAGGATGTATTTTGTGGGTAACAGTGGTGGTTATTCCTGGCAAAATGCAAA